>NW_010586691.1:167316-198326 GCF_000705375.1 Tinamus guttatus | reverse complement strand
GGAAAGAGGGACTGTTTGGTCTCCTTAGGTTTCTGTTCTTATATGAGTTGACAGAAGAAATAGCTGATAATCTTGGAGAAGAATATACTTCCACTATTGTTATTTTGTACTTGGTGAAGAACGATTTCCATTATGTTTATTATTTTTGTAGGTCACAGACTGGAGAGGAGGCTTCTGAAAAGCCACCATTACCTTTGAGAATGTTCTTCATTGAATTTGTCCCATCAAGGTTTCATTGTGGTGCGTGTTGATTTTCTTGTGACTTCCAGTGAAGCTGCAAGCTGTTCCATACAGAGTGGGTAGCAGTTGTTAAACAACAGCAAATTGTTTGTTAGATTGTTACGTCCGGTTTTCGAATCGACAGAGAAAGAGGCAAACACCATCGATATTTTGTGCTTTTAATAATAGGAGAAAGATAATAAGTATTACCAGCTAGCTGGGGTCCGGGCTTTCCCACGCAGGGGTCACACCACGGACCCCGACTGTTTCGGGCATTCCTCTTTTATACTGTTCTTACCCCAAAAATGTTCCCCCTCCCGTTTTCCTGCTCTGCTTTCATGTCAATGTTATCTATATTTTATTGCTGACTGGGACATCTGTATAAGCAACCCCTCCATGCAGAGCCACCTGTCTTGCCAATTATCAAGAGTCCTTGCACTTAGAGACTAAGCATTGACTAGTTTATTAGTACACTCTACATTAACTATTTCGTCCCTACGTGCTTCTGCCTTGTTTTCCCTGTAGAAAAGTTCATACCTGTCTCCTGCTTAAAACACCCTACCTGTTTGTGTTAAGTGTGTGGAAGAAAAATAAAGTTGAAACTACTGAAAATCATGCATACATATTGGTTAATATTTAAAGACTAGTATTAGTGTTACCATTGCTGTTCAAAACTGACTTGTGGAGAAGATCTTAATCTATTACACTTTGTAAAAAAACAAAATATATAAAACTGTATTTGGAAGAAGTTTCTTTGAAAGCTGGTTAAAAGAGGATTAATTACAAACCTCTTAAAATTACTAGAGAGGGCATTTATCCAAGAGAGTCATTTTTAAAAATTCTTTAAACATTAGATGGAGAGCAGTGAAGGTTTGCACCTGCATGTTGAAACCAATTGAGTTAACTTTTATGTAGGGACAAAGCAAATCATGCTTAATTCAAAGTGAACAGAACCCAAACATGGCTTTAGTTTGTGTGGTCTTTTAAAGGTGGATGAAAAGTTTGTCTACTTATATGAAATAGCATCTAAATACTGCTCAGTAGCATGCAGGTAGGTCTGTGGTCCTGTAATGCTTTTATAGCTTCTAAAGAATATATATATGAATATGAGATGCAAACAAATTTGTGTTTGTTCTTCAGAGATCTTGTTTGCGGCCCAGAATGTTAGCTTAAATTGCAGGTTATACTACCTCTGTCCAGGCTATGGAACAGCTGGGCATGGAAGCACTAGTCTTTCTTAGGTGATCAAAGCGTATGATTCTGGCAGGATAGTTGGAAGAAATATCTTCAAGCAAACCAGTTATAAATTAGTGGAGGTTTTCTGATGGGCATTAGTCTGCTAGGCACCTCAATTAGTGCAAATTTCTATCTAATTGCTTTAATTGGCTGCTATTTCAGGGAGTATGTGTACTGTCTGAAAAACAGAAAACCTAAGGTAGAACACACCCTCAGCTTGTGTTACTTGTGTCAGCAACTGTGTGTGAGTAAGCTTGTGTAGCTATGTGCACAGGAAATGTCTTGGGGGATTTTTTTTTCAAGTGCTAGACCTATTTTTTTTTTCTTTTGTAATTGTGAGAATATTCATGTGTCAACTAGTTGACACTAGTCAACTAATATGTCTAGCATATTAGAAGTTTTGAAGCAGCTTTTAGTAGAGAATACTCCAGTGCTTGGCAGATAATACAGAATTGTATTTGACTTGTTTTGTGGAAGATTGGTTCTCTTGATCTTTACCTCTTATATGACCCTCTCTTTTACTCATTTCTGCTTTCTGAGATTTTGGAAGGATATAAAAGAAAATAGCTAGTTACATGCTCTGAAATAAGAAGTTTCTCATGTATTAATTTATGGAAGAGAACACACATTTGTTTAGCATAGACCTATATATTGCCATGAAGACTTTTTTTTAGGCAACTACATTTTATAGCCATCTTTTACTGTAGTGTATTAAAAATGTGAGTGAGTCCCTTGCCCACTCTCCTTATACAATCAAGTCAAGTATGTGCTTGGAAAGGGCCAACAATACCATGTGTTCTTTCTATTATATGTGACTTATGTGAGTAAGTTATGGAGACATATTCTCTGTTAAGGTACTTCATTTGAAGTAGTGTATACATTTTGTTTTTGAAGTTATATTGATATTCTTGTAGTATAGTTGTGTCATGCAGTTCGTAGCTTGCTTAGTGAAATATTCAAAAGCATTTGCGAAATGTGCCAAGAGATGTATCTAGTATTGTTTAATTGACCACATGAACTGTTTTATTTTCATGCAGAAATAGTTTAGTCATTCTTACTTTCTGGGAAGGTGATACATTAAGCAGATTGTTTAATATTTTGGTGGATAATTTTTTTAGTATACCTTGTAAAACATTTGCTATTATAAAATGAATGTAAAATTTTTCCATTCATACTTAACAGACACAAAATTTACCAATTCTTAATGCTTTAATCTCAGCTTCAGTCTCTCTGGAAGTTTGAGTTCTGCAAGTGGGCACATAACTGAAATACCTTTTGTACCCCTTCACAAAAATTGTCTTGAGTTTTAAAGCTTTGGCTTCAAGTCTCTTTAAGATCGGTAGAATAGGATCCCAGTTACTTTGGAGTCTGTTGTATGTGGGGACACAACAATAGGTAAAGCAATCTATGCTCTGCATGGTTGTTTGTATTTGGTAGTTGTTACAAATATCAAAAACTCATTTTTTGCCTTTCATTTGCCTCAGCATAGTAGTTAGTACCTGTGCTGGATCTCCAAACAAGTTTAGATGGTAATCTGTTTTCTCATGTGGATTGCTAGTGTTAAAGGGGAAATACGCAGAGACAGGAATGGCTAGCAGTTGACAAATGAAAATAACAGCTTCCTGGAATAACGGGAGGTTTATGTAAATTATCGTAACTGATCATTTTGATGTTTTTTAAAGGTTATTTTCAGGTTTAACTACTCTGTCCTGTATAATAGCTCTTCACAGTTTTCTTATTTTGTTATTTGTACCAGAGATATTCCCAAGGTAGTTTACTTGCATCTTTTCTTTTTCTTCTACTTTGTCCTGAAGAATGATGTTACATTCCCAAGTTCTTATCTTCTGCAACTCCTGTAGCAAAGCTACCAAAACTTTTTGGTAGTGATACACAGAAACATATTTTTTCTTCTGTAGACTGTTTTTAAGGATGTTTATTCCCCACTCTTGTCTGTTTTGCAATCATGTTTTATTTTTTGCCTGGAAGCTCTTTTCGTAGTTATGTTTTCAGAAGCATATGACTCTAATTCAGGCTGATACTGCCTGTATTATGTGGAAAAGCAGTGCTAGAAAATTCCATTCTGTGAAGGATCACCTCTCCTCTGTTCACTGTTCTTTGTGCCTCTTACTCAATTGTATTATGCACAGATGTTCAAGACTGACTATTCATTTGGGCCCACATCTGCTATAATTGTTGCTTGTTCTTTGCAAACACCTATCTTTAAAATATTAAAATGTATAACCTAGTAATTAACTCAAAAATATCATTCAGGCTGTGAAGTACATTTGAAAAAGAAGGTCCATTGAATATGTAGTACATATAAAAATTATTCTGTAGTTATCTAGATTCATAGTACCGCCAAATTAATATTTTGTTACTTCTTTGTGAGATTCAAGAACTATGAGATGAATTATAAAGCAATTGTCAAGAGTTCAAGTTGGAATTGTAGTTCCTAATTTGTCCTGATGTTTAGGCAGCAACTTAAGATTCTACACTTTTATAAGTGAATGGCATTACAATGGTGCCAAGAGAAAAAAAGAAAAAAACAAAAAAGAAATGAAAAAAAAGGATATTCTTACTACATGCGGACTGTAGATAAGAATATTGAAGATGACAGTGCTGTGTAAAAAGAAATAAAAAACATAAATGACTGCAGTGTCTTCTATATGACAGTACCCTGAGATGTGCATAAGCCAGTGAGAAACTTGTGCTATTAAAATCTTGTAATAATGACTCAGTACGGCATATTTAGAAATTGGAAGCAAAAGATCTATAATTTCCATATACAGACAAAGCTCAGATACAGCAAGGTCCTTAAAGAGGTCTTCTGAAATGTACAGCATGAATATTCAACAGCTTCAACATTTGAGATGGTGTGTTTCTTCTAGTATGAATATCAGGACTGCAATTTCCTTGCTAGTACTGTTAAGGAGGAATAAAAAAAAAAAAAAAGGCAAAATGAATAGAAGTTCAGTTATAAGTGTATTATGAAACTGGACCTAAGATAAGCCAAATCCTAATGTTTTTTTTTTTTTGAGGCATATCTTGGTGTTCACGGAGCTGAATGCGTATAAGTGGTTTCTGATTCTCTAGAAAATATTTTAAAGCTATTTAAATATTAGTAGCAACACAACGTGTATTACACCAGTATATGAAAAGTGTGTATGAATATACAGGGAAGACTTTCCGCTTGTGTGTAGTTAGTGCAGTCTGTTCTTTTTGTCTAAACAAAACAAAAGCCCTGCTTCTCATTCTGTCTTGCAGACCCTTACTCCTCCAGTGACAGAGGAGTACGTTGAGCAACAAATGCTAGTTTGAGTTCCATGATCAAACACTCTTTTCGGGAATTCTGTGCTTCATCAGAATCTGCATTCAGTTAATCAGAAGTAGGAAAGAACATTGCCTTTGTGTGCCTAGGCTTCACTTGCAAATGTGCTTAGCATTGCAGCTTCTATTGAGTTTGCTTAGAATTTTGATTAGCTGAATTTTAGGCCTTCTAGGTCAAAACACTTTGGAATGATTCTATTATGATTTATGTGAATATTTGGGAAGACTTTGCTGAAGAAGAGAGAAAACTTGCATTTGATTGCTACTGGAATCCCGTGATAAATTATCAGTAATTATTAGTTCTGTTCCAACATGTCCCAAATTATCATTTGTAAAAGTCATCACAGTTTAAATAAAGAGGAGAGCCTGACATCTGCTATCATATTTGCTTGCTCTGTGGCTGCATATAGGTTTTCTACATACTTCTCATCTGCCTTTGTACTTCTCATTGCATCTTCTGTCTTCTCTGAGCTCACACACACTTGTTTTCTGTCTCATCTGGATGATACGTGGCCACTGAGGGGCAGTTTGTATGTAAACATTAAACTTAAAATGTAATATCAGCACAGTTGTTAGTTATTGTTGAAATAGCAGTACTGATGCAAAGCTATAAATGACTAGCACTTGAACAAATGCAGAACAACATATATCTTTGACCTATTCAGTTACTGATGCCCTCATGTTCTCTCCAAAGAATAAAAAAAAAATTGCCTTTTTTAGCTTTGGTAGTACATGCTGCAATAATTCCTACCCTCCTCTTTTGCTGAAATACGTGCTTGCTTCCTTTAGCATTGTTTTTGCTCGTCTTTTTTCCTTTAGTTTGATCGGCTTGTATTTTGCTTTCTATGTTATCTTGGGATCTTTTGCTGCAAAAGTTAGGTATGGAATTTTTTACTGCTTTGATCTACCTTTATATATATATATGTGTATATATATATATGAAAAAGCTGTGTATTTGGGCCAAACAATTCTTTTCTGATCTTCTTGGATAAAACTGAGACATTTCTCCAAAATAGTTCAGATCCAAAGCTGGATAAGTGAGGTATTGGCCTGCGGAGAATAGATACCCATCTTTTGTGGAAGGCTACCAGGTACTTTAATTTCATAAATTAGTAGTCCTATTAAGCCAAGTGCATCTGCTCATCCTTTGTGAAGCTAAATTGTTACATAAAATGGCCCTAGGCCCAAATTACACATTTAAATCATTTTTTCCCTAGCTCTTAGTCAGGTAACATTTTTATGCCTTAGAATATGTGTAATAAATTGTTTTAAATTCTGTGCAGCCTCATACTGGTTTTCTGTACTGCAAATGCTGTATGTTTTCAAAAGATGTATCGGATTACTAATAAATTTATTCTTAATAAAGCCGATGTAAATAAAGTAGGATTAAAAAGCACAACTGTTTCCTTGCTGTGTTAGTATTTCCTTCCTTTTTATCTGGAAAACACTTTAACATTGATAGTGTTTATCATCTCTTATCAATTGCTTTGCTCTGACATGAGCCTGATGTTGTAAGAAAACAACAGATATTTTGTTGTTGATAATTTATAATTACTGGGAAGAAACACTGATCACTTATTTTTAAATAGATTATTGCATTTGTTCTAGATGGCTTAATACGTAGTGGTTTAGCATCACCAATACAGAAGAGGGCACACTAAGTCCTCTGGAATATAATTAGTGAAAGCCTTATCATTTGGGATAATTCAATATGTGCAAATAAAACAATAAAAATAAAATTAATGTGGTTTCATATGTAATTCTTAAATGTTATGTATAAATACTTTTGTGTGTACGAAAAAAGTTAACTAATCCTCTGTCAAAAGCCTTTGATTTAGCTGAGTGAAAATTGTAAACTTCTATGCTTGAAAACTAGCAAAAATTGCTTTCCAGCAAGTTTTTACCATGTGTCATCACCTTTTTTTTTACAGTGGTGTTTTACAGACAAATCCTTATGAAATAAACATTAACGTAGTCAAGTAGAATTCCAGTTTTTAAATATAAACATTCAAGGTTTTGAAAGTTTTTTTTTAAACAGGTTCTTCAGATTTTTTTTTCCTGTCTGTATTGTAGTTTTTATTTTGTCTCTGAAACAAGCACAGTGCTTTTCTGCTTGCAACTGTAAATGTGTGGAGTGAGGTAAAAAGTGATTTTTTTCCATATGTAGTTTTAAAGATCCTGCCCCTTCCCTCCTCTCCCCCATGCCCATTTTTTTTCTGTACTAATGTTGACTTTCAGTTCTGACCAATGATTAGATTTCACTAACCATTTGGGCTTGTGTTCATATATTCCCTTTTTCCATTACTCTAAGTTATTTAAGTTACTCAGGGCCCAGTTCTAATTAAATGCAGTAGATCAATCTATCTAGATCCCATACGCACTTTGAAAATTTAGCTTAAGATGTCTTTAGAAAAGCTTTTGAATACTCTTTCAAAAGTCAGTGAAGGCAATATTTTGTAGTTATCTATCTGGATACAGACAATGAGCATTTTAAGTAGTCACACTGAGTAATGCATGATCGTCCTAATACTGCAGCTATGAAGTATATACCACAAATATACTCTGTGCAGAAGTAAACTAGCAGCCTCAAATGATGCTGTGATCTGACTGCTTCTTCACATAATTCCTACCTTGCAATTTCTTGCTAAATTGACGCTGGAACTGATATTAATATTTCTCTTGTTTGTTCTTGTTGGCTCAACTACATTCTAGACTTCAAATGAAAATTTAAAGACTACTGTTTCCTGCGAGTCATTGCAGTACACCCATCATTCTTAAAATGATGCTTTTCTATTCTTATACTTTATTTGCTTCTTATAACTTCCGTAAACTTTTGACTTAATGCTTCAGTTCAACAACAACAAAAAGCTTTGTAGAACAGGAAAGGAGATATAGCGCGTTTTTTTTTTTAAAAAAAAAATATATATAATGCAATGAATTACTTGTGATGTGCAGTTATATGCAGGTTAATGTCTTTTTCTCTGCCCCTTCTAAAGAGCCAGCTCCATCATCACACTTTCAAGTAGCAGGAAATAACCATTACATTCTTCATTTACCTTTTCTATCTCTGTCTAAGCAAAACAGGTTCCTCAGCGTCTCTTCCTTTGTTCATGTGCTTCAGCCTCCTTAGCTGTTCTAGTGGCCACCTGCTAGCCTTATTCTATTAATATACTTGCAGTTTGTCAAGAAATCTGTTTAGTTTCTTGCCAGGAGGTTAAGGTAGGCTGCATGAATTGTTAGACAGTCTATTTATGAGAAGAGAAAAATAATCAGTAGGGACTTGTCAAGACCAACTGTTAAAACAACCTGATTTCTATTTCTTAAAAAATGACTGGACAAGTAGATAATGAAAAATATACCTATTTTCACTTTGTCTTTGGAAGGACTGTTGTGTCATAATTTTCTTTAGCTTGACTATGAATTGAATTTTAATTAGTCAATAATTTAAAAAATGTACTTAACCAAGCTCTAGAGAACACTTTGAGCGTTCATCGGTAATTGGCTTTTCAACTCTTTTAGCATTTTAAGTGTGTATTTGCATACTTGAGTGTAGTTGAATCTGTCCTGGTTCTAGCTCAGCTTTTTTTTTAGACTATAGATACTATGGCATTGTTGGCTTAAGTTTGTCCAAACCTGAACTGCAAGTGAAAGGTCTTCTGTCCTCATGTTGCTGCATATTCTTGCCTCTTGCACCTTTGTAGATGCCTGAAAATGAAGGATGAAGGTTGGGCACAAATTTGAAGAAGAATGATTAATTTTATTTTTTTCTCCCAGTCATCTTGGGCTCAGATTGGCTTTGTTGTGAATCCTTATTTTCACCTCTCTTATCCTTCCATGAATAAAATGATTGGCAGAGGTCAGTTTGGAGAGGTTGCAAGTGAGCGGAATGCTCAAGTTTCTGTATTCATCAATAAGGGGGTTTCTCCACAGTTTGGCTGAAGAGCAGGACAAAGGGAGAGGAGACTGAGTGGAACCATGAGCCCAGCGGGACAAAAAGAGCCATCTGCAACGAGATGGGGGCCTTTACAAAGGAGGGAAATAGGGCAATCCCCCCACATTCTTCAGCAAGGGGGACAAAGGAGTTGGTGAGCTCAGGTGAGAACAGATGGCGGGAGGCCGGAGTTCGGTGTAGGCGGCTGGGAAGGCTGTAACTTCTGAGTACCTTGGCCAATGGGGAAAAGGAGAGGGCGTCCCTCGGTCAGGAAATTAGGATAAAAGGGGGGCTGCGTCCCCCAGCAATTTGAGAGACCCCACAGGGATATGCCTGGTGGACTCTCCCTTTATTCGAATAAAGTTTTAGGACTCCTCTGTCTCCTTTTGGACATTCAGTTCTTGACAGCGAGATTTTCCGCACACAAGCACTGTGCCGAGATCAAGATGTAAACTGTATTGAAAAATGAACTAAAATCATTAAGCTGCAAATCCATAGCAATGAGTAAAGTGTTACAGAAAGAAATTCCATGTGCAAAGCTCAGAGAACTATCTTGTGATTATAGCAGTATTGGATCAGGTCTAGTCTGGAGAGAACACTGAGGTTTAGGTTACTCAGAAACAGCCTTTCTAGCCTTAGCAATACAAATACTGATTGTCCCTCCTGCTGGGGTTCTCCTGACCCTGCAGGTTTGAAGAATGAACAGTTTATGTAAATTTATCACGGTTTAAAACTTTTTAAGAAATGAGTCTGTTCTAAACAGCTATATTGGGAAATGGAGGTGTGTGCAGAGGGAGGAAGACTGACCTGTAAAGGAGAAGGAGTAGCCTTGTAGAAATAAATAAATAAATAAATAAAAGGAGCTTTGTTTGCTAGAAAGAAGATGTAATTAACTATTAGAAAGAACTGGATGAGGCTAACTACAGAACAGAAACTGAAAATTTCCTTTCCACAGAGGTCTTTAAAAGCAGAATAGAAGATTATTTGACATACTGCTTTCTCATCTCAAGGGGGAAAACCAGGTTCTTCCAATGAGGACTCTTCTAGACAATATAATTAATCTATTGGATGTATGGGTATGTATGCAATAGCTGATCATAGAATCATAGCATGGTTAAGGTTGGAAGGGACCTCTAGAGATCATCTAGTCCAACCCCCCTGCACACGCAGGGTCACCCAGAGCACGTGGCACAGGACTGCGTCCAAGTGGGTTTTGAAGATCTCCAGAGAAGGAGACTCCACAACCTCTCTGGGCAGCCTGTTCCAGTGCTCTGCCACCCTCACTGTTAAGAAATTTTTCCTTAAGTTCCTGTGGAACTTTTGATGCTTCAGTTTCTGGCAGTTTCCTCTAGCTCTGTCAGTGGCTACCACTGAAAAGAGGCCGGCACCATCCTCCTCACTCCTTCCCTTGAGGTACTTATAGACACTGATTAGATCCCCTCTCTCTTCTCCAGGCTGAACAGGCCCAGCTCCCTCAGCCTCTCCTCATAGGGCAGATGTTCCAGGCCCCTGATCATCCTTGTGGCCCTGCGCTGGACTCTTTCCAGCAGCTCCACATCCCTTTTGATGCACAAATAAAAATGGATCAAGCAAAAGGGTATATACTTGGAGAACATTTATGAGTAATAGCTCTGAACATTGGTAAGAAAGGATAAATTTGCTTTGAAGAAAGAGTAATCTGCTAAAATAAATTTACAGGGTGCATTATTTAAATTGTTTTGTGCATATATGCAAAAATTTGAACTTTTAGTGCGTTAATATTTGGTATATATTTAGAGCTTAGCAAGATTTGAGTCAGATTATGACCTTTCTAAACATTTTAACAGGCCTAGCAACGTAAGCGCTAGACCAAGTTAACTTGCCCACTGAGAGTGTGTTGTTTGGGGTGTTGTTTGCCTTAGCAAGAGGTGCTGATTGTGAGACACAGGTGAGGTAGCAGGAATATTCTACCAATATTTACCATTATTTGCAGTGCTAAATCTATCTTACCCAAAATACTGATTTTGGTCTTTATTTTATTCTTCCGCTCTTCTTTTTTTAAAATTTTTTAAAGCATTTTCTTTTATAAGCATTACTGCATGCTTGCTTTCTTGCTCATGATACATGAGTCGATCCTGTGGTAATAAGAGTATGCCTTGTAGTCCTGTGTGAATGTAGTGTGATAGTTTCTATTGACCGAACTGTTCTTCAAAAATCTGACTTTTCTTTTTAATTTATTTTCATAATGAAAGAGACATATTTCTGTTCTGTGAGATTTTTAATTCAATATTTGCAAAGCTGCAACGTTAAGAGTTGCTAACAATTCAAGAAGCTAACAGTGATGCAGGAAACACCTTATTACCACTACAAAGGTAGTGTGATTCATGGCAATTTTTTGAGACATCTGTAGTGCTGGTCTGAGAGTTGGACTAATTAAGACTGGGGTGAGTGTGTTATGCAAATAGTTACACTTTTTTAAAGTGTAAATTTCCTGCAAGATTGCCGTGTTTTGCTTTTTTCCTCTGAACAAAAAATATCCATCAAATAAAAACTTGTGACGCTAACTATTGTTTAAAATTCTAGTAAGACTTGCTTCCTCCTATTATTTTTCATAGCAAATATTTAAAATTGTGTTAAACTGTCATGCTTTTGTAAGTTCATTATTTTGAAAGCTGCATTTGTATGCAATCTTAGTTTTATTCATTTTGCCTCATTTTGTTATTTTATGCGATGTTGGAAGATCAGATAGAGTGAGGTACAAAGAAAGTGGCAGCCTATGCTATTCAGCTGGCAGTAGAATATGCATTGTTCTGTTAACAAGCTTTGCTAAAGATCTGCTATGTGTTCCTCAGTAAGAGGCTTTATCTCTGTGGTTCTCGCATGCCTTTTCCCTTACATTCAAGTAACAGGAAGACCATCTCTGCATTTCCAAACCTAAATTTGGTGATGGTAAGGAAAAGTGAGGCAACAATGAACAGAACATTCCTATCTCCAGAGAAAGGAAGTGTATAGTAGAGAGAGAAAATCAAGTGATCAGTATGTTTGATTGAATTGGTTGCAATTACACTAATAACTGTTTCTTTTCAACTTGTTACAGATAATAGTTCCTGTATGTTGTGTAAGGCCTAATGCTGCTACCTGGAAGTCACTGAATTGTGGCCCTCTGATGGTTTGATTTCTCACTCTTCAGAGTTGCCCAGTATGAGAATGTTAGAGAATAATCTCTTCATGTTAACTGCGTGTGCAGCAGCTGCGAGGCTCACTTACAATTCCAAGATTTAGCTTCATTTTTTTTCTTTTAACTGATTTTTAATATATTTTGGCAATTTATTTATGTTATGTAAATAAGTATGTTTCAGTTATTGAAACTGTGATTTTGCTTCTATCTAGAAGCAAAAGTTATTTTAGGCTAACCACTAGAAGTAAACATTTTTGATTTTTGTTTTTAGTTTATAGTATGCCTCTAATATTTCTTAATCTGTATAATTCTACAATAGTACAAAAATGCTTAAAGCAAATATTGCTTGTTGTGCATAACTGTGATAGCAGAACTGAGAATATGGAAGAGTTGTAAATTTATGCTTTGTATTCTGTTAATAGCAGATATTTTTAGCTTGTGATTTGGTGATCAGTAATTCTTTGGAGAGTCCAGGCATGGACCGGGTAATACAGAAATAACATAAATTGCAGGCTGTTTGGTTGCATTCTTTTTTTTCTCCATATGAATTCAATGTGTGTATATATGTATTTACAATTGAATATTATAAATATGTTTGATATTTGGCTGGTGTTTGGTTAGCTGTGGATATGGATGGTTACGCTCAGGGATTCTGAAGTATCGGAACTCCCATTGGCATCAGATATCCAGAAGTTCATGCTGGAATTGTGTTCAAGATTGCCGACTTGGTTCATGGCTATGTTTTCCCTTGGGCTTAAGCATTCTCTTTAGTATCATTATCCATCTATTTGTGAGGAATATCCCACCTGAAGTCCATATATTTAGAAATTCCACATTTGAGGATACTGTTCACTGTACCCTCATGATATAACTCCCATTTAAAACAAACCAAAAGATCTACAATTGGTAATTTTTTTTTTAAAAATAACATTTCAATTAAAAGCATGTACATTTATTTTAAAATTGAGTTTCTTTCCTGCTCAAAACTCTGTATAGAACCATCTTTAATTACTTAAGACACCACCTTGCTTCACAGAATGTAACCCCTAAATGTGTTGCTTTATGGGGAAATAGAAATATCATAGAAGACAGAACTTTTTGATAATTCAGTATCAATGTGGAACTATCAAAACAATTAGGATTAGTGAGCTCTCAGAACAGAGTAGCATACCAGCTTCTTTTTTGCACTGTTCTGATGTAGCATAGCCTCCCTCGAAGTGTTTAGTGAGAAAAATGTCTACAGAGATTTAGAAGTCCAGGCACTTGAAAATGTTCCCTTTAAATTCAGTTACTAGTGCTTGGAGATGGAGAAGGATCTTAATATGCTCTCTACAGTTTATGAACTCTGAAATATCAAAACTAAGGAGATAAGAGGTAAAAAAAAGCTTAAACAGGCACAGTGTGTTTTGCTTGTTTTAAAATTCAGTATCAAAGTGTGTGCAGAAACAGTTACTTCTTGTCTACAAGTGTGTTCCCTGTATATGTTGGTCTAATCCTAAATCTATGATCAAATGTGCTAATTTCAATAAAGAAACGTTGACCTGAAACTTTCAGCTACAGAAGATCAATGTCTTGTCCTGTGTTTTTAAGTCTCGTTAGAATAACTGGTGTTTGTTGCCAACTGCCTATTGAGTATCACAAATTTCATATTTTTGTGTTAGTTGTTATAAAAAGGATTTATATTTATAGAATTTAAATTTTTGATAATACTTCAGTTAATTGCTTTTTCAATTCAGATTGAGTTTACTTGCAGGATACTATTTGTCACCCTTTAATCTGTCCTGTTAATTAATGTTAATGAAATCTGTTGGACATCCAAATAGAAAGCTAATGTTGTTTTGTAGGCATTTTGTTGCGAGTTTGATTTTAAGGTGTTCAGAGGTGTTTCTTACGGTAGCTGAGATTTGAATGGAAGTTGATTTAATGAGCTTAATACTGTTGAGGCAAGGAACGAATCAGACCTTCCATCTGAAAAGTTAAAAAAACAGGGATATAAGTATTTGGTTTCATACTCCTTCTTTTTATTTTATTTTATTTTATTTCATAGAATCGTAGAATCACAGAATGCTTAAGGTTGGAAGGGACCTCTAGAGCTCATCTAGTCCAACCCCCCTGCACACGCAGGGTCACCTAGAGCACGTGGCACAGGACTGCGTCCAAGCGAGTTTGGAAGATCTCCAGAGAAGGAGACTCCACAACCTCTCTGGGCAGCCTGTTCCAGCACTCTGTCACCCTCAATGTTAAGAAATTTTTCGTTAAGTTCCTGTGGAACTTTTGATGCTTCAGTTTCTGGCAGTTTCCTCTAGTTCTATCAGTGGCCACCACTGAAAAGAGGCCAGCACCATCCTCCTCACTGCCTCCCTTGAGGTACTTATATACACTGATCAGATCCCCTCTCAGCCTTCTCTTCTCCAGGCTGAACAGGCCCAGCTCCCTCAGCCTCTCTTCATAGGGCAGATGTTCCTGATCATCCTTGTAGCCCTTTATTTATTTTTTATTATTAGTATAGTACTCATATTTTATAAAGTCAGTATTAAAACTGTTTTCAGCCTGTTTCAGGTATCTGTGAAAATCAGAGTTTCTTGAATGCAACTGGTGGCAAGAATGAAAATATGGATAACATCAAGTTCTATCTGTGTCATTAAGCACAGGTACCACAGATGCAATGCTCCCATCACAGCACTGAGAACCTTTAATTGTTCTACTATTCCCAGTTAGGTTTCAAGAGAAATCATTATAATGACTATGTGATACTTGCAGATGTTGCAGGTTTGCAATGTCTTCATTAAGCTATTGCTACAACTCCTTCTTGATCATTTAATCTGCAGTTGTGTCCCTAAGTCCATGTTTTGAATTAAGTATTAAAAGTCCCAATTAAGTAGGAAGCAATCATCATTATGATATTAGGGTGAAACGTGCATTCGTGTTTTCAGGGTGGATCTTGATACAAAATTGCTTTCTGAAAGTACCCACAGATATGTACATCAGGGCAGTGGAAGCTGCTAAGTGTCTTAAAAATACAGAAATTTGAAAGCACTTGAAATAGCAAGCAGTTGCATTGAATAATAAAATGCTTAAAATCAGAAGAGGAATCTGGGAAAACTCAAAAGGATAACAGAGAAATATCTACTAGAAATAGTTTGAAAAAAAATCAGTATTCATCAGAGTGTTTGGAGTTTACTGGGGTACCCGAGTAACTGAATTCTGGGGTGAGCCATGTGTCCTGGACAGCTTTGCTGGAGTTCCTTTGTGAAAGAAGACTGATAGCAAAATGAAATAAAGTGTTTTCCTCAACTCGTCTTCAACAACATCCCTGCAAGATGTTTTTGTGAGTGACAGAAAACCGCTGAAGAAGGGAGATACTTCCTGTATCTTGTGTGCTTTGCCTGGAGTTCAGGGAACGTTGTAGGGTTTTGGTTTTTGTTTGTTTTTTTTGTTTGTTTGGTATGAGCCTTTCGCTCACTGATGCTAGAGTGACAGCGCCCCATAGATTCTTACAAAAGCAATAGCAACCTTTGGGGAACTCTGAACTCTCTTTTGTGTTGACATTGGGAGCCCTGTGCAGGGTGATTCTGGCTATTGAGGTCCATGACACAGTTGTGAAACAGTTTCACAAAAAGAACATCTGGTCACTTAAGACCCTTAAAAAACAGTTACTTTTATGACATGGATGCATCTCTGAACTGACAGAGAAAGGACTGCAAGTCTTAATGGTCAATTCCAGCTTCCTTTTCTCTAACTCTAGAAAGCAGAATGGCAATTAGCAAACTGAAGTATGTAATTTTAGCTTGACAGTCATAACAAAACAGAGAATGCATGAAAGTTAGAAACTTCTATGATGGACTCCTGGCTGTTGTTGTAACAGATGTTGATGCATTTTAATATTTTCTCACGTTTATAGATATTTGCATATTTTCCATTGAGGAGACCTTTTGTTTGCTGTAAGAAGCTATTATTCAAAGCATTAATGGGTTTCCAGCTATTAAGATGTAATGATATACCTTAAGTATTTAACTATAAATTTGAAAAATCTCCATGAGCAATCTCAAAGGAATACTTAGAATGCACTCATAGTAAATTGGCCCATTTTCTTGTAATTTACTAGAAGTGCTGATATGAGAGCAGTTGCAATGTGAAAAGTATATTAATCCCTAGAGTTGCATTGTATGTATGAAATTACTACTTTCAAAGTTTAAGACACATGAAGCTATTTGGGCTCATGCTCATTACTTAGAATCACAGTAGAAAAATTATGACCAGTTTTTGGAGTAAGGAATTTGAAGTATAAATTTAATATCTATAAGCAATGTAATAATAAATTTTATGTTGTATAACAGTGTCTAATTTCTAAAGGATTACTCTGCTAGATGAGTGTCAGCAGAAGGCATTACAGTTAAAGCTTCTTTCTTTAATTAAAAAAAAAATCACATGAGATCCTTTGTAAAAAAATAAAGCTAGTGGTTCTTGATAGCAGATCCTGAAGGAACTAGCTTGATCCCGTGCTATGGAGGTGGAAGAAAAAATCCAACTTTGGCCATACTATTTTAATAAAAACAACTCAGCTCTAACTTTTTGATACACCCTTTTCAAAAACTCTTGTTAAAGGATTATCTGTTTTTTTTTCTTTTTCTTTTTTTTTCTCTTTCTCTTTACAGAATTCTCTTTATAGAATGAGAGAGACATGGAGAAACTCCAGTTAACTTCAATAATGTAATATTTGCTAGAATTTACTTTTGGTCTTTGCATTTCCTGGAAACACTTTGTGTAAGAAATGACTAACAATCTGTAAAACAGTTGTCTAGCAAACTGGATCATGGAGAAGCAGCTGGACCCCTGGAAGGATGACTTGCCTCTAATGGCCAACACCAGCCACATTCTTGTAAAACATTATACATTGGACTTGGATGTGGATGTAAAAAGCCAGAGTATTGAAGGCACCATAGTTTTCTTCTTTGAGACGGGGAGCAGATACAGGAACGGCCGCAGCACTGAGGAGGGCGGCTGCTGTTCACGGTTTGATGAAACCTGCAAAACCGGCGCGTCTGAACCCGGCCACATCCCTGTGACAAGTCTAAGTGCCGGCTCATCTAACGCAGAAGATTCTGATTTTGTGGTCTCTGGTAAAGGTGGGAAAGATACTTCTGATAAAAATGGTAACCATAGCAACGGGGAACAGGCTTCTGGGATTCCTGCTTCAAAGAACCGCTGTGACACAGAGGATCCCGGGAGCACCGATTTTGTGCTGGTGCTGGACTGCTGTGATTTATCCGTGCTGAAGGTGGAGGAGGTAGATGTTGCTGCTGTGGCAGGCACTGAAAAATTTACACGGTCTGCCAAGCTCAGTGATGCCTCGGCAGAGCTGGGAGATCTCCGGAATCAGATTGTACATGGACTTGTGACTTTACCTGCGGATCGCTGGGAGGAACAGCTGTGCTATTACAAGCGCTGCAGCCAGGCACCTGGCTGTGGACAGCTTCCCTTCACCACTGGCCCGTGGAGCCTGGAGATAAGGAAATCAGGGATTCGTGCTCCAAGAGACTTTCCTCATGTGATAAGAATACGGTACAAAACCAAACCAGAGGGGCGATCTGTTACATGGACTACAGACCAGAGTGGCAGGTATGTAGCTGTCAGCTGAAAAGCTTTGCATGCATTAATTTTAAACGTTAATTTAAACGTTAAAGTTACAGAAGAGCAGCTGTGTGAGGAGGATTGAACAGTCTCTTCCCTTCTTCTAAGATTTCATCCTTGGTTTGGATGCTATTGCACTGTTACAGGAGGGCAGGTAAGCTGTGCTCAGGAAACCCCCGTGCCCCTGCAGAGCTTAGACCTGGCTCAGTGATAGCCTCTGCTCATTCTGAGTGGGAAGAAAGAATTGTTGCATATCGGATGCACATTTGTGCTGGGAATGGGGAATTCGCACTTAGAGGAGAGTAATATATGCGTGATAATCACGTTAATACTCTATGCTCATTTTCCTTCCTGTGTCAAGGCACAGAGATCAGCACACATAATATTTAATAGAATTGCTCCCCAACCAGTCTTTTATCAATATTGTAATAGGTTTACAAATACAGTCTTTTCCTGCTTAGTCTCTCCTAATCAACTTTTAAAATCTCCTTCATCTATTACAAAAAATACATTGATGATAACAAGTGAATTGCAAATGGAGACTGTAAGAAGAATTGAGTTTTTTATCCAGCCTTTGTGAAAGTACACACTGCTGTACAGAAATCTTCAAGATAAGTGCTTATTGGAGGGAAACTACAATATGCTCTTGATATTTACAATTGTAACATAGTTTTACTGTGATGTTCAAAGCTGGATTTTAATGGGGAGCAAAGCTGGAAGATGAAGAAGCAAATTGGTCCAAGTGAATACTTGAATTTCATTCCTGAACTAAAGATTTATGTTTGACTTTCTTTTCAGTTATGCTAATATTAATTAAGAGGCTCCTCACTAACATTAACATAAGGGAGGGATATGAAGCTTTTTAAGTTAGAGGGCTAGTACTTGGGCAGTTTTACACTTAAAAAGTATGATCAGCCTCAAGCCCAAGAATGTGTTATTTATAACCTTCCCCTTCCCCTTATGTCCCTTCTTCTTCATCACCCTCCCTGCCCCCCCATTACAAAAAAAAAAGTTGCTATGGGTAGACATGCAGGAAATTTAGCTGAATATGATGTATTTCCTCACAAAAGTTATGAATTTTGACTGAAGAATACAAAGGTAGTGCAATTACCTGTAATGACACATTGTATCAGTATTTCCCTACCCTTTTCTTAAGTATTTCAGACTAACTTCAGCAACACTCTTCTAGTATAGACTTGTCTTCTCTATTTTCCCTCACATAAATATTGTACTCTCTTGTTTTTCTTTAAACAATCTAAGTCACTATGAACTTCTGACTCTTTTCCCTTTCCCTCAATGCTTACTTTAGGGGCATTTTGTGGCAGTTGAAAGCCAGCATAGAATTTTATGAATCGGTGATGAAAAAGGAAAAAACAATTTGTCCCGGGTCAGGTAGGCTAATGGCAGCATAAGTCTCAAGTTGCTTTATTTTCTATCTCTAGAAGGGTGTTCCAGAATCTAACCTCTGACAGAAAATAAGTTTTCCTGTCACTCACAGTTCTTTAAAGCTCCTTTTTTTTTTGTCCTGAAAAATGATGTGCACAATGAACCCATAAGTATAGTGGCCAAGCACGTTGTGCAAAGTACTGCCATATTTTTCTTCATGTTTCAATAAATGGAACCCATTAAAAAGGTACAGGGGAAGTGCTATTACAATTTATTCTCATGGGATAATTCTTTAAATTGTTCCAAATTATGTGCATGGTACTTTCTAGGCAGATGTCAAATCGTGTCCCAAAGGAGACTATAATTTGTGGTTCTAACCATGAAGGAAAGTAAATAACAAAGAGCAAGCACTGGGTAGCCACTTGCAATACATTTCCTCTGATTAAATGTTTGAACAGTGTTCTGAAATTTACCCTATGCACTAATTATTTTGTGAGGACTTCCATTTTATTCATTTTAAACAATGCTTGTACTGTAATTCACAAAAATCTGTTAAAACAAAGCTTTGTGGGCTGGGTTTAGGCAAGCTGAGATATGAGTATGGAAACCTGATATGGGCATAGCAGGGCAGATTTCAGTTTTCAATACTGGAACAGAATGCATGGAATTTCAGTGTTTCCCTATTTGGTCTTTTGATCCTAGAAGCTATGTAATTATCACAAAATGGGGTTGCCTTTGGATCTGTAACATTTTTTTAATAGCGCTTCTTGGGGCTTTTTATAAGGAAGAACAAAAGGACAGAAAATAAAAGTGAGTGTGTGTTTCTGCGTGTTTGTGTCTCGCTGGCGCCGTGCGTGCCCTTGCGCACACCCGTGACCGAGCCCACACGTGCGTGTACCTGGATGTACGCGCTCTGGTCCTCCGAAAGACAGGGCTGTGAAGCCTGCATCCATTCATAAAACTGGAAACAAGGAAATTATAACATTAATAGATAAAATCATTATTAAAATAGAAAAATTCCCTTCAGTATAATGTTTATAATATATTCAAAAAGACCAAAGAGAAAGCTGTTCTATTTTAAGTTTTTTTTAATTTCTCTTTACTAACACAATGCAGAAGCATTGGGGTTATACAAACTAGGAAGGTATTGTGGCGATTTAAGCAGAACTTTTGTTTAAGTATTCTTACTATTATTAAATATTATAAAAACTGTTCTAAAATAAAAGCTACATGGGGGAGGCATAGAAACCTCTTTGTGGAGAAAAAAAATTGGATATAAAATATTTTTGATTACTGGGACGGAGAAACTTTGTTCAGCTGAGTTAACGCAAATCTTAAGAGTATATAACAGTGTTAAGTTAGCAAAGCTAACAATGTAGTTCAAGAGAATTGCTTTCTTGTGATCTTTGTAAAGTCAAGAAAACTTTGAATATTATCTTGGGATTCCATCTCTTTATTACTTAAAATTTGGATTTTATTACAGATTTAGATTAAAATGAAGAGGTAACTTTCTTAACAGACAGTTTAGCAAATTCACGTGTAGTAGGCGATTCCTCCATCCTTTCTTTTGCCTTCCTTATTGCCACCTCTAACTGCCATTGTAAATTAGTTAATAATTTTGTTGATCTTTGTAAGAGATTAGGTTTGATCTGATTTCCTCATCATGAGGTTAGATATGATGGAGTATCTTTGATACGAAAAATGTCAGTGAAAAGCATTCCATGAGACCGAAAGCTTTCTGTACCAGCTCCTAATCCTGTTGCTACCTGTGCATTATCTATATTGGCACACATGAAAAGGTCAAGCTATTAGGAGTAAAGTTGAGCACATGTATTTATTTTTCAAACTGTAGCCTAGATTTTAGATATTCAGAAAAAATCTGTGAAATAAAGGGAATGGATTGAATTACTCTAAGTGTAACTTTAAATCTGTGATGTAGAAAAATTCTATGGGAAAATAATATGTTTTTAGAAGGTATTAGAGGAAGATTGTGTTGTTCAGGGAAGAACTTTAGCAGGAATTAACCTTGTGATGATTTGAGAACTATCAAAATGAAAAATATTGAAAAATGTGAAATGAACTAAACCAAAAGCTTACTGTAAAATTTTCATTTTTGTTTGACCAATCAAAATGTCTTTTAAATATATTAAGAAATACTGTCTTATAAAGTCTTGTGATAAAATATCAACATACTTTTAGAGAATTCAAGATCTGCTTTTGCCTCTGTAAAATCTTTGAAGGTTAATACAGCAGGCATAAATCTATCATTTTGTAAAGTGCTAATGCCATCACTTATTCTTCATTTTAATGCTTCTTTCCAGCTTCAGTGTTCAAACATGCTATAGACATGTCTGAACTGCACAGTTCTTTTGTTATAAATAATCTTGTATTTCCCTAAAGTGCAACTGAAGGACTAGCCATAGACAGTGATGAGGTGAGTGTCCAAGTGAGATGGTACCAAACATGGGAATAAAGAGAGACTGACAGGATTCCTATCTATTTGCTAGCTGCAGAGCATAGCAACAGTACACAGATTTGGAGGCAAGATATATTTGAGAATTACAGGGAGAAGGTGGCAAAGGGGAGTGATTTATTTATGTCTTTTTTGAAAAGAGTTGATAAGTTTGTGTACTTTCAAAGACACGCTCTAAAAAAGCCATAATCTTTCTCTGTGCAGACTGTCATACGTAGTATGACCTTTATGGATTCTGAATCATTCATTGCATTTTGATAGGGTACCTGATATTTGCAAAACTAATTTTACCCATGACGGTAGAAATTGAAAAATTTAGTTGAATTTGAACAATTTCAAGTGACGAGTCATGTTAGCATATGGGTCATGAAAATAGATACCTATTTTTCAGTTGGCGCTGGTTGGTGTTTCGGTGCTCTTGGATGCTAGAAACATGGGGAAGGAATAGACAGGTTGCTTCTCTTTCTGGCTAAAGTTTGAGAGAACATGGCGCTGCATAACCCAGGCGGGTCCGTGACTGAACCCTGGGGTGGCCGCCGCCAGCTGCGGGGACTGTCTGCTGTCACCCTGCTGACTCGCGGGATTCACGAGCTGGGGTTGCGGCCTGCAGCCAGGGCGCCTCGGGCAGTGCCAGTGGGGAGGGCCGAGGAGGCCGCGTCGTGGAAATACCGCTTTCCTCGTAAACAGTGGAGTTACCGCTCAACTGCTTCAAACATAAAATCTGAAGGGGAGGTCAGAATACTAGATTGAAGAGACAGCTTTGTGCTTGCCGAGCTGTGGGTAGAGATCAAACCCAGATGTGAAACAGTGTTCAGAGAGAGAAGATACTCCCAGACCTGTGGAAATTGCCTGGTCTGTGGTGAAGTTTATGCTATTACTGACGAAATGTTACAAACAAAAAGACCCAAAGCAGGTGGTTACTCAGAGATCAAAGCCTGTTTATACAAACTCCTCACAACTGCAGATAACTTCACAAGCCCCGGCAGGACTGTGCTATAAGAAAAAAAAAGTCAAATATAGTTGATTACTGTGCTTTGAGTTTTCGAGTGTTGAGCAATGTGCACAAAACACCAACAGAATTTAGTAGCAGCTCTGGCCCTTTGGATGGGATGCACAGGAATTTTAACAGGGTAAAGCAGAGCTGCCAGAAACGATGCAAACACTAAGAATACACATGTAATGGTCGATATTGTGATTTGCCTTTAGGCATGTGCTATATATGCCCAAGGAGGGCAAAGAAACGCAATAAAGTGAATATACAAAGTAAGCAGATTGTGAATACAATGGAAAAAGCAATTATTTGCAGTGATGTTGGAGATGGGGAAACAGCGTGCCGCTCAAGAGTGTGCAAGAACCTGCGTAAGAACAGAAAGCAGCATTTCGTTTTGGAACAGAGCTGAGGCTGTCCAGCTGTCTCTCAGGTCATATCCACAGGCAAACTGTCTTACCTCTGAGCACAGAAGGCCTGGACCTTTATGGTTGCTCTTGTGGAAATAATAAAGCTCCTCCCTGATCTCCTTGGCCAATAGTCAATCAATAGATGTTTTCTATCTTTACTACTAATTTAAATAGGATCTATAGCAACTAGATTATGCTGTGTTTAAAGGCAATAGGATGGCATCTCCGGACATGTTACTAGAGTAGTGTTAAGAGGTCTGCATGGAATGAGAAACCTAAAGGATTGTCAGATGTGTGACTTCAATTGTTTTGAAGGCTTTTTTTTTCATAACACTGATGAAGTTATTACGCTTGTTACATTTGTTTTTTTAAAAAAAAAGCAAGTTAAGTGGAAGAATAATCCTTATTATTAGAGGTAAACTGCTTCCTGGGAATAGAACAAACAAGTTGATATACTTTGGATGTGGAAAATATCTGCCCTGTCCTAGCAATGTCCGGTCAGTCTTGCTTCCTAGCAATGTCTGTGCTAAAAAACATGCTTTTGATATGAAAAGACTGTGTGCAGCTGAAGCAGATTTGATATACCTGTCATATCACCCACAAATTCGCAAAAAGTTTTTCAGTGAACTGGGAATTCATAAATGTATCTCTCCAGCTGTTCTATAAACATCATCAGAATAATAAATATTACCAGAAAAGTCACTCATAATTGTCTTTAGTACTTACTTAAACAGGTGAATAGTTTAAAAGGCATAGGTGGTGTCTTATTCAGCAGAAAAGTGCAAACAGGATGCCTGCGCTGCTGGAATCCAGTTGTGATCATTGGCACTTTGCAGAACAAAAAACATGGTATAATTTGTGTCTCAAGAAATCCTGCTGCTTCATAGAAAATATACCTTGTGACACACTATAATTTTGAATAACCAATAGCTTCAAACAGCAATGTTTTTTTGGGAAGTAACCTTGTAATTGGAAGAGTTTGCCCCTTATGTGGAGGCAACACTTGATAAACTAAGAGGTTTTTTTAAAAAAATTATTTTTATTTTTTATTTTAATGCAAGAATAGAGCTGCTGACCTGGGCACTTTGCTGGAGAAATATTCAGACAGGCTGAAAGCAGGTTGAGCCACATAGGATGTCATCAGTTGGAGCTTCGGTTGGAGTACAGGTGTCTCAGACAACTGAGTTCCAGTTGGATATTTATTTTTAAGTAGTTATTATTAAGTTTCAGTAGCTTAGTTTAGTTTTAATTGCTGTATGCTTCCATGGGAAAGGGAGATGTTCTAAGAGGTGGTTATGCTAATCTTTTTATTCAAATGTGTGGAATATGGATGAATTAGAGTTGAATGACTCGTATTTAGATCAGACGCTCTGTCTCTGGGAGATGTGGAGCGAATCTTGCCCCAGGCCTCTTCTTGAAGCTCAACCAAGAGTATGGCAGCCAGTGCTTGATAGCCCAGAGGCGTCAATTATCTATCTCTAGAAATCACTAGTCATGAAGTTGGCCAAATGAGTGACCAGAGACCTACTTTGCGTTTTGCAGACACCTGTCTTTCTACTGGGATGGCCAGTTGAGGCAAATAGTTCCAGTTCTCTGCTCTTCTGCTGGTGCTGTATGCTGTTTGCTTACTCTTTTGAAGTGTGGTGGAAATTATTTTGGTTGTCCATAGTAAAATGCAGAGAGTCACCTAATGCAAGTTAGGTGACCATGAAAAGTGAAAGGAGGGATCTAGAGAGTGGGAGTGGGGAGAAAGGAAAAGGACTAACAAGTCTCTTACTAGAATTGGTAGTGATATGGTAGAGAAAATACATTTTCAATCTGTTTGTAGGAGTTTGAGACTGCTGACTAATTGTCATTGCTATTCTTTAGCTTCCTAACTTCTTCTGAGTCAGGTTAAAAGAAACAAGATAGAAAGAAACTCTGCACTGTTAGCAGAGTTGTTAATATCCATATTATACATATATATATGTATGTGTATATATATATAAAATGTAAATGAAGTATCAAAAAATAGCAAAATGAAATAAAGTTTGTCAGGGAAAGCAAAACAAACAAACAAACTCTTTAGAGATATATTAGGGTGAAAACAGATTAAAAATCCCAGAGAAAAAAAGAAGTATTTCTTCATAATCATAAGTTCATCTTATGAACTTCTTTGTAAAGCAGAACAAGGCTGACTTCTCATCAGAAGTATTGGCTGGCTTCTCATCTGATAGCATGTTGTCAATCAGTAAATCTCCAGGTGATCATGCCATGAATATTAGAATATGTAACTAAATGCTGATGTAATTGTTGTTCTGACAGTTCCCCTCCAAATTTAGAACTTTATGTTTCATTGCCATTTTCTCAGCAGACTTTTACATATTTTAATGAATTTGAGGTTGAAATAATGAACTCTAAGTACATCTGGACGAAAATAGTACTGAAGCACGTGAGGAGTGCAAGGAAGATGTAGTTTTGAAAATAGATTTTATATTCGGCTGTCTCCATCATTCCTCTTCTACTTGGTCTTTACTGTAGAGACTTGTGACCTATCTGTTTCTATTTTAACATTAAAATTTTTCAGAAAAAAAGTTAGTTATGTAATATGTAAATTTATTTCTCATATTGAGGCTCTGAGTGTAATGGAAAAGCTGTGGGACTGCGAGACTAGAAACTAAGTCTGTAGGCCCAGTGTGCACACAGGCACTGAGCAAATCTATTACCCTGTCTCATTTTCTCCATCTGTAAAATGGTATTGACATAATTTGTAAATCACTTCATGATCTGCAGGTAAAAAGTGCTCTCTGAAAGCAAGATTATATTAATAGTCTAGACAGCATCTGGTTCATGTTATGCTTTTATTGCATTTGACATTGGGTTTCTATCTCTGAACATTAAAATGATACCAATTGGAAAAAAAAAAAAAAAAGAGAGAATCCCAGGCTGCTCTTCGATTCTGCTGCTAGCTGATGTGTTATCTGTTTGAGACTTCGGCACTTGAAATATGAATATGGGACATCCAGTCTTCGGATTTTTAACAGTTGTCATAGACTATATGCACATTAGGGTACAAGGCAAAAAAGATCCCTGCTTTGACAAGTTAACCCTCCCTCTGTTTGAATGGGGTGCTGCTAGCTCCTGTGTGCTGTGCCGGGGTCTCATAAGGCCGTGATGGTGAAGGTAAGCTCAGTGTTGTTCTGCAGCCTGTCCCCTCACCCACTGCAGTGCTGCCCCTAGAGTTTATTCAGCATAGAGAAGTCCTCTGCACTTGGTCTAAGACAGCGTGAACCAATGGCACCCTGCAAAACCTCCATCCCAAATGTATCCATTGATAAAATGTAAGTCTCTGCTACCTTTACGTTAAAGAGGAAGAAGAACCTAGGAAATGAAGGAACAATCTCTTCTTACTTGTCTGAAACTAATTCTCGTGGTCTCACCGACACGTCCTGTTTCTTTTTGCGGGAGAAAACCCATTTAAGTATTTCTGCCTTGGTTATAGGCTCACCTTTAGCAGATTAATTCTAAAGAGATGCCAGCTAATAAAAGATGTATGCGTGCTGGTTCTGCTGGGTGAAAGTAGGAGACGGAGACGAGCAGTTGCCCTTCTGCACACGCTGGTTCCCTGGCCGAGCTCCGCTGGGTAGCGGCGACCCGCTCTGTTTAGTCTGATGCTGGCGGGGGGAAGCCAGACCCTCTTCCTGCTTGTGTCTGAGGGGCAGGCCTGTTTAGACTGGTGCCGCCCTGTCTTGGAGAGGCAAGTTAAAACTTCACAAATATTAGGAATGAAAAGCTGTAAAAGTTCCTTTAAATTGCTTAACTCTGAGGCTCGCTCCCTGAAGTTAGGTCACTGAGGAGTCCAATACATGTTCAAATTATTTTAGATTAGAAAAGTGCTGATGTCAGCTGAATCATAGTAACTAACCTACATTTGCTTTTAGTCCATTACAAGTTTAAGGAAAAATGCATCACCTTAACAGCATTTAAATGGGTTGCACTTGCTATGGGTTAAAAGTACAATTTTGAGAGCTGCTACAGCTCAGGAAATGTGCTGGGTGATGGAGCCACTGTGACTTGATTTTGTCGTAGACAGCTCTTGATCTGTTAGGACACAAAAAACCTGACAAAACGGGTTAAATTATCTTCATAGTATCTTCCAGCCATGGCCATTAACATCTCCATGTTCACTCCCTCTGTACAGTCTGGATTTGATTTTAGGTGAGGAATTGTTTGAGTGAAGGAACTACTTGAGTGAAATAAACAAGATACTTGGATCTTAGCTGTTGCCAAAGAGGCTGTACTGTAACAACTTGTCTCCTTTTTTTCCCCTAAGCATTTTGATGTTTTTTTTTTTTTTTTTTTCAGCTCAGGTTATGCCAGAAACTGAACAGGATATTTTTAGTTTCAAGTATTTCCAAAAGTAATGTGTTGTACTCCCAAAATGTTGTCTTTAACTATTAGGGATTAAAAAAAAAAAAAAGACAGTTGAATCAAGTGATGTTTTCAAGATTTTCTCTTTTACAGCTGGAGAAGCCTGCTGATTGATTGTTTTGTGTAGTTTTTATCTGAAAACTGTTTGCTGTATGACTGATTCTGAAGGGATGGTATTATGCGAGTACTAGAAATCATGATGAAACTGCAAAAATACAACTAAAAGGGCAAAATGAGATTTATTACATCTGTGCAGTGGCACTTTGAAGGAGCTAATGAAAGGCCTTGTTTTTTTCCCAGGAGTGGCTGGGCTGCTAGTAAGAAATCAGCTGCTATGAAAAATTGCAGGATAAGAGGCAGTAGCTGAAGAGGTTGCCCAGAGAGGGCTAGAGAAAATGCAGAGTATACAGCACCACAGGAAGGTTGCTAGATGGCAAAGTGGGAAAGAGGCCTGCCTTGACGAAGAGAGAAGCAATACTCTTCTCATCATATGCCCAGTGGCCAAAGTCATGAAAGGCAGGTTGACTAGCCTGTGCTTCCTCGCTTCATGAAGAAGAAATGTTAAAAGGTCACAGCTAGCTCTGATCTTTGACTGGGAAGGGCCTCAAGACTAGGTCTACTGCAGTGACTTAGCCTCCAGGCTATGTATGCAGTGAGGGGTTTAATGGCAGTAGAAATTAAAGACCTCAGGCAGACACTGTGGATGCTGATGCCTTTTGAAGACATCCAGAAGACACTGCTTGGCCCTACAGGCTCAGCTGAGAGTTCTTATCTGAAGCTGGATGGCTCATGCAGAAGCAGGAGAGCGCAGAGGCAGGAGGAATTTATTGTTGTTTATGTAAAAAAATATTTTGTAGCCACCTTGCTATATTCATTGTGACTTGAGTAACTGAAATAGTACTTTGTTTGGTTCATCTTAAACAGATGTTGAAAACTACATAGCTGAGAAGCTTGAAAACAGTAGCACAGTAGGGTTGATCTTTGACAGGGAGCTTAATTCAGTCTTTGCTATTATAATTTCTGTAGTAACTCCAAAAGCAACTTCAGTCTCTCTTTTCCTTCCATCCAGGCCGTGTGTTTATACGATGGGATCACCAATTAACAACAGAGCTCTTTTCCCATGCCAAGAGCCACCCGTTGCATTGTCAACATGGCAAGCTACAGTCCGAACAGCTGCACAGTTTGTTGTGTTGATGAGCGGTGAAAACTCAGCAGAACCTGTGCCACTCCAAGAAGGTGAAATACATGTTCTACAGCAAAGTATTTAGAATAATTTTCCCATTACAAATATATCTTACTAATTATAAGGTTAAAAAAAGAAATCCTTGTCTTGAAAGTACTTGAAACACGTCTATCTTTTTAGTCTCCATGTCTTCTTACAAAAACATTACCTACTAAAGGTCTCCGTGTAACTTAGTAAGAATGCAAGGTTTTTGCCTTTTAATTTTGCTACTTTTACTTATTTTTGAGGTTTTATTCCTTTTACTTTCTCCATATGTGGGTTTCACTTGACATTAATTAATTTGGAATTAATCAAGGTACAAGTAAAGATCTGGCGGATAGTAGAGTACCGTATCAGGCTCTTCACTGCTTCAAGTTTTGGTAGATTACTAAACATCCAGTGTTAGTTCTCCAGCCCAGGTGTAGGTGACAGTGGCAGTGATTGGAATCTCTCGTTGTATCATGCTCAATTCCTGAAAAATATGAAAGAGATGCAGCTCAATAGTGCCCTGGATATCTGATCTTTGTTTGTTTATTTGTTTTGCATTGGAAGGTCATACCTTGGGCAACTGTAAGGAAGCATATTTCTTTTGTGTCAGTTGTACTTCAGTCTTTAAATCTCTGCCTGCAAAGAGAAGGAAGGTTTTAAGGCCACTTATAGCTATAAAGTATGTTTTGCCACCATTGGTTTTGAGGTAAGCTCTAGCAAGGTCTAGTTTAAGTACCAGCTGGTCCAGCTTGTGTTTCTGTGTTCCTTCCCCCCCACCTTCTCCCAGGTACAAACAGCAGCATTGCTCGCTTTATTGTGGGTTTCCTCTGTAAACAGGGGGACACAACTGAACTGTTTCAGCAGTGATGATTGCTCAGGGAGCTTGAATCTTCTGCCTGGAAATGGAGGCAAGTTAAATGGGAGCATCCTGTGGGGTAAATCCAACTTGTTTTGCTATCTTTGAGAGCTGTGCTGATGGGGGTGTAGCTTCTTCCACAGAGTGGGAAGTAAATTCTAAATGTTTTCTAAGCTTTATTCAAATTTTTATTTAGGTAATTTAAAATCCTTAAATAATTGCATACATTTGCCCTTGCAATGGAAAAAGGGTGTGCTGTGTATGGTTGAATAAGGCCTACATCTCCACAGACAATTTTAATTATAGGTGAAATAGATGAATTACAGATGAAATAAGAAATGTAGGTCCCGTATCTCATGCTCTCTGATAAAAGAAGCTTTTGGAACTGTCTAAGAAGGTCTGCCTCCAAATGTTTTTGAAAGTCTCAGTTGTGCAGTTATTGAAGATCCTTGTGCTTACAGTCATCCTTTAAGAGGATAGGTTGGGCTTGGTTAGCAAAAGGAACATCAATCTTCACAAATTTTTTCAATGGTGTCTTTAAAAGCATTTTGTTACTAAATAGGACTAAAAAAAGCTGTTGTTCCTGAATCCCTGGAAAAGTGTCTGGCAGTACATGTCAACCAACTGTTTTTTTTTTTTTTCTGACTGTAACAACACTTAGACAAGTTCTAGGCTTGCAAACCTTACAAAAATCTCTTCTTACAGTGATGTGATGTTGTACAGCATTTTCACTGGCTGAAAAATGATCACCATTTTGCTCTGTTTTATTTTATTTTCTTTTTCTATTAACCTGAATAAGTCTCCTTTTTAAACCTTAAAAGCTGTTCATTGAGGAAATAATCTCTCAGCACTTGCAGAACAGGACTGATGCCTGTGTTTAGAGATGGCCAAGATAGTTGAGGAATATATTGAAACATTTGAAAAGTAGCTTAGGTTTACTTTTGATGTATATGACTTTGTTTCCTTTTGGCCAAAAGAACTGTAGTTTGCATGGATATTTGGAAAGCTTTTCATTAGTAAAAAGTATTAACGTTTTGGTTGATAATAAATAACTTACTGGAAAAAGTTAGTGTTAGGTGTGTCTGAAATAAGATTTAAAAGAGACGGGAGTTTCTTGGAGAAAAAAAAAAAGAATGAAAGTCTCCTTGATTTGAGACCCATCAGTTAATCCGTTTGTATTGAACCATGCAGTTATTTTTGGCCATACATAAGACCTGTTCCAAGCCTTGTCTCTACTGCTGAAGTGTGGAAAACTGTTATAATGAACTGCTCAGCTCACTTGGGTTGTCTTGGCATTCTTTCCTGTCTTGGCATTGGGAATATTGGAGTGCTTCAGACTTAAGTCTAGGAGAACAGCTCTGCCATCGTTGCCTAATTAATATTACCCACACTCACACTTTGCTAATGAGTTGTTGCTTGTTAGGCTCTCAACAGGCTTGTTAGGCTACCTGGTCTAAAAAACTAAGACTGAGAAGGATGTGTATGTGAATTTCTAGAAATAGAAGCTGATAAAAGACGGTGTAAGTTGGCAAAGGTCCGGTAAAACCAATTCTCCTGTATAGCAACAGGAAACAATTGAATTAAGAATTGCATACAATTCTCCTGTATTAGCTACCTGAAAAGGCAGAATTGTGAAAGAATTATTTCATTATCAAAACTATTTTGTCACTCTTTGATTTAAAGAACCTATTAAGAATCTACACCTTTCTTTCGTTTTTTTTTTTTAATTTTAATTTTTTTAATTTTCCAAAGTCTAACCTGGTATGTTTCTTTCCC
>NW_010586691.1:140504-167287 GCF_000705375.1 Tinamus guttatus | reverse complement strand
TAAGAGTCCTTAATGGAAAGACCAGTAGAGGGGAAATGACTCATTTTAGCTTCACTGTGCTAATGATGTGCTGAGTGAAGAGCACTGGAAAGAGGCAAATGCAGCTTTCAGGCTGGCTTCTCTGGGAGCTGTGTGACAGTGGGAATGGTTTTTCTGCTGAACTTCATAGAACTGAAGTGAAGCAGCAGGAGCACATGTTGTATTTCTTCCCTTACAGTTTCCAGCCTTTTAAACCTGTTGGGTTTAACAGGGTTAAGGGCTGTGTGTCATTAGCTTTTCAATTAATGATGAGAGCCCCGTTAAGTGGGTGCTCATCTACAAGGAGAGATTGCAAGTTACTGGTATAGAGCATTTTTCAACTTGTAAAAAGATGTGAAGCAGTTACAGAGGACAGAAGGAAAAGGAGCAATATTGTGACGAATGATTCGAAAAAATATAAAGCTCAACTGCTAATATGAAGCCTTGAAAATACTCTTAATGAGTTTAGAAATTTAGATTCAGTCAGTTTAGTAAGGAGGCCTTCTAAGAGTTAAAGTTCGAAATGGTCTGTGCTGTTACACGACCTATGCCACATGGATCTGTCATGTCATTATACATACACCTCTAAAAGCCTTTCAGGGTGGCCTAGCAGATGTAAGGGTTTTCTCAACACATTTACATACGATATGCTATTGCTGTGATGCATGTTTATAAAATCATACATAACTGGCAGAATCCCTATATATATATATATATATATATGTATTTTTAAATGCACATTCTTGTAGAAAAAAAGCATTTCTGACAAGTGGTTGTGAATGGATAGCACTTCAAGTTAGTTAGATTTTTTTTCCTTAAAAATCATATATGTAAAATTTTGCATGCATATATCAAGAGAAGATAGGCAAGGATGAAGCCTTCCTGCTTTTAAGCAGAGCATGCTGCTTCACTGGCCAACATCTCTATGTGCACAAATGCTGTCATTGCTGTGCATAGACCAGACTATGTGCACTCATATGCACAGATCCTTCATTTCTCACATATGTTTGCAGATAATAGTGCATCTCCTCATCTATGTGTATGCATACTCAAGTACGAACAGTAACCATGTGAATGTGATCTAAAAGTGCTTAAAATATTCCTTGTGGAGTATTTAGAGCGGAAAAAATGCTTCTATCAAAAATGCAACTGGTGACGCCCCTGGGGAAAAAGTTTGCAGGCAACACTGAATATACATGTGTGTGTGTATGTATAAACATAAATATGTATATGTGTGTATACATGCAAATATGTATGTATGCATGTGTGATCACAGAATCACAAATGTGAACCTCCTTAATCACTGAACTCTTTTCAAAACCTGCCAGTGTTACCTGCAGCAAATAACACACACAACATGCAAACATAACACACACAACATGCAAACATGAACTCCTTTACATTTGTTTTGATTCACGGTCAAGAAACCCATGTTCAGCAATTTGGGGTTAAATCCAATGGCTTGCTCATTGCACACTTCCCGCATCCTCTTGCAAACTCCCTCATTGGAGTTTCCATCTTGTTTCAAATCGATTCCAGCTGTAGGGGATGTGTTTATTGGTGGGAAGATATCTGCTGCTAGAAGAGACATCGCCCATGCTGCAGTGAGGTTTTGTTGGTGTTCTGTCGCCTTTTGCAGGCAAAACAGTCGTGTTGGCTCGTGAGTTGTGCTTGTGTTGACTGATGTCCATCCTGGGCATCAAATTGTAGCAAATCACAGCACTACAGCAAATGCTGAGTGGTGGTGCTGTGCCTTTCAGGCAGTCTGCCCTTTCCACTAGAGGTAACAGAGTTGTATTTTTTTAAGTAAATCATTTACATCCTTCATATTTTATGGTGGTCTTATTTGTGTTACTGTGAGCTATTTGAGAAGAAAGACATTAATAAGTAGAAATAATTTAATTTTCTTGCATCAGGCGTTAAGAGATAATGACTCTCAAGTGTTTTCTTTAGTTATAATGGACTCAGCAGGACTCAAAAATGATTTTAATGGCTTTAAAGATAGGTTAAATGCATTAAAAATTCTAGGAAGTAGTTATCTCGTCATTATTTCAAATACAGGAAATAAATGGCCTTTGAATTTTTTTACACACTTATAAATAGCTTATAATTTCCTACTTGTGTTAAGTGCACTCCTAAATAATTTTGCTTTGGATATTCTCCAATTGTGCCTTATAAAATAGGTGATTATTTTTGCATGGCTTATGTGATTACGATATGATAGATTTGTCTTGAGAAGTGAGAAAAATAATTTTTGGAAAATGTTTTTCAAAATTACCTGTCAGATTGATTGCAGGGAGAGGGAATAAACACTGCAAATAAATGAGTAGGGTGCTCTCCCACTATTTTTCCTGTCAGATAAACCCTCTCTGGTATCTTGGTCTTCCCAAGGTGCCCTTGCAGGTGGTTTATTTTTGGTGAAGATAAGTAGCCATTTCCCTATTTCAGCTGCACTGCTTTCCTTTTCTCTAGAGGTGGTGCTGTCTCCAAGGGAGCCACTGGGAAACAGGAAGCAGGAGAAGGGAGGAGAAGGGGAAAAACGGGGAGCTGGGGGGGAGAGCACAGCATGGTAGGGATATAACTGAAAGCAAACAAAGCAAAACCCACAGGTCTGAGGAAAATTAAAGAAAGAAATTGGAGCTGAAAGAGGAGGAAACAGAAGATACGTGAGAATTGGGCTCTGGAACCAGATTTCGTGGTGGTCGTGGTGTAGGTAGTGCTGCCCACACAAAGACCAGTTCAGTCACTGGTCGGTGAACACACTGCAGAGAACTTGCTTGTCATGCCGATGATAAGCCATGCCAGTGTGAGGGATTTCTTTTAACGTCTTCAAGGAACAGCCTTATAGGATAAATATATTGGTTATTGTGCAGAGTGCTACGGTATGAATGGTGGAGGCACCCAAAAAGCTCAGGAGGGTGGACTGGACACAGTTTGGATGTATAAATCCTAGATCTTGCACTGGACATATCATGGTCTCTGTAATGCCCAGAGAAAGGGTAGGAAGCTTGGAAAAAGGGAAAGGATCTGCATGTCAGCTGCCTTTATTTTTTTTTCTCTTTTTTTTTCCTTTTCTTTTAAAAATAAATCCTAATTTAAAGAAACATGAAAGCCCATACTGAGAACAAAATTAACTTCCTTTGCGTTTGGCAACTATAGGCTTTTGTAAGGTCTTCAAGGTCGCGTGCAAGTAGTATGTGCTGGCCTGGTCCCCAGACCACTGAAGTGACTCCCTATCCCCTTTGACATTCTGTCCAAATTACCCAACTTGTTTTTTGAAGCACTCCATACTTGCTCCAGCCTGTCCTGCTAACCTCATTTTTCACTGTAGCCTTCTCTGCTCAGTCTCCTCAGTGTTGTTGCGAGACCCCCTGCCGCCTGACACGGTTTGCTGTGTTGCTGCCACTTGACTTTCAGGCTTGCTGCAGGACCCAATTGTAAACATATTGCTGTTTTTCAGATTTTCTGTCTTGCTTCACTGCTGCTTAACTCTCGGATTTTACCAATAGCAAACTGCATTTTATCATATGTCTAGTTTAATGGCAAAATATTGTAGACTGCCTCTGGACCTGTACCCATTTAAGTCAATGGCCAAGCCTTATGCAGTGAAACTCTCAATGTTAGAGTCTAGCATTTCAAAATAATAAAATAATAGTGCTGCTCTTGGTGACCTTTCTCTCAAGGTGGGATTTGCTTGCTTTTGCTCCTTCCTAGCTTTTGTAAGTCAGTCAAAAAGGCAATTTGGCAAAGTATTTATCCTCTTCGTTTCTCATGTGTTTGAAGCGAATTCTTTCTGCTCCTGTAGTGATGAGAGGTCGGGAAAGTTACAGGGCTAATGTGCTGGCCATACAGACAAAAGCTTTTTGGTGCTAGTGGTAGATCTTGCCAAAAGCAGAATGCAGTAAGGGGAATGCGAGTGGCTGCCAGTGCCTACAGGAAGCAGAGCCTTTGCGTGCTTCCCTCAGGGCTCCACATTAACTAGTAGGTGGCAACAGTTTTTGAGGCTAGGCAGAATTATTTTTTTGCTTGTTCTTCCTTTGAGCAGCCTGGACTTAAGTTAGGAGATCCAGAGACACTTTGCTATTCAGTTGTTTCTTTTGCACCCCTTTTTGCATTGTGACAGCTGTTGAATTGATTGCTAACTCCGTCCTTTCTTTTTTTTTTTTTTCCTCAACTATGTTTCCTACTTCTGCTCAGAATACTATTGCAAATATATTAATATTGGAGTTATCACTTGAAAACTAAAACCTGATGTTTCCATAGTTGCCATTGCTGTACTTATTTGCACATGATTTGGCAGGTTGTACCTCATATTACCCTCTTTCCACATATAATTAACCCATTTAGTGCTATGCAGCAACTGTATTTGAGGGTACAAATGAGTCCTCAAATGTGACTCTTGAGCCTTACCTTTTCTAAAGGGGCATAAGGTAGAAGTAAGCAAAAGCTTACACTAATGAAATGTATAATGTTCTGAAACAACCTCCAAACTGATTCACAGCTAGAGTCATCCTATGCTATGCTGCCTGTCTTCCTGCACTGTATTCCCATGCTGATGAAAGCTTTCATCATTTTAGCTTCAAATAGACTCTCTAATCTTGTTATAGAAGCTCCTGGATTATCACAGCCAAATCACTGAGTTTGGCAATATCACATCTGATTCCAAGCTTTGATTTCTCACTGCCAGGCTGGCATATCATATACCTCAGATTGCCGGGTCTGATTTGTTAGTGTGTTTTTTAAACCTTACTCACCCATTTTGTACTGTCCTGAATGCGAAGAAAAGGATTCTGTAAGAGACAATATAGTTGGGACCAACGAAGGTGATTAAAGGTTGTAAAAGTTTTGGGATTTGTTTTCTCTTTTGCGGAGCGGAGAGCTCTGTGGTGTGTTTGGTTTTTTTTTATGTGTGTAGATTTAAAGATCCTTTTTGATTTCCCATCTGATATGATTCTTGGGCAGTAACAGTGCAATCATATTAAGCTGCATTAATAACATCCCATTTATGGACTTTTTAATAGCTGAAGAAAACAGCAGATAGTAGCATTTAATCTAAAGGTAGAGATATAAATATAGGATGTTTCAGACAGAAAGGAGCGATAGAGAACCCATGGTGAGTTTAAATCACCACCTTTATGCGTCTCAGTAATATTTTCCCTTCTTTAACAAAACTGTGAGGCTCTTTGGTGGGAGGCTTGGCCCAAAATTAGAATTCCCAATACTGGCTCTGCTGTGACTGCTGATTCTGTACAAATGTTCTTTTTCCTTGCAGGTGTCTTGAGCTGGTATTACTACGTGACTATGCCAATGCCTGCATCTACCTTCACTATTGCCATTGGGTGCTGGCAGGAAGTTAAAGAGCAGTTCTTCACTGCTGATGTTCAGACAAATAGTGACTTTTCCTTGCCACTTTCCCAAGCTGACTTCAGGTATGTGTTTGGACTGTTTCTGAAAAATAAGATATTTGTGTAGCATTTTCATTTACTCCATGGAATGTAAAAATGAGTCATTTCAGTACAGGAATCAAAACAGAACTTGTTTAATCTGAACAGCCAAATCTTGACAGAGAAGTAATTCCAGAGGTATTATTTCATAGGTAAGGGTGTGGATCTTTTAATGTGAAAACAGGCTCTTAGTGAATAACAGGATTAATGAAGCCTAGTGTCATGTGATTTGCATGCTGCATCTCTTGCTGCAATAATACCAGCTCCTCCACTGTTTCTTAAAACACTCACTGGAAGATCTTTCTTTTTTAAAGTCTCAGTCCCTTCTGGATCATTAATGCCCTCTACTACAGTATTATCTACTTAGGCTTAGTCACCTGCTTTTCCTTTCCTGTCCTGTACAGTCCCATCCCAGACTTAGAGCAGGCCTGTGCAGTGGTTTCCCCGGGATGACCCAGTGGTCCCTAAAAAGAAAGGCAGAGTATTCATTTTACTTAATAAAAAATAGTCTGTTTTCCAGCACACAAAATTGTTACTTAGCAGTCTGTCACCAAAACTGTAGAAATGTAGTTATTACGGACACTTCTATCTCTCTGTCAGTGTAGCTGAAAGTGATCACCAGGTTTAAGTCATTATTATGTTTAAATTATATATCAGCCTGCAAATGAGAATTCAGACTAAAAATAAGTTTCTTGGAACAATAGTTTGTTTACATATGTATTCTTGCTAGTTAACACAATCTCAGATATTGAACTTTATTTTATCATGTTACCTTTAGCTTTTCAAGTTACAGAATCACATAAAGGTTGAGGTTGGAAGGGACCTCTAGAGATCATCTAGTCCAACCCCCTGCTCCAGCAGGGACACCCAGAGCATGTGGCACAGGGTGGCATCCAGGCAGGTTTTGAAGATCTCCAGAGAAGGAGACTCCACAGCCTCTCTGGGCAGCCTGTTCCAGGGCTCTGTCACCCTCACAGGAAAGAAGTTCTTCCTCCTGTGGAGGTGGAACTGCCTGTGTTTCAGCTTACGCCCGTTATCCCTCGTCCTGTTCCTTTAAGTTCCTTAAAGCCCTTTTTATTATGCGTTTAGAAGTTTGACCTAAAAATACTTACCTAATAGGCAGCCATTTTAGGGCTAACACCATACTAAAATTAAGGCTGTGGCAGTCCTTACCACTTTGATAGAGCTAGAGAAACTTTGGAAATTGAGTGTGTAATAAAGATATCTCAATACAATTTTGAAATTAAAGTATTCTAATAGATTGCAACTTGGCTAATATTAGTTAAAAAAATATCCATGTAAATCCTGAGTATAAGAACTTCTGTGTTTCATCTAAGGTCAGTAAGACATATACACTGAGAATTTTAAGTGGTTTGTATGTCTGACACACTTTTAGAGATTGTTTTGTATTTATTTCTCTACTATTTATATATTTATGGTATGAGTGCCTCTATAGCGGCACTACTCTATGGGTAGTTGTTCTTGAGTGTGTATTGTCTTTAATGCACAGCAGGATTAAAAAGAAGGAATTCTAAAAGAAACTAAAAGTAACATAATTTATGTGCAGGTGGCAGGGAATCTGAAATGAGTAGTTTGAAAGAAGTTACTGTCGTAAGATACCACAGAAAGTATAAAATTGAGCTAGGATGTGAAATAAGATTTCTGTCTCCCTATGGTCATTAAAGAATCATTGGCAATTTTTATTAGAAATAGGTTGTTAGCTTCATGTGCCTACCTAATCTTAACTCTCTGGTTAAGTATGAAGTGACATCCTTTTAGATCAGAATGATACTGGTTTAGACCACCCTTGGAAAAAAGTGTATAATGGTGGGTGTAGTTCCCTTGCATATATAATCCGTGAAATAGCTTAGAGTCCACTTCTTTCTGAAAAAGTGGAACATTTTCTGGGGAAGAGTTATATAAGATGTTAAAATGTTGGCACTTCAGAAAAAAATATGCTTTTCTGTGTGTTATCATTTGTTTTTGTGTGTCAGCACTCACTTGGAGCATGATCTTATGAATGTAAGTGCTTTGGGTGATGCCTCCTGCAAGTGCTTTGCCTGTCAAGGCATAGTAGAATCAGCTCCCTTATGTTGAAATATGAAATCAAAGAAGAACATCATACAGAAGGCAAGTTAGCAGGTGAAAACATGAAGCAAATTTCTCCTTAGATAGGAGTTTATTTGGGTAGATGAATTATCTTTAAAGAATCTGACTCAGTGTTTAGGAGAGACTGGATTTCCCCTTTCTTCAAGCTACAACTTTGAACATCCTGTAAAAGTAATGTAAAACAAGCTCGGTCTTAATGTGATATCTTAAAATATCTATGTTGATAAATCTGAATTAATATCTACTGTGTTTCTTTACCTAGGGGGAAAAAAGGAATTGACCAGTTTTCATGGAGAATTATTTAATTAAAAAAAAAAACACAAAACTTTGAATTTTATTCTAATTGCATGTAATATACTTCTGGAAAAATAGATCTTCTTTTGGTAGCTGAGTTAAAAATTCATAATATTTTACAGTGTTTAAAAATTATCTGAGTAATATATCTTTTTTATTGCTACTCACTTAGTTTTCTGTATTTCCATTTTAAACACATGTTCTTTTGATACATAACCATTATAAGAACAAGTTTTGACCAGTCTCATTTACTTCTAGTTACGACTTAAGTACATCAATTCTAGTTAGACTTGTAATAATACTCTTAGCCTATGTTTTTGTACTGCTGTGTGTATGTGAACGGTATGAGCATACAAATGAGCTGGCTTTGTGATCCAACTTTGTAGTTCTGTCTCTCTATTGTATAGAAAATATTCTTATCTTGATATACTTAATTGTGCATATTTCTGATATCACGTTGAACTGTTGTACATTTTTCTTGTTCTCAGGTGGCATGAAGAAAACTGTGGTCATGTGGAGTATCCCTGCCGTTTCCAAAACCCTGAAGCCAGGTTGCAATCGGTCATTCCGTACAGAGTCTTTACTCCCTGGTGCCTTATGGAAAGCTGCAAGGATCTTGTACTCCGGCTACTTCCCCAGTGCCTCTCTGCTGCTTACTCCACCCTGGGTACTCATCCCTTCTCCAGGCTTGATGTTTTGATAGTCCCTTCCAACTTTTCCAGTCTGGGAATGGCTAGGTAAAGAACATCTTAGTATCTGCTTTTGTATTTTGTTTTTATCAGAGAACAGTGTCAGATTTTTCTCAATGTAAGGTTGCTGTCACATTTTTGCTAAACCAATTTTAAACTCTAATTCTTATTTCATGTAGGCAGGGCTATTTGCATCCGTTGTGCTATGAGTTTTAGGTTGAACAGGACTCAAGGAAGGAAAATACAGGCTCGTTAGACCTGTGGCTCTGAATTTTCTCCATTAGCCAAATTAAAGTTATTTTTCTTTGTTCGATTTAATTCCATGCTTAGTACCTCTATTATTCTCTGCTGTTTTCTTTGGTAATAATTTTCCTATTATATCTTAAACAGAATAGCAGGAACATACAAAATTCAGCTACAGTATTTATTCATGAGGCTGTTGTGATTTATGAATTTCTAGTTGAAAACTGGGCTTTGAAAACTGAGACAAACTGTAAAAATTGTATTATCAAATATTCATGGAGCTGTGGAGAGGAAAAAGAATAACAAAATGCTTTTTTTTTTTTTAATTTAAGTTCCAGTTGTCCAGAACTACAAGAGAATTTTAGCTCTATTAGTAGCAAAGAAATATCTAGCAAATAACACTGCAAATTATTGGCTGTATTTTTTAAAAAGTTTACTATTATTTAAAATGGTAATGAGGTAGTTTGCATTAAAAGCACAGAATGAAACACTGTTTTTGTTTTCCACTATTTGAGTACTGCTAACAGTAGAGTAGATACTTTTAAGTAGATGCTTTTTTATTGAAAAAACAGCCGAAGGAAGAATTCAGGACAAAATTTTGTTAGAAAGATGTGAATTGAAAGGAATTTCCAGACTGTTGGTTTGGTATTGTGGAGCTGTTTAGGAATGCTGTCAGCTAGGTTTGATCTGTGATCTTCAAATTGCATATGGGTGCAGCCAGCCCAAGTGCTTAGACGAACCAGAAGTTTTTTCTTTTTATTTTCACTTTCTTTTTTTCTTTTTCTTTTCCTTTTTTTTTTTTTTAAGGAAAAAACCCTCTATAATTAATCAAATTATGAAACTTCCCATTTCATGGTGGATTTTTTTCTGTGTCCACATTTCTTTTTTCCCCGCTTTTCTCTTGCAAGCCTGCAGGAGGCCTGCAGGAGGCTTGCAAGAGCCGCTTCCTCTTTCCTCTTGCACGTGGTAAATCCCTGTAGTGTGTAATATGGTATTGTTTTTGGTGTGCTTTTACTTTCTTTATGAAGATCTGTACAATTAAAGACTTAAAAATTCAACTACTCTTTTCCTTTGTCACATGAACTTTATTGCTTTGGAATTATCCCATACTGGTAAAATGTGATGTTGTGTGTCGTGTTCTTTTAAGCCATATGAAATCAGCAGAACTACTCAGTCATTTCTACTGATTCAAAAGACCATACTAGAAGACTAGTGTGATCATCACTGTAAGTGAGGAAGGAACTAGCCTTCTTGCTTAGCTGTATCACAAGAAATCAGTGGAATTCTGAGGGTCAAGATGTACCTTGAGTATGAAATGAAAGAGAAAAGGGGCAGAGATGTGTAGTCCAAAATGACAGGGAATGACAGTCCACACAACAGGGAAAATCTTCAAGATTCAGTTGTGGATGTTCTGCTCTTTGGGAAGCTGTTGGAGCTTCCTTTGCATGTAGCTTTCCCAGAATTTGTATGGAGAAATGCCTGTAGGATATTCTGATGTAAAACTATCTGTGATTATTTAGTCCAGATTGCATATTCTAAGTATTGTTGTAATAATGCTTCTTTTGTGAAGGAGTTGAGAAAACCTGTGCTTGTATTTTCTTATTCTAACAATTCAGTTCCAAGTGATCTGTATCACTGGGTACAAGGATGAAAGAAAGGGCATATAGGCTTCCTGATGCTTTTCATTCAGCAGTTTCTCAAGCCAAGCCCATTCACATTTTTAAATATTGAAATAAAGGAATAATTTAAGCTGTTTAAATGTCAAGCTGTATTTGGACAAGGAAGGAGATTGAAGTGATAGCACACTTATTCCTGTTCTGTGTGATTTTCAGAGGGCTCTGCATGTAGTGAGTTACTTAAATAGTTAATTCCTGCCCAAGTAATGATAATTGCCTAAATAACTTCGGTTGGGAATAAGCTATGCACAAAACCATGCCCAAACCCACATTAAAAAGTTTGCTATTATCTTGGGTTAGAAAGGGTGCTGTGCTATTTTTTTTTTATCTCCTAGTCTATCTGTAGCCGTATAAACACAACACAGCATGCCAGCACAAAAGGGGCTGTTGTTTTGAGAGTTCTAATTGTACTCCTGTCTGCCAGGGAAGGAAGCAGTCATAAATTTCAGTCATTATCTTAAGTATCAGGGGCCTTACAGCGTTTGGCACTTTTCTTTGTCTGTTCCTCATTAGCCGATACTTACTGTGCTTTTTATATCTCCAAATACTTCCCTTGAGTTAAGGGGGCTGTTTCTGCAACATTTTAGAAGGGTATGAAATGATGATAGTTCTGGCATGGAACAACCTGATTAGGAGCTTTAAGTTGTCTATTCCAGCAGCCGCTACTGTGGGTCAGCTGTGTTTCCCTTCACCTCTAGCAGATGCTTTGTGGGGAAAAACTCCAGTTGAAAGGATACGCATGTTGCTTAGGTTTTCTGTGCATCTCCTCCTGTGTTTTTAGTTTGCTACGGACTTCTGTATGGGAACAGGATCTTGATTACTTATAGTAATAATTGCAATCATTCCCTCTTGCTTCCTGCTGGCTTTTGAAGTTGGAAGGTTTAATTTTGCATACTTTCTTGGTTTTACACTGTTTTTAGCTCAAGTGAACTTCAATGCAATTTATCCCAAATTTGTCTAGTAAGAGAACCCACATGTCTGTGTTGACAGCATTTTGTTAAACTGTACATAAAAAAATGAAAAAGCATTGTGAAGCAGATTTTGGATAGCTTAAAGAGAAAAGGCTCAGTGCTTTCTGTAGAAGTTGGAGGATTTCATAAGTGCCTAACCACTTTTCATCTGAGTTTGAGTTCTAAAGCAACAGATAGGAGTGAATGGAAGAAAAGGGTTTTGTATCAGACCTAAATACTTTAGAACTCTTAATTAGATTTTTTTTTTCAGGTAAGAGGTTTCTGGCCTCACAACACAGGGAGAGGTAGGTATCATTAATCATGTACTCTTGAGAGCTAACAGGTTAGAAGCAGGACCCTAAATGTAGCTTCATGGTTTAATCTGTTGTAATGATGTGGCATTATGCGCTCAGGAATTGAATGTAGACTGCATTTGCATTTAAATACTGGAGATATTTCACTTTTGGAAACACCTTCATGCGAGCCAATGGGATTGCTCATGTGAACTATGCTGGCTGAAAGACGGCAAATAAGAAAGGGGAGTCTGTGCTTTCAGTCGTTGTTCACATTTTAAAATCACTCTATCAAAATCAATCCATTTTTGCTGATCCCGTTTGAAATCCTTGAAATCCTCTACTGGCTAAAAGGCCTTAATTTCCTTTTGGCAAGACCTGAAGACCCGAATTCCTCTTTTTTTTTTTTTTTTTTTCCTATTCCCTCTGATGGAAAAAAACTCTTTTATCCCTAGAATTTCTCTCTAACTTTTTGTGCCACCTGAGCTAGTGTTTGTGTTCCTGACTTCTCTTGCATAACAGCTCGTTTTATGCAAAAATCCTTATTCCTTCTTTGCTCACTATGAAGGATTTTTCACAGTTACACTAATCTGTTGCACTTCCAGGGCCCTAGAAACAGCCAGCCATCTTCCTACTTTTCAAAAGGCGAGTGTTTATATTCACTTTACTACCCTGAGATTTGTAAGCCTTTGTTTGCTTTGAATTGAAGTACTATTTTAGAAACTACAGTCTTCTTATTTTTTTAAGGAGGAGTGTTTTGAATAACATGAGATTACTACTTTTTTTTCCTGTTTGAATTAATGTGCTTTAGGTGTCATGGTTTTGTAATGATTGCTAGCACAAGAAAATGCTCTTAAGCAGAACATTATCTATCAATAACTTGATCAACAGCATCACATGTTGCTGAGCGCTGGAAGGATATAGTAAGAAAAGTGTCCCTTGGTATTTAGCCTGTTCTTACATTTTTCCTTAAACAGCTAGCCCTAGTTACTGCTGAATACAGAACGAGGGAGTAAATGGAGCTTTGGACCTAGTTTGGCTAGTTTTGTAGCAATTTCATTCAGTAGATCTACAAAATAAATGTAACCAAAGAACTTCTAAGCAAGATACTGGCATTTTCAAACCAGGAGCCTCATGTTAGGTTATTTGATTCCTATTTGTTCTCTAAAATTAGTGGCCTCATTTTCAAGTATGCTGGACAGTCTTAAAACCCAAGTGTGTTTAATGACAGAATCATAGGGGGTGCTTGCCATATTTGAAATTATATAGCTGACTAAATATGGATTTAGCAACCCAGCTTTCAGCTCCTATTTATAAAGATCTTAGTCACTGTTCTTCTGTTCTCATGTGAATGGTCCTTGATGGTATTTTAAGAGGAAAAACTATCCTGTTCTTCAAAACATGGTATATCAGCAGAACTCTTAAGGTTTTCCAGGCCATGTCATTAAGATCGTTACCGTTCTAAATTGAAAAGAAAAAAAAAAGAAAGAAAGAAAGAAAAAGGAAAATAAAAAAGCAGCCACTTTGATCTGTGTGTCTGTAGCCACCATTTACTCAGTTTGTATGTCTGCAGTGTTCTGATGACAACTGATAAGACTATAGTAAAATGAGTCAGGACTATTGGAAATTATCCAAGTGGCAAGCCTAAATGTCACCTTTTCTTGTTCTTCAGTCTTGCAGAAATATACTTGGCCATTTACCTCAGCTGAAGCAGGCTTTAATGGTTGCATAAATGTACGCACACTTTTTGCACAAATTTTCAGTTAGGTTAATTTTAAAAAATAAAATAACCTACTTCCCAGAGTAATCGTTAAAACTGATTTTTTCTTAATCCCCTCTTTGCATATAGCTAGTAGCTAGTTCACCTTCTAGATGGAAATAACGATGTATGAAAATTGAAGCATGAAGGAAAGTGAGACTATGTTGTCTTAGATATTTTATTATATTTATATACACACACACAAATATGCACCCATATTATATATGATTTATGTAGAAGATTGCAGTTTGCCTGAGAATGTAATCCTGATCTTGAAAATGGGTATGCATGTCCACAAGTTTATGTGGAAAGGTTCTTTCTGTTTTATCCAGATCTGCTTGTATCTTTTCTTGATTTACTTGCTGGGAGGATAAGAACTTAATGTCAATTGAAGTTTTTAAGTGAAATTTTACTTAGTAATGCAAGTAAGGAAGAAGAAGAAAAACTTTTTGAGCTCCTAGAAAGATATACAAGCACTAGTGCTTTTGCATACATTCAACACTGATTTGTGGGTTTTTTTTTTTCTTTTTTTAATTTGAGTTTGGAGCTTGAAATTCGTAATGGAGTACCCTGAGAGGGGAATCACAGCTGTCATTCTTGTGTTCCTAAGGTGAAGGCTCAAGCATGATATTTGGCTGAAAATAGCAAAAAGTGCTAAAACAGAATTGACCACAAACTTTTTTTTGTGCGTGTGTGTGTGTGTCTTTCTGCTTCATATCGTCACCTTACTATTTTTTTTTCCTCATGAAGAAGTTAGCAGTTTTTCCTTTGGAAAATTCTGGATTTTGTAAGTAATGTGAAGATTATATTTTTTAAATGCTTATTTTAGTATTGTGGAAATTATCCTTGAAATCTGTGTTGCCTGTGGCAGAAAAAAACACCATAGAGGGTTATAAGTACAAAGATTGGCTGTGATTTAGGGATTCCACCTGAGTGGCAGCTTCTCTGTTAGATACTTGGGTTGTTTGTTTATCTCACGTGTTCCATGGCAAGAAAGCAAAGCTGTTGTAAATGATAATTTCATCATACCTATGTTTTTGCAAGGCCCTCTGTAGATTGGCCTTGAGGAATGGAAGGGAAAGTGATTTGGTGAGATTTTTGGATAGAAGAAAAGTCAGATATCTATTTAAAACATTTTTATTGTTGTTATTTTTAGCACCAGTGAGTTAGTCAGTTCTGGGCAGGTTGGTATTAAAAGCTGACTTTTGGCTATGCAGAGAGCTCTTGAGATCTGTCCTACAGCTGTTTAGCTCAGTATCTTTCCCTGTAGTCTTCCTTTTCCCAAAATTTGTCACTGTCCTACAAATATGGATTCAGTTGCTAGTGCTGCAGAATTTAAGTATGCTTTTTAGGAAACCAGTATTAAACTACTTGCAGCATAGCAACTTAATAATTTTCATTTTTTTCATGCTGTTTTACGGTTCCATTTTCAACTACAGCGTGACCGTAAAGCTACCCAGAACTCGTCCCTGTGAGGCCTTAGCTGTGGTAACAGTAATTCAGTAAAATGTGACAGTACAAACTTAGTGCTGTTTAGACAGTGAAAATGTTTTCTGAATCTTAACTGGAGCTTGAAGTGAAATTTGCTACTATTGTGATCATAGTCCTTCATCCAGTTGTCATTTTGGGATCAAAACAGTATTTGGAGCACATCAGACACAAGGTATTTCCTTACCAATGTGCTGAGCTGCTTTGTTAGTCTATTAACTCTTAACAGATGTCATTTTGAATGTGACCCATTAAAGAGCATAAAGCAAGCTTACCTCTTGGTGGAACTCCAAAGTTGTTTTTTTTTTGTGGTGTTCTAAGTTCGCTGCAGTCATAAAGATTATATTTCTGTATTTGCTAGAGAAATATTGCTATTTTAAACAAATGACAGAAATAAGATTGATTATTTTTAAGAATTGTTTTTCCCTTTAGAATTATATTTAAAAGATTAGTAAAAAAGAGAGATTTCTTACCTGTAGTAACTCTTTTTCCTCCTCAGGTTCTTGAAAGCAAACATTTACAAAACAGAGTCATCTTTAATTTTAACTTGGCAAATAAACTTTCCTGTGTTTTGGATGACACTGGAAAATAAAATGGCTGTTTCTGTTTAAGAAACATTTCAAGCTTTTTTTAAAGTAGTTTCTGAAGCTATCTGGTTTTGTGCCAAAAACTTCTTTGACAGCAATTATGTTCAACTGCTTCAGTTTACTGGAAAAAGAGAGCACAAAATGTTAAGCCCTGTGACTTTGATCAAGTAGGGTGTAGAAGTTAGCTCTTGCAAGTGCTTTTTTGTTGTTGTTTCTGTCCTATGCCACCATGAAAACAAAAGTCAGTTGAGTTTCTGGAAACTGTAGATTTAATTATAAGACATGAAACTTTGACAGAGTAAGAGTTGTTTCTTTGTTTTGTTGGCTGTCTTCATGAAGTGTGGCAAACACGGTCTGTTGTTTGTTTCCTGTTTCTCTCTCTTTTTTTTTTTTATTTATTTTTTGAATGGCTGACTACCCATCCTTCTGAAAATAGTGCATTCTTATGATGCAGCATATGACAAATGTTATACACTAATATACACCTACACATAACATATACTTGTTGCTTCTGATGTTTCCTTGGGTGGTTGCATTTCACAGTCTGATAGGCCAATGAAATGTCAGCAGCATTTAGGGCTATGAGGAATAAAAATAATCTTTGATTTCACCATTCTTCTTCATAGCAATAGATGCTTTTGAATGTAATTCCTTAACCCAGATTATCTGTGTGTCTTGCAGAAACAACATGCTGCAGCTGAAGAGTCCCTTTTGCTTCAGTGTGGTGTCTCCTTTGTAGCACCAGTGCAAGAGTGTATATTGCTCTCCTTTCAGTAGCAAGGGCAAAGCTTAAAAGTCTACAAAAACTGTGGAATCAACTGCTGCTACTTAGGGTGGATTGAAAAAGCTTTACAGTTCACAAGTCATTATCTTCTCTCTCCCTCCAAGTAGTCAGATGAGAAAATAACTCCCATGCTCTCAAAGTAAATACTGTACTGAAACACAAATTTCAGCCAAACTGCCAGGAAGAATCAGTAGTCTGTGGTTGATCTCATGTAGGTCCTCAGTGCACATGCATCAGGACCCAGCCAAATCTGTATGTGATCTAGTTGTCAGGGTGTTATATTGACCGATCAGTTATAACTGCTTTTCAGTTGTAAGTGTTGTGTCTATGGACACAAAAGAGTGGACTGAACCTAAGCTCCCAGTGTTGGATCACTTTTACCTCTTAAGACAAGTTTCACCTATTAAATATTTTTTTTCAGTTTTATCAGTGACCTTTCTATCACCCGTCTAGAGTCATAGAATCACAGAATGGTTAAGGTTGGAAGGGACCTCTAGAGATCATCTAGTCCAACCCCCCTGCATACGCAGGGTCACCTAGAGCACGTGGCACAGGACTGCGTCCAAGCGGGTTTGGAAGATCTCCAGAGAAGGAGACTCCACAACCTCTCTGGGCAGCCTGTTCCAGTGCTCTGTCACCCTCAATGTTAAGAAATTTTTCCTTAAGTTTCTTTGGAAGTTTTGGTGCTTCAGCTTGTGGCCATTTCCTCTAGTTCTGTCGGTGGCCACCAGTGAAAAGAGGCCAGCACCATCCTGCTCACTGCCTCCCTTGAGGTACTTACAGACACTGATCAGATCCCCTCTCACCAGATGCGGCCTCACCAGGGCTGAGTAGAGGGGCAGGATCACCTCCCTCGACCTGCTAGAGATGCTCTTCTTAATGCAGCCCAGGATCCCATTGGCCTTCTTGGCCACGAGGGCACACTGCTGCCTCATGGTCAACTTGTCATCCACCATGACACCCAGGTCTTTCTCCACAGAGCTGCTCTCCAGAAGTTGGTCCGCAGCCTGTACTGGTGTCTGGGGTTATTCCTCGCCAGGTGCAGGACCTTGCACTTGGTCTTGTTGAATTGCATGAGGTTTTAGAAGACGGACTAATGTGAGTACTTGATAATCTAGAAAGTGCCAAGGACCAAAGCTTACTGGGTAAGCCAAGAAAAGTACTAATGGCTTGTTGTTTGTGAAAAACGATGAAAAATATGTGTGCTGATGTGTAAAGGTTTTGGGATAAGCCAAACTGGATAATTCTGTTATCCAGCCTCTGAGATCCAAGGTGAATTTGGGCCACCTTTATGGAGACAAACCTAATCATCAAAACAAAAACAACCCACCCTCCATTCTTCCTCCATCCTCAGTTTCACTGCCGCTCAGAAATGTGAGCCTGGTTATAAATATCTAAAATGTCACACAGAGCTTCTGAAATAGTAGGTGGTAGGATTTTTTTTCTGTTCATTTTTGGTACCTTCCCTTTGAATTTTCTAAGTGCTTTTGGAAGACAAGTTATAAGGTTTACAAGTCTGAAGATAATTCATTTCCTGGATAGTACCACAAGATCTCAGCCACAGACATAGATCACTGACCAAAAATAAAACAACCAGTTTTTAAAAGGAGTGTTTTGAAATATCTTAATGCATGCTCCTATGCACTAAATGCACTAAATATGCAACTTTAAATAGTTACCATTACATAGTTCCACCTCCTTTCAATCCCCTCTTTCAGCTTTAGCTGCTGAAAATGTTATTTCTTCATGTAGCAATAGGAGAGTTACTGGGGTCTTTGTGATGCTACTGTAGAATAGCGACTGCATTTTATTAAATTCTAAGTCTGGAGTTACTGCAGTGTCGACTAGCACCATTATAGTTAAGGGTGCTTAAGCATTTCCAATAGAAACTTGTATTTCATAGGTTTATAACTTGGCTGTAAAAAAAAAAAAAAGGCTTGTTCTTGTTCTCAGTAAGTTTTCAGATGGCACCAAACTGGGAGGAGTGGCCGACACCCCCGGGGGCTGTGCTGCCATTAGGAGAGACCTGGACAGGTTGGAGAGTCGGGCACAGAGGAACCTCATGAGGTTCAACAGGGAGAAGTGCAGGGTCCTGCCCCTGGGGAGGAATAACCTCAGGCACCAGTACAGATTAGGGGCTGACCTGCTGGAAAGCAGCTCCATGGAGAGGGATTTGGGAGTCCTGGTTGACAACAAGTTAACCATGAGGCAGCAATGTGCCCTCGCAGCCAAGTGTGTGCAGTTCTTGGCTCCTGAGTACAAGAGGGATGTGGAGCTGCTGGAGAGAGTGCAGTGCAGGGCCATGAAGAGGGTTAAGGGACTGGAGCATCTATCGTATGAGGAAGGACTAAGCGAGCTGGGCCTGTTTAGTCTGGAGAAAAGAAGGCTGAGAGGCGATTTGATCAATATTTACAAGTACCTTAGGGGTGATTGTAGAGAAGATTTGGCCAGGCTCTTCTCCGTGGTGGCGGTGACAGAACAAGGGGTAATGGGTGTAAGCTGAAACACAGGCAGTTCCATCTCCCCAGGAGGAAGAACTTTCCTGTGAGGGTGACAGAGCCCTGGAACTGGCTGCCCAGAGAGGTTGTGGAGTCTCCTTCTCTGCAGATCTTCCAAACCTGCCTGGATGCCACCCTGTGCCACGTGCTCTGGGTGTCCCTGCTGGAGCAGGGGGGTTGGACTAGATGATCTCTAGAGGTCCCTTCCAACCTCAACTGTTCTGGGATTCTGTGATTCTGTATAATTGGCATGTTTTAACTTGGAAAAAGCATTCATATATATGCATAGTCATAAATGCACAACTCCCCTTCATAGCTTTATATGTATGTGTATAATGCTGGTGAGCAATAGTTTTTTGGTTCTGAGGGAGTTTTGGAGGTTTTTTTTTTTTAGTCATAAAAGTTGCACAGAATGAAGAAAATAGAGGTAGACATTTTTTCCCCCTCTAAATGGTTATCTGTGTATGTGGAGGTAGAGTACAGAGAGATAAAATAATCATTAATAGTCAATATTGAACAGTAATGGCGATATTTTTGAAACTAGCTTTCAGAATGAGTTCTGTCTGTATCCTTTATTTTTGTCACTCAAATTTTCTATAGCTGAGCTGCATAAGATGGTGAAAAAAGTACTTTGTTGCAGATCAGTAGTAAAATAGTTCGGGCTTCTGTTTAACATTGTATTCACAGTCAGTAGTTTTACAATGTTTCATTTTTGCCTCTGAGTCACAAAAGTAGAAAAATGCTTTATCAAAGCAGAGATTTTTTTGGATTGGGTGCTGTAAGTGCCAAGGAAGACTGTAGTGTAGCCAATAGCTGTAAACTGCTAAACTTCACTTGAAAACAAAAGAAAAATGCTTTTCGAAGGAGCCACAGATTCCTGTCCTGGTCTTGGTCTCTGTCTCTCTCATCATCTCTAACAGTCCACAATTTGCCAGCCTTGCCTGGGAAGAACCTGAACCAGGAAACAGATTTTAGATTTTAAATGCAACTTGCAGGACAAATGATGCTCAATGCAAAAGGATATTGCAGAAAAAAAGAAAAGAAAGGGGAAAAAAAAGCATTACTTTTTTGCATACTGCTTTATTTCCAGCACTAATTGCTAACTGCTAATTTTAGTCTGTTATTGCAACTATGGCCTTAAGTTTAAAGAAAACACCAAAACTGTGTATGCAGACTGATACCTGTGTTTTGCTTTTCTCTCTCTTTTTTTTTTTTCCCCTCTTTTCCTCTTCTCAAGGGGAGTGCCTCAGAAAAGCAGTAGACCAGAAGAGAATGAAGATGATAAAAGTGGGTAGACTCAGTGTCGTATGTCATGTTCCTCTGTATGGAAGTTTTACATAAGAGAACCAACTTATGGATCTCCATTTCTTTCTTCATATATGAGCAGGATTTTAGGTACTTCTGGAAGACCACCTCAGATAAATCTAAAAGATTTTGTCTTCCCACAAATCTTTGACATTACCAAGCAAATAGCCTGTCAAATCCAGTCATTGTGAATAAAGTGACCAGCCATGGATCCATCCCCTCCACCAACCCTCCACCTTTTGCTTCTAGCCAGGGAACCTTGGTAGTCATAGGCAGTTCGGTAGACAGTTTTGGCTTGTTTTCCTTCTTCCACTCATGCTCAGCCTCAGGACAATATTGCCTTCTACTTTACTCTTGTGAAACAGGCTATGGAGTACTATGTCAAGTTTTGGGCCCACTAGTATACAGGATATACTGATGAGCTGTAGGGAGTCTAGCGGCAGCCACTGAGGTTAATAGCAGGTGGTGCATGTCTCATATGAGAAGAGGCTGGTGCACCTGGGTTTGGTTAGCCTGGGAAGATAAGACTAAGGAAGGCTGCCTCCCATAGGAGATCTTCCATGTGCTGAAGGAGTCTTTACAGAGAACGTGAATCCAGAGTCTTCTCAGAGGTGCACAGGGGAAGCATAACAGGCACCATCAACAAGTCACTCTAAGGAAATTCAGTAAATTCAGGTTTCATAGTGAACATAATTAAGTCCTGAAATAGATTATCCAAAAAGCTTATCCAATCTCCATCCCTAGAAAAGGTTCAGCAAAAACCCGAAACAAGCTATGGTAAATTTGGAGAGAGCCTTTTTTTGAGCAGGAGGTTGGACTAGATGACCCCCCGCCAGGGTTTTTTTTTTCTTTTTCTTTCTTTTTTTTTTTTTTTTTTTATTCTATGATTTTAAGTCATAGAGAAGTTAGTCTTACCTAAGCTACTGCTTTACATTTCACATTTAGCAACTGATTCTTCACACTTGCTTCCCAATATTGTCTCTATGACCCGTCTTTTCCATGGTACTTTGAAAGAAATTCAAGGTTTGAAAGATTTTATTCTCTGGAAATCCTAAGAAGTGATAGGAATATATTACCATTTACAGATAGCTAGCTAGTGTCTGTAGATGTAACATGAGAATCTTTGAAAGATGTGTGTAATTTACTAATCTCTTTTTCTTTTCCCTGCCCCCTCTAAGGTTAAGTAAGGAGATGAATTCAGGTCCTTACCTAAAAGCAAGTATTTGCTCTTTGATAAATTTGAAATGCGTACTCAAAACTCAAATTAATATAATTAAATATACCTTTAATTGGATCAATACCTAGTGCTTTCTTTTTGTTGCAGAGTGAGGTCAAGTTTTGGACAATGCCTTGTTTGGTCCTGCAGCAGCATGTATGACCCAAGAAGACATTGTTTATCAGCCATGTTTAACAGAAGGGAGCTTTGCTATGTGTTTTTTTTTGTTTTGGTTTGGTTTGGTTCGGGTTTTTTTGGGGTGTTTTTTTGTGGATTAAATTTTACTGGGTTTTCTTCTCTAACGTTAACTTTACTGATTGGTTCAGCTAAATGAAAACAGCCAGGATGTGTTTCTTAACTTCTTTTTGGTCTCCTGTACAACTGAGAAATCATTTTTGGGGCAGTAGGATTACAGTAAGGGATATTTCATTAGTATCTGGGTGTAAAAGTGTCTATCATCACTATTTTTTAAGTTTTTGGGGTTTTTTTTAATTACATTTGGTGTAACCTGAGCTCAGACTAAACAAGCAGTATGGTCTTAGAGAAAAAGAATATCTTGAGTCTCTTTCCTTCTGCCTCCTCCAATACTTCGAAAATAAACCCAACAAACCCTCTGCTTTCCTCCCAAAAACTACAGTGAGAATTTATGCATAGCTCTAGGAAAAGAAAGGAAGCCACGAGCCAAAGACCAGTTACCTATTTTAGAGATTTAATTCCTTGGCAATATTATGAAAGTAGTCTAAAACACTAACATTTTACAAGGAACTAAACAAGTGTAAGTTCTGTTCTGTCCTTGTACCCGTGACACCTGGTTTGTAATTTAGTCTACTTCTAATGTTTTGATTATTTTTATGTTCTGAAGAACAGTGTGTTTTTCTGCATACAAATACAAATTAAGCAATCAGTTAGGCATGAAGATGATTTTTTTGAGTACATTGAAATGAATGCTATTGAATGAACATTACCATTTCCAAAATACTGATGTGAATCACAAGTAATTCCTTAATTTGTCCCAATTGTATGAGATCAGAATTTAGCTATGAAATTTAAAATTTTACAAGCAAGTCTTTGAAAATACACCAGTACAGTAGTAAATATCTGGGGGAGGGAGAACTGCTGATAATAGTATATAAAGCACTAATTTGGGGGATAATGTGGTATTGTTGAAAATATGAGATCTTGTGCAAATCTTGTGAGAGTTTAGAGCTCAAAAAGTGGATTCTGGTAATGGCTCTTCTAGCTAATTAGTAGGATGAATTAAATGATGGACAAGGGAGATAAGCCTCATCAGAGAACATTGCAGGGATCGAAATATTGATCACTGTTGTTAATTTGGGATATTTAAAAATTGTTATTATTATTAATTGTGTGTGTCCCTTTTTGTATTGTTTTTGTTTGTTTTTACACAAATTTGCCTAAGCAATCTTCCAATGAGAAAAACAAACTAAAACACATGCCCCAGGCTATAAAGCAAACTTGTTCAAGTAATCTGTTGAGTTTTTACTCTTTCTCTGATATGATGCTTCACCAGATGTTTGTTTGGTGCTAGTTTTTGAAATTGTTTGCTTCTCTTTCCTGAACAAAATATAGAATAAAAGCTTTGATATGTGGAAATTCAAGACTAATAAAATTGGGAAGCAAGTGGATGTACCAGAGAATGTTTAGTAACAGAGGAAGATCTCGAGACCTTTTAACCTAGGGTGTGTTTGGTTGAGCGTTTTCTGCTCCTTGTGTTTGTGGTGTTTTCTAGGGGAAGTTGGATAGTCAGGTAATTTAAAAAGTGAGCAACACACACAGATTATGGACCTCATGAGTTATACAGGTAGTGAATTGTTTACTAGGGGGCAGGGTTCAAGATTATTTTTTTTCCCCTTTTCATTCTAGACGGCCTGGAAAAAAAAAGGTCTAATGAAATGGAAAGAAGGAGGAAATAGCAGGCTAAACACAGGCTAAAAAGTAATGAAGAATAGATTTTTCTCTGAAATGATTTGCTTTCGTTACAGCTATTTGTTCTTTCTGCATTTCTCCATAAGCCTTCCCATACTTTGGCTCATTTGCAGTATTAGTATTCATAATGACACATTCTCTGGCTGGAAGAAAAGACTTATCACAACTATCTTCTATAATGAGTGGAATCATTTATTGTCATTAAGAATAATTCTTCTTCCAAAGCCACCAGAACAACTTTTTAAAAGTCTCTGTTATGATCTGATACGATCTGATCTATTTCCTCTATTTCCTCGTTGAGTACTTATTGGCTGGGTGTGGGTTAGAGGAGGCTTTCACTGATCTACTCCTTTGCGTGAGGATTTTGACTTCAGTTTTACAGCACTTTAGAAGTAGTTTCTGTTCCCAAGAATACACAGTTTCTCGAGTAAATTCTTACATAAACAAAATCTGGTGCTTCAGCTTTGGCATTATGTGCATCAGTAGGCAGTTTTTTGACAGTTTTGTTTTTGTTGTTTGTCTTCGAACTTTAAAACCTTCTGCAAGTGCTTTATGATGGGCCTATTGCCTTCACCTTCCTTGAACACAGTGCAGTGTGCTCTTGAAAACTTCTCTCAAGTTTTTCTTTTCTTTTTCTTTTTTTTCTTTTTCTTTTTCTTTTTCTTTTTCTTTTTCTTTTCCTTTTCTTTTCCTTTTCTTTTTCTCCTTTTTCTTTTTCTTTTTCTTTTCTTTTTTTTTTAACAGCATTGGGATTTGGGATTTTTTTTCACTTTTTTCAGCTGCTTCATGTCTGTATCTCCCCCCACCCTTTCATAACATTCACTTTAGTATTGTTCAGTCTCTTTTAGTCATACATGCTGTAATTCAGGATTAGCTTTGATCATGACCATTCAGTTAGTCTCTCTGTACTTAATGGCTTGGATCCTATACTTCCTGCTATTTGCTGTTCTTGTTATTTTTGTGTTATCATCAGATTCTGTCAGAGCTGGGTGCTTTCATTCCTGAAGGACAGTTTTAACAAATTCATAGTATTTAGCAGCTCATTTCACCTTAGAGAGTTCTGCTTTTCACTTTGGCATTTTATTAATCTGTCTTTTCCTCTACTGAGTCCCCACATCTGTGAACTGGAGACTTTGCAAGGTCAAATTTCAATTGTTCTTGATGAGAACAAACCAACATTTTGTGTCTCATGATCTGTTGTTAGTTTTCTCAGCCGTGCTCTGATGTTCCTGCACAGCATTTGTGCTCATTTGTCATGTGAGATCTGACTTTTTCCCTATCTTAACCAGCAGTGGACTGTGAGTTGGCCTAAGAAGCCTTTGCAATTCTGAGTTGGGGTTCTAATCTCTGAGAGTCTTCAGCCTATGTCAAAAAGCATCGTTTTCATCTGTCATGTGTTCTGTGCTTTTGGAATAGTTAATCCAGTCTGCTTGGCTCACGTTCGTTGTTCTGACATTTATATGCTGATTAGTTAAATTTGCTGCTGAATCCACTGCTGAGCTGTGATTATGACCTTCAATAAGCTGCTGCTGCTGCTGTTTGGCTGAGGGTGCAAAACACATTTTTCAGCACTGCCACCATCAGACGCTGGCAGCTCTGAATCCGTTTTGCAAAGGAACACAATTTCCTCTTTCTTCCTGGCTTCCTTCCACTGCGTATAATTTCCAGCTACTTTGCACATCACTGTAGTACTGTATAATGTTTCTTTCTTTAAAATTACATACCCTTCCTCTTCTTTGGTTTTAGCAAGAATGTTTGGAGGTGAGTGTTGAGGTGGTTTACCACACTTTCCACAAGAAAGCTTTCCATTTTTAGATGGGAAAATTCTGGCTGTTTACAAGATCTGACAGGCAGCAGAACTGCTAAGAACAGCTTAGGCAGTGTTAATTTGTCTGCAAAGTACACATTTTTGGTGGATGCTGTAGGAAATATGGGTTCCAGCAACTGCAGAAAGAACTTCTGATCCTTCAGTGTTATTTCTGGAGTGTGGAGGGGTTTGGCTGGTCTTTCCTTTCTTGCCTGTAATAGACCAGGAAGGGAAGGGCTGCTGAGGCAGTTAATGCCTATGGCTTGACTCTGTGCTTAAAATGAGCTCCACAGATGCTGAATGTATCACGCTTGCCTTGTCGTGGGGGCCAGTAAACCCGAGACATTCAGCTGAGCCAAGTGATGTGAGTTCACATCATCGGTCCCTTAAATAATCTCAGATAGAGACAGTGAGTACATTACAACCCTGTTGTGCTTTGACATCAGACCCATAGGCTAAACGTGATAAACAGGTGAATTTACAGTGACAGTGTGCTGAGCTAATTTGTAATTTGGAGATCCGCGTGCTCAGTGTTATGTGTCAATCACTTCACAGAGGCTTCCAGATTCTCAAGTGTTTGTTTGTATCCTTGCCTGAAAGTTAAGCAAAATAAAAATGAGACAAAAAAATCTGAATATAATAATAATAATAATAAAGCCCTGTTACTTGTCATTGTCTACACTAACAAGTAATACAGTGCAATAACAATGGATCAGTAGGTTGAAATAGTCAGTATGGAAGCCTATAAATCTGGACTGCTGATGCTTGTGCTTGGTTTGGTCTGGTCCTCTGAGATTAAAAAAAAAAATCCTGCCTGTGGTCTGAAACTGATCAAAGAAACAGTTACTGATTCAGATCCTTGCATTGCAGTTCGGTGTGAGGAGAATTTGGCGTAGAGGTTCCTGTTTAGCCTCTAAAATTATCTAATTTTCCTGTACTGGAATATCTCTAAGACCTGAACCAATTGGGAGGAGAAGATAAACTTAGCTTAAAATAGATCCAATAAAACTCAAATGAAACAAGTTTCGTCCACTCATTTTCTCATGCTGACAAGTACCAGAATGTGTGTAGTGTCCAAGCAATCTGTCAGGCAGGCAGGTGAGCGCCACGATGTGTCCAGGTGTTTGGTCCAGGTTTGGATGTGGTGACATGAAGGCTGTGCTGTCAAGTTCTCCTCATGACCCGTGGTTTCTTTGTAGGTCAGCAGCCATGTACAGATTTTAGAGATTTAGGTATGTTATGGACCTTCTTGGAAATGACAGGGATCAGTGTTTCCATTCAGTACCACTTCGCGAGTTGTGTGAATTTGTTCACTCTTCTTTGTGACTTGTCTGGGTGTCCTGTGAAATTGCACTTAGGTGTGCCGGGCTCTTCGCCATGTGCTCTCCGAGCTGCACTTTCTGCAGGCCGTTTCCTTCTTGCATATTCCTATGTTACCTCAGCATTCCCATCCCTTTTCCGTAACGAATCTCACAGTAACGAGTCTTTACAATATTGCCAGAACATTTCAGATAACACGCGGGTTCTGTCTGCCGCGGCTTACTTTTTGCTCTCTCCATGACACTTTTCCCAGAAGTTCAGGCTGGTTGGAACACGCTTACGAGCTGTGCGTGAAGTCGGTGGGATAGGTGTGCGAGCAGCACGCTGCAGCTGTGCAAGGCCTGTCCGTCGAGCGG
>NW_010586691.1:123635-140489 GCF_000705375.1 Tinamus guttatus | reverse complement strand
TGTCTGCCGCGGGAGTGCAGGCTGCTTAAGGCTGCATGGAGAGCAGCTTGATATGCTAAAGCTTCCTGTAACTTTGAGCTTGCTCCAGCAGGCTAAATGTTTTTATATATATTTGAGCTATTGCTTAAGCCTTGATCTCAGAAACTGTTAGCTCTAGATCTGCCCAAGTGTCAGTTAGAGAATATAAGTGTCAAGAAAATGAGATCAGGAAAGGTAATAATTAAGCTTTCTCTAATCGATTGTATGTATGCAATCAAATACTTCCCTACTCAAGGTCAGCGTGTGCAAAGTAGTGTCTCAGTTTTGCCCCCTTTCCTTGCATCGGTGTGTATACAGCAAGAGCCAAGTCCTTCCTTCATTAACAGGGCAGGAGGGGGAAGATTAGCACGTTTCCTGGAGCAACAGAGGCTGTTCTGGGTACATATCAAACCTCTCCTCTTCAGACTAGTTTTTCCTAGAATTTAGACTGAAGATGTTGAGGATCTTAATGAAAGCTCTGTGATATGGGCACAAAAACCTAAAAGTCCACGTCAGGTTTCACAGCGGTGGCCCCTATGGTGGTCCCCAGCTCAGGGGGTTTCTCCATAAGAAACCCAAAGCTTATGCGGGAAGGGAAGTGTCAGTGGGGTTGATCTAATTTTGTTCAGTGAAGTCTCCCAGGAGCTAGAGAACAGGACATATATTGTACCACCTTGCTGTGAGACCAAGGTGGGTGTCATTGCCTGTGCTTGCTTGTCATAAATATTTAATAACAGTGTCTATATATATTTAAAAAAGAAATCCAATCAAAATAAGAAACATCTTTGCTTCTGCTTTTCCCCTGGAGGAAGGATCAAAGAAGAAACAATGTGCAACAGATGTTAGTCACATGGCCTAGGGCAATGTGATTTATAAAACTGCGTGGAATACAAATTTGCTTCCAGTTACATTGTTGTTACTTGATTAACTCAACTGAAATCTGGTCATAGTACCCCCAGATTATGCAAGTGTAAAAGAATAGAATTAGAATTAGTCCTGCCCACACATAAGGTTCAGTGAGACCAAACTTTGTACTGTTGTATGTTGATACTAATTAAAACAGTTCTGTTCAGTTGCGAGTTCTTGTATATGTACAGTGCCTATTTTCAGGAAGAATTTATTCAAATATTTAAAAACTATTAAAAGATTCTGGGGTGATGAGTCCTATAGCAGTTTGTTTTCATTTTATAATTTATAATTCTTCATTAGCTTTGTTTTAGAGCTTAAGAAAGCATTTTGTATTTTACAATTTGCATATAGATTTGTCTTATAAGTTACCAAAATTGAATAAAGCTTGTTTTACTAAGGCAAGTATTTGCTCTGTCTCTTCATGTTTTGAAAGGTAGTATATTGAAAATATCAAAAGTATTGTATTAGCTTTTCTGTTGACTTGATATTTTAAGTCTAACAGCATTGCTTTTGAAATTGCGTTTCGTTAATCTTTACTACGGAAGTGCTACAAAAGGTAATCAAAGCTATTTGGACATGTTGATGCAAATATTAATAGATGAACCTAAAAAAAAAAAAGAAGCAATGATTTTGTATTTAATAGGTAACTCAGTATTATAAAAAGAACATCCCTTGAAATTTATGTGTGTGCAAGTCATTTTTATTTTTTGATGGAAGTTTATGAAACTAAATAAAGGGAACAAAGAGCATACCTTGGTAACTCTATATTATACTTTTGCCTTTACATACATATCTACCAGGAGAATTATACATGCAGTAAATAAGTAATAATTTAATAAATTATTAAATATGCTGCCGATTTGGTGTAAAACTATTTTGTACAAACTTTCGTAATACATTTCTGGACACCGTGGAGTGATCTGCTAAGAAAAAAAAAAGCTGTTGAGTATTCAGTTAAACTCAGGGAAGCTAGGTGGCAATATTTTATAGAAAGCTGGATAGAAATGCATAAACAACTTTCCATTATTAGCAGCGATAGTAACATTTGACTTACTTAGAAGAGAGGATTTCCTTTTCTGAGTTATTTTCCAATTTTTTGACATTAAGGGCAGATGGAAGTTATTTTTAAAAAAGAATGCAGCTAATAAATACTTTAAGCTTTAAAAATACCAGCATCTCACAGCAAAATAACTTTTAATTAAGGCTGTGTGCATAACAGGACTGAAACATGCTATCTGAGCTTGCTGTATTTGCATTGTAAATTGCTTGTTAATTCAATGCTTGAGGCATGTAAAAGCAGGAACTAGTAATATTTTTCTCCATTTTGAAGCAGAAAGTTGTGTTTACTTGCACTTTTATCACTATTCTTACATTGTCTTAAATGTGATCCTTTGTGAGAGCAAAAAAGGGAATTCTTTGTTATTTTGTAACAGCTGCATTTGTTTATGGTCTCTTATTTGTAGGTTGTTATAATAATTTGACCCAAAATGGGCAGATGTTTGAACTCCTATATAAAGCCATATTCTAAACAATGTAGCTCTCTGCTGAACAGGAATGCTTAACTTGTCAAAACAGAAATATCTTTCCAATCACAACCACCTTGAGAGCAGAAAAGAAAAGGCCTGTCAGTTCTGTGAGTTGATCCAGATGAAGATATCAAGCTTCGGTCCCTATATTTTCTCTCTATTTACAATTAATGTCACATGCATATCACATTATTGTGATATTAGACTATTAAAAACTATACAGGCCACAAAATTGTGAGTTGCCCTTCCCATTTTTTTTCCTGTGTTTTACTACTGCTTAGAATTAATCTGAACATATATTACTTCTGAGTGAAACAGAGATTATAGGCACTAAAGATGATACACACTAGAAACCTTGTAATGTTGTGCATTACAACAAATTATTGGCTTCTCTAGTGATGAGGACATCCGTATGCTGCACACTTCCTCTGCTTTGTCCGTGGAAATTCACTCATTGCCGTCTTTATTCCCACAGGTTTTCTAAGAGTTGCCGTAGCTTACCAGTCTCATGAAGAAGTCAAAATTCTCAGTAGTTTTAATTCTTCACCTAACATGTGTAGTATAGTTGATAATTTGTTTTCTGGAAAAGAAGCTTAAACTTTTGCAGGCAGTGCCTGACAAGTGGTTTGGGGAAGTGTTATGGCCTGGCTGTGTCAGCTCCAGGTTGGGTGTCCTCTGTTTCCATCGGGAGCTGAACCAGCTGAACCTCTTCACTGTTTTTCAGAAACTCTTGCCTCTCCTCAGATCACTGCCCTGGATCTGTAGCCAGCTAGGAAATTTGATAACCATAAGCAGCCTAAAAAACTTTGATTCAATGTAATATATTTTTCTCTTTTGAAACACCTGCATAAATCTTATTAATGCTAACGGACATGGCATGTTCACAAAGAAGAGGAAAAACAACCAGTTGTCTGAGATTTACACAGTCTCTGTGATGTTATTTTTAAAGGCTTCTGGGCTGTATTCTGGCTTCAGATTTTCTTCACAGCGTTCCTGTTGACGTCAGTAGGAGGTATACTTTCATATCTGGTGAGCATAGTTGTTTGCTGTTAACTATGGAACATATGGATCCGTACTTAGATACCAAGAGTAGAGCCAGAGAAATACCTAAATAGAGAGACATGGGTGGAATGGCTAAAAATACAAAGGGTTAGATCTATTACAGTATGTCTAAAAATGCAAGGCATTTTTAGGCTGATGGTCTTTGCATTTAGCAAAATGGCAGTCATTAGTCTGTAACTGATCACTCCCAATCAGCTGATAAATTTAACTCTCCTTTGGATTTAAAAAAAAAAAAAAAAAAAAAAGAAACAAATCTTGAAATGATATGCTGTCAGTTTATGAACAGATGAAGGTAGAAAAGGCAAATTTTCTACCACGTCTTTTGCATACCCAGATGTAGTCAAGCACAAGTATCCAGATCTAAATGTAATATTGTTGTGCTATAATCTTATTGTGTAGGTAATGGTATAATATCGCATTAAAAAATGGTTCTACTGCATTAAGGTTTTTTAGTCTGCCAATTTGTTCCCTTTCATTCTGATTAGATTTTGCTTTTACCATTCCAAACTGATAAGAGAATAACTCCTTCCTGTTTGTGAATTGTTATCACATTAATCATTTTCTTCCTTTTTTTTCTTGAATTGATTGAAAACATCAACTGTATGAAAAAAAAACTTATTTAGCCATCTTTTCACACCACTTCAGTGCTTTTTTTTCATGTGTGTGTAGTACTTTGTGGTTTTTGAATATGCAGTTTCATGCATTTTTATGCACACAATTTTATGTTTTGGAATATGCAGTATATCCATCTACTTTTTGTTTTTGTATGGAATATCAATTATAGTTCCCATTACTGAACATACAAAAAATATTCTTTTTTTCAATGTATACATGGTGTCTTGAAATGGAGGATAAAAGAGTCAACCATTGTCTTCCCCCAGAGGTAGCAGTGCTTCTGATAGATGGACATTTGTAATAAGTTAATCTCTAAAAGATTGAGAACTTGCTTGTGTTCTCAGTAGGTATGAGATTGTACTATTCGTATCTGATTAACAATATCAGGTTCAAATCTGATGTCAGAGAGGCTGAGTGGGATGGAAGAGTGTGGATAAGGGAATTCAGCTGTGACCCCTGTGTTTGATTTCAGATGTAGGACCAAGTCTGTTTATTTTGCACGCAAGGTCCTGTGATAAACTAGGAACTTTTGCTATTTCAGTTGCTTCTTGGCAAGCTGGGCTTTCCACCTAAACTGACTGAGTACCAGACTGATAGTGCTAGTTGTATAAGGTGGTAGCTCTGGATGCTTGCAGTATCTACACTCTTGTCATTTGTGCATAACCTTAGGCTCTCCTGGCCACTTTGAAGGCTTTGGATCTTAATACTTTTGCCAGGAGAACAATTAGCTGTCTTTGGATCCGTTTTAAATAAGAGACTTGGAAAGAAGGCAGTAACATCTGCGCATTCACCATGGTCACATCTGCCTTCCCGTGCCTGGGGTCGGCGGCCGTCGCCCACGTTGCAGGCAGGTCGCAGCGGGTGCCTCGTGTGAGGGCCCGTCGGTGTGAGCGGACACAGCGTCGCCTTGGCCCAAACGCCCGCAGCTCGTACCCACCTCGCGCGCCTTCGCCCTCAGCGCCCAACGAGCAGGGGCCGTGCGCATCTCATCCCTTAGCGCGGCTCAGCTCTGGCCTCTGGCTCAGGAAAACACTTTGTAACCCTTAACCCTAATGTTTTTGTCTCTTATAAACTTCAGAAGTAAATCAAAATCATAAATAACTAGCACTCTTTTTTTGTGGTACTTTAGATGCTCTCAGTTTGCAAAGACTGCATGTATGAATCACATACCAATGCATTTGTATTACTTGAAGCGATTCTTATCCTGGAAAAGTTATTTTTGTTTGCTTTTTGGTTCCCATTCACTCCTCCCATGGTAAGTGGACTTTTTTTTTTGGTGTTACCATGCAGTGTTTTAAAATACAACTGCCTTTTTCTAAGGGCATAGTTCATGCAAAGACTTGACCAATGTTCAATCAAAAAAATTGTGCTAGCTATGGGCTAATGATGTGGTTCATCAGTTCAGCCATATGGAGATAAGGAATCTCTAGAAAAATTTCCTCTGTTTGGTTAGGGAGAGATTTGCTACCTGTAAATTGCTGAGATGACTCTATTACCATTTTGGGGTATAAGAAAGTAGTGTAGGAGATGTAGGCCTAACACTGATACATTTGTAAGAACTTTCAAGGAGGTTGAAAGTTGTATGTTGAGAAAACATGCAGTCATTCTTTTACAAATAGGTTGCTTTTTTTCTGCTTAAATTGTCAGTTAAAATAGTCAAATATTCCTATTCTCTTGCCTTCTTGTTTTGTGCACAAAAATCACAGACGTAGTGGGGCAGCTCCAGTGAAGACCAGCACCCAATTACTCCTACTGCCTGGAGTTTAAATCCAATCTAACTTGGAACATTCCTGGGGTAGTGAAGTGCATCTGTATTGCAAATACAGTTTTTTTTTTTTTTTCCCCTATTTTCCTTTTCAGTGGTTCTAATTGCAGTGAGCAGCGTACTGCTCTGGCAGACTTTGCAGTTCCCTGTGTCACATTACGAGATGCCGAGGAGGAGGTTGTGTGCTCGTTATGCCCCACGTCTGTTTCATAACGTATTTTGCAAAGCTGCCTTCTGGCAGTGCCTCCCCCTGTGCAATGTTCACGCAGGGCAAGCGAGGGAGTCTCTGTGAGGGCCTGTGCTCGGGTGTTGAAGACTCCCTGTCGTTGCCGTCGTGCCCGAACGGCGTGGCCTCCGCTTCCCCCGTTGCCGCCGTCGTGCCCGGGCGCTGCGGTGCCCCGTCCCCCGTCGCCGCCGTCGTGCCCGGGCGCTGCGGTGCCCCGTCCCCCGTCGCCGCCGTCGTGCCCGGGCGCTGCGGTGCCCCGTCCCCCGTCGCCGCCGTCGTGCCCGGGCGCTGCGGTGCCCCGTCCCCCGTCGCCGCCGTCGTGCCCGGGCGCTGCGGTGCCCCGTCCCCCGTCGCCGCCGTCGTGCCCGGGCGCTGCGGTGCCCCGTCCCCCGTCGCCGCCGTCGTGCCCGGGCGCTGCGGTGCCCCGTCCCCCGTCGCCGCCGTCGTGCCCGGGCGCTGCGGTGCCCCGTCCCCCGTCGCCGCCGTCGTGCCCGGGCGCTGCGGTGCCCCGTCCCCCGTCGCCGCCGTCGTGCCCGGGCGCTGCGGTGCCCCGTCCCCCGTCGCCGCCGTCGTGCCCGGGCGCTGCGGTGCCCCGTCCCCCGTCGCCGCCGTCGTGCCCGGGCGCTGCGGTGCCCCGTCCCCCGTCGCCGCCGTCGTGCCCGGGCGCTGCGGTGCCCCGTCCCCCGTCGCCGCCGTCGTGCCCGGGCGCTGCGGTGCCCCGTCCCCCGTCGCCGCCGTCGTGCCCGGGCGCTGCGGTGCCCCGTCCCCCGTCGCCGCCGTCGTGCCCGGGCGCTGCGGTGCCCCGTCCCCCGTCGCCGCCGTCGTGCCCGGGCGCTGCGGTGCCCCGTCCCCCGTCGCCGCCGTCGTGCCCGGGCGCTGTGGTCCCCGCCTTCCCAGCGCTGCCTCTTTCATGGGCTGAGGTAAGCGTAACTGGCCCCTTTCAGTTGGAGGTAATGCTGATAGGAAGGCAAGCAAAATAAAAATAGTGGTGCTTCATCTGATCCCACTGATGAGAAAGAAGGTTTGCCCTCTTCTCAGAGGTGTTATCTTGTGCCATCTTACTAGAAGCTGCTGGTTCTGTGGAGTGGGTGTTGGATACAGCCTTTTTACACAAAAGGCATCTTGTGACTAAACAACCGGTTAGTGGGGAGAGCTGTTGGTCAGTGAGATGATTGTCTTTCTTCAGGTCTATGTAGAGCCTCCTGTCTTCATTTGGGGTGGGGATAGTCCCTTCTCTGGGTGCTGCAGGCCTGCTGCCCATTGCTGCCAGTCGGTTGTTAAGGGGTTGAGCTTTCTCGTTTTGTTTTACTCGAGCTACAAATTCACCAAAAGTTGTATATATTGAAGTATGTTTTATGCATCTGAATACTGGAATAAAACCCTGGTCTGTGATACCCGCGTGTCCTATTGAAATGATAAGACCCATATGCCTACATCTGAGGGTATGAACTGGACTTTAAGCATTTTCTCAAATGCACATAATGTGTGAACATACCTTTTTTGTGTCTCGGTATGGAGCTGAAAAGGCTCAGAACACACTCAATGCAGAGAAATGCTGCGATCTGGTAACTGTGCACCTTCTCCATTGCATTTCTTGCTCTGCTTTTTCTGTTCTGAATCTGTCGTTGCAGCTGCCTCTGCGATGTGGTCTGCGCGATGCCTGTGACGGACCCACAGCCAAGGGGGTGCTGTGGGTCTGCTCAGCACCTCAGCCTCGCACAGCACGACAGCCGTCGCACCCCGCTTGCAGCTAGTCCCTCTGCCCTAAGGGAGCAACAGGCTGTCAGCAGGTTTGCTTATGTCTCCTGCGTTAGAGCACATTTGTTTGGCCGTTTCTGCTTTGGTAATTTGACCAGCTTAAATTTCATTCTAGCTATGTCAAATTATTGAATAAAACTACAGCGTCGCACTGGCCAGGAAAATGGGAGGCTGGATAGTAACATGTTTATAATCTAAATTCTTCCTGTTTTGCAGTTTCCATTTTACCAGTCAAGTGTGTGTGTTCAAGACTTTGTCTGCAGATGTCTATAGTAACCAAAGAATATTTTTAATGTATATTTACTGACATGTTTATTGAGGAAATTTCCTTCTAAGCAAATAAACAAAGCTGGTGAAGTTTGAGAGTTGCTAAACTGAGTGATTCTTAACATTGGGAGTTGTGTGCTGCATTATCTGAGTGACAACTTGATTTAACTTTTCTCCATAAAACTATCTGATCTTTACGTAGGAGGGAAGATAGCTGCATTTGCTTGAAAATTTTCAGCATAAAAATACTACAACATGGAATTCCGAGGGGAAAAGTGTGTTCTGCATGTTTTGAATAAATCAGCTCAGAATCATGATTAATATCTCTGCCTTTAGAAGTGTATTTTATGCCTAAATCCTGTTTTTAGACACACATATGACTCAGTGATGCCTGATGGGAGTTGTATTTGAGGAAGGATTACAGCTTGCAAAGAACAACATAATATAACTCTAGCTCTTAGCCCGACTGTGTCGGTTTCTGTGGATATCTACTTAAGCAGTATGTTTTGTTCTGGAGTGAATACCACTTGATCTTCGTGAGAGTATTCTGCATGGTTAATGTTGTAGTGAACTGTGACAGTCAGTTGGGGCAGAAACTTGCAGTCTTTTTGAGTTGGGGTTTAGACATTTGCAGACAGAAATCGCAAGGAAGTTCTCAGATTTTGATCTGCCTTGGAAGAGCTTTGTGTCTGCAGTTATAAACACACAGATACCTCCAGTGCTTTCCAGCGTCTTGTTTTAGTTCCTGCTTGTCAATACTGTAGAATTAAACTGCAGCGACAAGGCTCCTGAGAGCCAGAAAGCGACAGCTGGTAGTTGTGGACGCTGGTGAGGGTGAAGATCTGGTGCGTGGTCGTGTGTTCTGCTGCTGGCTCCCATTTCTTGCTTATAACTTAGTTAAAAAAAGGAACTATGGAAATGAGAATCCACAAGATGCTTCCAAACCTGGCTCTTCTGAGGCAGAAGATGGGGCCACGCAATCTATTAGTAACTTCAGATGCTACAATGTTTTATCCCAGTTGCTGTAAAGTTGGAATTAAAAACAAACAAACAAATCAAAAATCACTAGTTTAGATCCACTTCCAGAAGATTTTTCCAGCACATCTGGTTTAAGTTTAAACCTGAGGTAAATTTCCAGAGTCTTGTGTTGCCTTTTGTCACCTTGTTACCGCTATTACGCACTGCAGATTGGCAGAAGCGTGTTGGTGATGCACGAGAACGCTGTGGTACAGAAGGATTCTCTTTCTCCTTGCTCTCATGGAAATGGATGGCTTTCCTCAGTATTTATTCATTAAATTTGAAAGCACTTTGGGAACATAGAGACACCCATGCAGACCCTATAATTCTAGCAAAGTGTCAATGAACTGGTTCATTTCTGTTAACATGGCAGTTTCAAATGACCTTGCTTCATCTTGCTATCTTTAGTTTTGCTATCTTAAGCCACGGGAAAGGTGTTGCTACTATTCTTGTGATAACTTTGAGCACAGTCCTATGCCTGTTGATCTCAATGGAAATGGTATCAAGGGTCCTTTATATTCCTTGGATGTTTTTCAACCTTTCTATTTTAAACATGGTCTTTATTTATCATTCACGTAGCAACTGCTCTCACAATCCCATAATTTTTAGACCTTGGACATCTGAATGTGATGCATACATATGGTTCTTAATGGTAGGTGATTTTAATCTTCACAGGGATAATAAATCTGGCAAATCGCTCAAGCAATGGCATGGACTTGTCGATGTTTTGATCCCTTTTTACTTATTGCAGAGATGCTTTGTTTAAGAATGCAGGACCGGTGTCTATTGTTATTACTAATGCTCAGATGTCAAACCTGCATTCCAACAAACTTCCCTTTCAACTAATCATTACTGTCTGCTTATTTGAAGCTTTAAGCAATGCTAGTTAGGCCTTTTTGGCAGTGGATTACTTCTCTTTCATGTTGTGTAGGAAACAATTCAGTTTTTCCTTATTTTCCTTCTTGACATGTAAGAACAAGCAGAGAAGACTATTTGGATATAACTGATTTGGCATGTTGTTTAGTAATGATATGAATGTCATGTGCTCACTTAAGAACTATTCAGCATTATACTTAAGAATATTTATTAAATAGTAGTAAAAATGTGTTAAAAAGAAAAGGAGCATTAGATATCAGTGGGGGAATCAGCTTGGGTAGTGGTAATGGAACTGCCTTGATTTAACGCTCATCTGACCCTTTTGCACTGAAGGCACTGATAAAGTGAAGGCACTAATAAAATGAGAGATTATCATTAGAATTCTTTTATACCAAATGCCTGAGGAAATTCTGAGATATTTTTTGGCTTTTTTTCTGCCACTGCTAGCTTTTGAGGGCTTTATGCTGTAGACAGCTTAGCTTCTTCTAGTGTTTTGGTCCTCACCAAATCCTTCTGCATCCTTGTATTTATTCATAAAGGTGTGAGAGAATGAATGAAACAGACTCTTGTGTCCTGACAGCAATCATGTAACCCGTGTGTCAGTTCCACTATATTGAAAGTTAAAATAGTTAAAATAGTACCATTACTCCTCAAAATTAGATTAATATGTGTATAGTTCAAATTAAAGATGACTCTCTGAAACATTTCTTGTAGGAAAGAATGTTCTTAGAAAGGAATAAGCAGACTTTTACTCGCCTTTTGTGGCAGTATAAAGGAAATAGATGGCTTCATTCCTTTTGAAAGCAAGTCCAGTCCATTTTTTTGCCAGGTAGTGGGCATCTGGCTTGTGATGGCTGCCTGCTCTTTGCACAATATTGCATAAACTGTGGCTCTGCTTAACAAAGAGGGTTACTGTGTGGTTTGGGAATACAAGCTCGTGCTAATCTTGGGTTCTAAGTATGGTATTAAAAGTTGAGAGTCAATCCATATTCACTTAATCATGTCTCGTTCATAGTATGTCGCTGCTGTGATATTTGTAAATGTTCTGTTCTGTGCACACTTTCCAGAATTTCAAGCACGTCTCAGCTTACCTGGGAAAAATTATCATGTTTTGAAGTTGAAATTTAAGGTGGTTTTCTGAACTGTAAAGAGCTAATACTGCTAATTTCTTGTACACTTAGCTGTTTTGTTAAAGAAATGTCGGATAACTCACTGTCAGGAATGCAGTGTGGCTGCCAGCTTGACATGTATAGAGGTGAATCTGTGATGTTTTTCTGAACAGATTCACTAACCTGAAAGGGAACTATTGACAGATAGTAGGATTAAGTACCCGGTAAAAGTATTGACTCTTTCTTCGTACTATTTGAGAAGCTCTTGGTCTTCAGATTTTGGAAAAAAATGGTGTTATTGGCTGCTTAGTTGTGTCAGGGCTTGTTTCCTGTTTTTTGCTTGGCCAATCAATCCAATTTGATACAGTAGTACATATATGTTAAATACAAGTTCCGATGATCCTGGAAAAGAAAAAAATGCACTCCATTTCCAGGGCTTCTTGAGAAAAGCCAGTTGCATCCAGTTTAAATATGCCAGGAAAACCATAACATTTGCAGTTAATTCAAACTGCTGGGGTCATAGTTACAAGCAGGGAGACAGGTATATACCTCTGATTCCTCCTCATGTCAGGCCTTGTAGAGGGTATCGGTTTCTTTATTCTACCTGTGACTTCACCTTCAAGTGGTGAGGGCAGTATGGTAGGCCTAAACCTGGAATACGGCCTTAGTATGTGATTTATCTTTTTAAGTGTTTTCTGCGTGAAAAAGATCCCAAGAAACTGCTACACTAAAGGAAAATTCTTTCAGTTGAGCAAGTCTCTAGTCATGTAAGAGTTACTGTTTCATATGTCTCCATCTCGTCTGTTGGATATGTCTCAATCAGTGTTCTCGTATTTGACATTAAATTCTACTGTAACTGAAAATTTAAAGTAATTACACTGAAGTCTGTAGAGAATATCTAGATTTAAAGCAGAGTGAGTGGATTTGGCTGAAAAACTGTTAACTCTTTGGAAACTTAAATCTGCACTTCTTGAAAAATCATATAATTTACATGACCTTTGCTCTGCAGGTTCAGAAGTCAAAACTAATATAAATGAAAAATACCATTTTTTTAATTTTAGATATCTTGATTTGATTAATGCTGATAATGCACAGAGAAACAAAATTTAACAAATTGACAAAGGTATAGGCACAACTGAGTTTACAAAGAAATATGTGATAGGAGCTATCTAGGTCGTCCAATTAGAATTAGCTGGATTTTAGCTGGAAACCTGAGTCGTGTTTGGTCTTGGTGGAAATTTCAGAATGTGTTCACTTCTAATGAGTGCTGAATAACCACATGCAAATACGAAGGAACGGCTGGGCAAAAGCGGAGGGTGTAGAGGCAGAATTGTTCTCAGAATAGAACAAGGGAAGCTGTGAAAAGTTCCTTTTCTTTCTTTTTTCTTTTTTTTCCCTTTGAAATATTGGTTATTTAATGAAAAAAAAAGCGAACTTCATAACTGGTATTATAAACCATGGTCACTTATTTTCTGTGGTGTAGCAGCAAGACAGGAAATTACCTCATTCTGTCCTATTGGACTTAAAATTATGTATGTGTATATATATTATATATATAAAATCTATATTTTGCAGATACAGAACTTGACAGTCTCAACTTCAAAAGCACCTACTTCTGAGAGTTTTTTTAAGTGAATACCTAGTAGGTAAGGTACTGCTATTGCTGTCCTACAGAGGAGTGTTGTTGGCAACAGAGGCTCAGAAGATACAGTGGTGTTTGTTTCTATTTGGAATTAAAAAGAATAAGTAAATGTATTGTGCAGTAGTGTATGGGGCTACAAATGCAGTACTTATAATGACTGATATCAATTTGGAGGTTTATGAAAAATTAATAAGAGGTGCAACAGAATCAGCATTAGTTAGTAGATGATATTTAACATTACAAGATATTAGGACCATTTTCAGGTATGCCAACTATTTCTAATAAAACTGACCATTGCTATTTAATTCTGCAATAATAGCTGATGTCTTGTATGGTGAATAAAGTTACTCACATTCGTACTGAAGCTGTTCTATCGTTGGATATGATGTAATTTAATCTTATTTTTCCACCAGCACAATAAATGTGTCTGTGTGAAACTGAATCTGCATTTGTGTATAACATTCTACTTTGTAATAATCTTCCCAAAGGGAGAAAAATGAATACACTTCAAAGAGTTTGATGTTCCCAGAGACTTTGTTTACAGTTTTGTTGAACTGTTGAGCATTTATTGTAAGGCGAGTAGATTGTTCTAGTTCTAATCATTATAATACAGTTCTGTTTTAATATTGCATGATCTGTGGGCTGCCATAAAGTTGTTACAAATTGGAGGGCTGATATAACATGAAATGAGGCACCTCATCTGAATGTTGCTTTTGTTCTGTATTTAACAAATCAGTATGTTGACATTTTCACTGATGGATTTCATTATTTGCTGAAAGGGTTTCAGGGGGTTTGACAGCATGAATGGTTTGTCCTACAGACTTCTGAGAATTGATAAAGGCATCTTTGTTCTTTGTGCAAAAGCACAACAGATACCTTATTGACTGATGCATACAAAAAGAGAAGGCTTGTATAGCTCGTATAGCTGCTGCATAAAATAAACTAAGAAAATAATTTTGGAGCCATTCTTCTATATTGTTCTCTCACTTTTTGCTAGCAACACATCTCATTAATCAAACTAAGAAGAAAAATTGTGTCCTCATTCAGTAAATTCAAAGCATATGTTTTATATCAGGTGCAGTTTGCGTGCTGTTTTTAGATGACAAAAATCAGAAAAAAAACCCATAGTGAAGGACAGTAGGGCTAGTTAGTTAAATTTCTGTTGCCTGAACCATTTTTTCCTTTATGTAGCACAGTGAAGAGTGTGGTGACATTTATTGTGTGATACAGTCTAAATACAAAATAGAATCAACGTGTTTTAACTGTAATGTTGAATATCAAAATAGATATTGACGGTGTTGGAATTGTATGCTTTTTTAAGCAAGATCAAAGGCTCCAGAAGGATTTCCAAGTACCTATGCTTACAAGCAAGCATTATGAGTAATGTTTTATACAGACAAAAATTAGATGACATGCAAATTGAATAATTGTCTTCATCATGCAAAATTGGATAGTTATCTTCATCTCACTGTTTGTTCCCACATTTCCTAGTTGGCACAAGAAGCCAGCTAGGAAATGAACTCAAAAAAAAAGTGTATCTATGCCTCTTTTATGATATGAAGACTCTTAGATTTATCTATTTGTGCATTGTCTGTAGAACTATCAGAGATTTTCAGCTTTTTGTCTTATTATTAGGGATTTCCTGAATGACTGAGAACTCTGGAGTAGTCTTGGTTCTCAGGTGCAATATATGTTATAAGAATCCTTAAAAGCAAGAGTGTTTCTCGGGTTTGATTTATTTTGTGAAGCTTCTCTAACTACAGTTTGTCCTGTTTTAATAAGAACCACTTCTGCCTTCAGAGTTTCATTTCTCTCCTGTTTTTAACACAGTGATCCTAGCATTTTTACTCTGAGAAGCAGAATGTTTAAAACGAACAAGCAATACTTTCTTTTTTGTTTGTCTGTTTGACTTATTCTGTCATGAGTAGAGAAAGTTTTCTTCTGTATATTAAATAAGGAATAGATGACACATTCCTATTTTATTTTTTGATGTGCACATCACCTTTTGTGATCTTTTAAAGCACAAGCCCTTGATTTGAGTGACTTTTCACTGAAAATGAAGCAGCAGATACATTGTGCTTCTTCTGCCTGTCTTTTGTACTTTGGCTCTGTTAATATCTATCAGAAACTTCACGATGTAGTAAAAGAAAATCCAGGGCTTCCATTAAGAGCACTGATGGAAAAATACAAATAATGAAATCCTTCTGTGATCAAATAATAACACCATCAATGACAAAGTCATCATTTACACTGGAACTGAGAAACGTTCTTAGAGATTGTTCATTGTATTGATCATTTCAGTGACAATACAAAGAGGAGTTTGAAAATGCTGTGTGCATTTCTAATACAAAATGAGATTTTTTTAGTTGTCTCTTCAGTACATTAGAAGGAAATCTCTTTCTTTTTTATTGAATATAATCATTTTGTATTTGTAAAAGGAGATTTGAGAACATTTTTCAGAAATTCTCTATCTGTTTTGATAACTCTCCTCTCCTTAAAGTTAAATATGTTAAACTATATTAAAATGATTAATTACAATGTTCAATTTCCATGGCCATGTTCTGTTCACTTTTTTTTTTGTCTGAGGAAATGTTTAAGGTTAATCTTATGGTTCTAATTTTATGAATCAGTTCTAAATGAGAGAGAATTAATATAAAGGTACTGATAGAGACTCCCCAAAATGTGTGAGTAGTGAATGACATAATATCTTTTTCAATTTTGTCATTTTTTTATATTTGGAAGGAGTGAAAAAAAATGTGGTAAAAGATTTCTTATGAAAACTGGAATTTAATTTCTTCTTCCAGAATGTAGATGAAATGTTGTCTTTATATTGTGTATATAAAATTCTTACTGAATTCAATGGAAGCTTTGTATTTCCTCTACTTCCTCAGACACAAAGTAAAATTTCATTCCTTCTGAATCTGCTTTGTGAGAGAAGGTATGTAAGCAAGAGTAGGGATGCTTCAAATTGTCATGGTCTTTGCATCAACTCTTTTGTTTCAAGCACAAAAAGATAATTCCATGGTAACTAAAATACTTGGGTACTCTTGACAGAACAATACAAAGTTAAAATGCTTTGAATTTCTTGATCTTGATTTCTTTTCTTGCTGAAATAATCTAGACCAACTTTTCATTTATCTGGTATGTTTGTGTGTGTCTCTTTTTTTAAAGAAAAAATAAGCAAGCCAATTGAGTCATAAAGCATGAAACACTTATAATTGGAAAGTATTTGGCATGAAACAATGGAATTTTCTATTATGAGCATTTAGTAGGGAATTTGGAAATCAGCGGTACTGATTCATAAATTATTTTCTGAATACTGAATGTCGATACTTATTCAGGAGTACTTTATGTCAAGTGCGAAGGTTAAAAATTCAACTGGTTTGAGTCATTTGGCTAAGTAAATTATAGAGTTTTTAGGGCAAAACAAGCATGTGTATGTATGAAACCATTTTATTTCTGCTTTTTCCTACCAATACTTAATTTATATTTAAAAAATTCATTCTGAGATCCACAACACAAAAAGCTGTAGTCCCCCAAATATCTTTCTTTTGAAAGCCAAAAATTTTAGTATAAAGATTTTGATGGCATTGTAGCACTTGCTACTGGTCAGTATTGTGTAAATTATTTCATAAGAGGCTTCCTTTACTTGGGATTTTGTGTTTTAATTCTAATAAATCTGGATAAAAAAAAACTTAATGGGCATTAAGAAGGATTTGGATCTGTAATTCTCTCTGTTACTCCGTGATAGCCTCTGCTGAGTCTCCTTTCTGCATAACAGAAGGCAGCTTGCTGCCCGTGCAAATCCTAGGCGTTTCTATATGAGCTAATATTGTTGTGCTTGCATAAGGCTTTAGGACATTATATCTAGAGAGCTACAGAAAAGGTTCGTGCCCTGCAAATGCTTCTGTGTGATAGAAATGTGCAAGGTGATAAGAAAAGAGCTGAGATGTCATTAGGCATCCTGGGGCTATTAGCAGTCAGCTAATGACTCATTGCTCAACACTAGGGTTCTTAGTTGGGCAGACCAGAGGTTGATTTCTGGTCACCTCCAGCACCTGCTG
>NW_010586691.1:76935-110417 GCF_000705375.1 Tinamus guttatus | reverse complement strand
CCCACCACAGTGTCTCCCACATTAGCCTGCCCTTTAACCCTTACCCACAGGCTCTCAACTCACTCGTCCTCCACCCCCAAGGTTTGAGCTCCTGCATTCCAGTTGCTCTCTCACATAAAGAGCAACTCCACCACCTCTCCTTCCAGGCTGTCCTTCCTAAAGAGCACACAGCCTTCCATGGCAGCGCTCCAGTTGTGTGAGCTATCCCACCATGTCTCTGTGATTCCAATGAGATCATGACGCTGGGACCACACACAGGTCTCCAGTTCCTCCTGCTTATTCCCCATGCTTCACGCATTGGTGTACAGGCATTTCAGGGAAGTAATAGAGCCTGCAGGTTCCCCAGGAGGGGTGAAAGAGGACCCTCTATAATCATATCCTATCCTCACGTCCCCACTACCATACTCCTGCTGGATGCCATCTGACTTTGGCTGTGTGGTACTGATTGCCCTGTCTGTGTGACACTCCTCTTCTCTCTTCTTGCCTAGTTTAAAGCCCACATAACCAGTCAGTACTGTCATTCAGATGGGATACTTGCTGCACAGAATCCACATTGGCACAAAGCTGAAGGTGGAGGAAGGGAAAGGTTTAGAATAATTGTGATTCTGGGAGATGTTTCAGTTTACTATGGCTTCTATAACCGTGCCCAAACTCTGCTTCCCAAAGTCTAAGGAAGTGGACTATTTATTATGAGAGAAACATGGAACAGTTTTTGGTTGTCTTTTTTTGCTTAAATGTGAAAAGTTGCATATGAAATTCCAACAGGATTTACTTGTAGGAGCCTGATCCAACTGGGAAGTAAGCACACTATAGAGTGTATCTGCTACAGTGGGTCTGAAAAAATTCAGTGAGAGTTTTTTTGCTTTTTGTTTTTTTTCTGTTTGATTTCAAATAGTCATCTTTCATCCAGATTCAAGTGTCAAGTGAATTTGATGTGCCCAGGTCCTAAACATAGTGCTTAAAGGGTAAGAAAGAATGCTTAGCATTCTTGGCAAAACTATAGTAAGGAGTCACTGCAGTCACACAAAAAAAGGAAGAATGTTTTCTGTAAGGCATACCAAGATAGAGAAGAAAAGAAATATGATCACTGGAATTAGCTCATGAGTAGCATGTGGGTAATGTGGCTTGAAGAAGCTTGCACTACTGTGGTCTATGTTGTCCCTGCTGGGTAGAACTGGGGAAAAAGAGCTTTGTTGTCTGAGACTGGCCCTTCCAAGTCCACATTTAGAATCAGGAGCTTGTTTTAATCACACGGGCTTCTGTTCTCAGACAGGTGGCTAGGATATTTTCTGGATGGAAGATAAAAAGCTAAAAGATTCTTCAATACTGTGTCTGAAAATACTTCTTAACCCAAGAAAAAGTTATTGGCATAACTTCCCTTTCATTTTGCTTTGTGCTTGCAAGAGCCTAGAAGTCCTCTAGCTTTTACTGATGTAGATTTCTGACAAACCAGGTGTTCTGTTGCTCTTTGCAGTGAAGTGGTCAAGAATTAAATTTCCTTCTAGACACTATGAGCTGTCTTAAACCCTCATCTGTGTGAAAGAGGCTCTTTCTTTCAAAGCTTCGACCACTTTTCTTGCAACCTAAAATGGCAAAATTTAGAACAGAAATTAATTCAATCTGCAGTGAATTACATGCAAATGAAAAATATTATTCTTGCAAATGTGCTTACATGGGCTTTTGTTAAGCCACTCTTTGGGTGTAAGAAGGGGAAGCCCTGGTCAAACAGAATGACTTCAGTCTCCTTCCTTTCCTTTCCCTTACTCCTGAAATGTCTGTTGTCTTGTTTTTTTGTTTGTTTGTTTTGGTTTGTTTCTCTTTGTTCATAATGTGCCTATGCACTGGGGAATGACATTCAACAAAATGTCATGCCGCAGTAAAGAGCCAGCAACACCAACTTACACCAACTTAGTGATGCCTCTCAGATTTACCACAGCTGTTTGGGCAACTGTATGCAAAATTGCATTAAAAGTATGCAGCTCCTTATTTCTTTTTGTTTAAGCCAGCTTATTAAGCTTAGAGAGGAGAAAAAGACAGAATGAGTGGCAGGTGCATAGAGATACCATACCTATGACAGTGCTTTACTATGACAGTAGAAATGTGACATGTGAATCATTTATTTACTTTCTTATCCAAGCCTTAAATAGTTTGCTATCATTTTAGGCCCAACAAAGAGAACACTGGAGAAGTGAGTGAATCTGGAGCATCTGTTGTCAAACATGGTCTTAAAGCAGAAAAAATCTTCATGCAGGTTCACTATTTGAAGGTGAGTGTTGTGAGCAGTTTTTTAATGGAATTGATTTACTGGTATTATAAAAGCTTCCTTCTTTTAGACATCAGCTAATTCATAATTTCTTCCTTGTTCTTGCAGGGTTACTTCCTTTTGAGGTTTCTGGCAAGGACAATAGGAGAGGCTTCATACCTTTCATCATTAAGAAAATTTGTCCATAAGTTCCATGGGCAGCTTGTCCTATCTCAGGTACTCTGCTTTTGGGAAAAAAAAAAGAAAAAAAAAGGGAAAAAAATACTGTTTTGGGTTGTATTTTGAAAAGAGAACAGAAATTCCAACTTGGCAGCACTGCTGAATCCCCTGTCTTCCGGGTCAGTACTTCTCTTCAGACTGTTACATAAAACAGACACTCTGCTTGTATCTAATTTGTAAGCAATGGATAAAACTTTTTTGAAAGTATCAGCTCAGTACTCTGAAAATCTAGTATTCTTTAGTGATGATGTTCTCCAAGATAAAGTCCTATGCTGTACTGGAGTTGTCTGCTATTCTCTCTTACTGAGTTTCGGTTGTGGTCAGTCTCTGCCCAGAGAACTTTCTTTCCACTAGAGGAGAAATGTGGAGTAGGAATGTAACTGAAAACTTCTCTAAATAGTAACAGTGCGTGCACATTGCTTTCTGACTTTATTTCCTTCCTCCCTGCTTACTGCTTCATTCAGTGTTTAAAATTGCATCTTTTGGCAGGATGGCATCTTTTCCACCAAGTCAGTGTCCCATCACTCCAGGGCCACCTTTATGGCCATCTATGACCCACCTTTATCGCAGTCTCATTGTAGTCGCTGTATAGGTTTTCTCATTACGTTTCTAAAACATTTTTCTGTTCTCCACCATTGAAGAATTACTCCACAAGGGATATTTAAGATCTCTTCTCTTTATTTCAGTATATTTTGCTGCAGTAGCAGGAAAAGTTACACTTTTGAACAATATTTCTCGTAGAACAGGATTTCTTAGTGTATTTGGGAAGGCTTGGCTTATAAACAAACGAATAAGCAAACACTGAGTTAGGAATCAGAATCTACTCTCTATCCTAGTCCAACTAGATATATTAATCACTTGAGCTACAGTCTTAGTTCGTTCTCTTCCTGGCACAATTGATATATAGTTATTTCACACAAAGTATAGCAGCTTCAGAAGGAAAGGTCGAGTGAACCATACCTCAGAAGCAACCACTAGGTACAGTGTCCACCTGGGATATAAACCAAGGTTTACATCGGCCACCCAAGCCTTTCTCTGATGATTGGTTTTAGTGTCAAAGGAGAGAGTTATTGTGTCCTTCATTGTTTTGTTCAAAACAGAACAGTGAAGGACGTGATACTCTATTTGACATAACTCTGAACCTAATGCTCTAAGAAACCTTGTCACTGGTGATAAAATCTTATCCTTGACACTGCAGTTTGTTGCTTCTTTGGTGCTGGAGACACCTTCTGTTCAGGGGGGCGTCCATGAACTAGACTGCTGAAGTTAAAAACAGGCCTGGAACAAAACAGTTGGCATAACTAGAAAATGGCAGCATCATAGGAGTAAGAAGTAGCAGAAGAGAGAAGAAAAGTGTTATTAGTGAATGTTTTAAGTTGGTTTCTTCACTGAAGACTTGTTTTTTGGACTGCGTTTTAAATTGTAGACAGGTTTCAGATGGTCAGCGTTAGAGAAGGGGCTGCAGATCTTGAGGAGATGGGGTCTATCACACTCCTGTCTTTCCCAGCTCCGGTGAGTCTTTGCTCGGTGTGCTGGCTGTTCTGCATCTCATCCTTCAAGATCTGTCTGTCCCTATGTATTTTACAAATAGCCCACACACCTGTGGGTTCGTTTGGATGACAAGTTACCCAGAAAGGAGCTACCATGCGGTAGCTCTACTGCAGCAACTCTGGAAGTACAAGTAGGGAATTAGTGTTTCCATTGATGTTGTTTCCCGTACCATGCCACTGAGACCCTATTTGGCACAGTGTGGAAAATACCAGTGGCTGTGGCAGCCCATACTAGGGAGCCCGAAATCATGAATATGAAGCTTCGCTATTACACACCTGGAAGTTTTTTGAAAAATATAGATATCCTGAACTTGCTGAAAGCAAGAAGCAGTCCAGTGCTTTAATCTGGTTGTAAGAAAGGTGCAGATATTTTTGTGAGGAAAAGGTCAACTTTTAGGTCTCCTAGTTGACATGAAATCAGTTGTCAGTACCGTGTGTTAGTACTGCAACCTGTTAGTCCTAGCACATTATACTATCAGTCCCTGTGGCAAGATAGCATTGCAGTAGAACTGCTAATCTACTAGTGATGTCTCCTTTTGGTCTGAATGCAAATTTGCAGACTAACTCTAGACTCACAAGCTAAAATACTACATGCTGCTTCTGAGCCCAGAAAACATCCATTTTGGTAATTTTTTAATCAGTATTTTTTAATTATTGAAGCAAGAAAAAAAGGTGTTTTTATTTAAAATTTCTTAGGCTGCTTTTTACTTGAATGTGTGCAATATGTGCACAGTTATGTGCTTAGATTAGATCAAAAATATATACTTTCCTTCGTTTCAAGATGTTAAAGCAGGTCTGTGTGGTACGATGTAGAAGCTTTATAGTATGCTATGAAAGTATACTGCTCATGTGTGCTAAATATTCTAACCTTGAGTGTGATGCTTTGAGCTTTCCTAGATGGCTATGCTAGAGAATCAGGTATAAATGGGCCAGAAGGTCTTAGGGCCTCATGGGCCACAGGGGCCTTATTTCATTGCAGCCTAAATCCAGCCCCCCTAGAAACTGATCTACACAATAGAAAACTGTGGGTTAATGAATGAGTGGCAAGACTGAAGTTTGGTGTTCAGAAAGAAATGCACAGAGAATAAGCTATACCTGACTGCAAATGTGTTTACTTTCTCTGTAAGATGACTTGACTTAAAGGGTATTTTTATGTAGGTATCTTTTATAGGTAGATAATCGCAGTAGGAATTGGAAATGCAAGAGCAATGAAGCCAAATTAGTACTCAAAGTTTATTATTCAATTTCAAATTCTCTCTTGTGTGGTAAGTTTAAATATTGTGTTGTACCTTCACCTTGCCCAAATAATTATAAAGGTTCTCAGCCTTAGGAATTATGGGAAAGAGGGAAAGTTAAAATAATTGCCCACCTTCTGAATACTAGTCTTGTTTTCAGTGGTGTTTGTAGTATTTTTCCTAGATGAGAGCTGCAGGTGCAAGGAAATGACTTCAGATGTGAAACATTAATCAATTTGCTTTTTTACTTCATTTTGACTGCGTGCTCAGTATGTTTTTAGTAGTAGTTTTTGTTTATTTTAGTTGAGTTAGCAACAGACGAGTAAAGCAAGTCTGGAATCTCTGAGAGGGATTTTTAAAAAAAGATCTTCATTTTTTTTCTGTGAGAGAATTCACTTAGCTGCTTTAAATGAACTTTTAAAACAATAAGTGGAGTGTTAATGACTGTAAAAGTAATTAGGAGTGCACAGGGCTGGTATTCCTAATGCTGTCTAAGCTATTGTTCAGTCTGATATTGAAATAAGACCTTGGGAGTTGTGTTATTTTCAGACTTTCGTCTTCACAGTTGTATCTACTATAGTAATAGCCCAAGGCCCATTGTGTTCACCTGTTCTGATGGAGTTATAATTTGCTATAGTAAAATGACAGTTAAGGCAGCACATCAAAAAATTATGAGCTATGCTGTACTTGAAAGTTTTAAAGGTGCATTTGTTGTACACATACAAACCCCTATTTGTATTGCTACATTAGGGTGTCCCACACACCTATTTTCATCAGTAGTTTCCATTGCTGTCAATTTCCTAAAGGAATTGCTACCTGCACGTGCAGATCACTGTTCGTCTGCCTGACTAGAGAACCCTTGTAACTTGAATGGGAAGTCTGAGTGTGTGGCGCACGAGTGTTTCGATGTACCAATCTTTAGCATTTTTCCTTTAAATGAAAGTTTATCTAACTGGCACTGCTGCTCTGCTCCCGCAGCAGCCTGCAGCAAGGGGGTCTTTACCTTCTGCAGCGCTGCGGGACTGGGAAACATGAAAGAATTCAGCTCGGACTAAGTCAGTTTTCAGTTTATGTTTTTGCACAAGATTCCTACCTTTTTGATGTTGTTGTTAGCTAAGCCCTGTGCAGCCTTCGTTCAGTTTCCTGGTGCGTACACACAGTCTTTAATTACAGTATGGTCACAATTGCCTCTCCCCCTGCCGCCACCAAGACCTTTGCCTCATTTACGTGGAATAGGTGTTCCTCACATATGAAGCAGCTCATTGATATTTTTTTCTCTGTTCTTTGTCCAGTGCTTGGCACTGTGTTTTATTTACTGTACAGCATTTCTGTATATCTTTGTAAGTTTTAACAACTATACGGAAATTTTTTTAAAAAGCCCCTCTTGATCAAATATTTTAACTTGAGATTAACTGTATCTAAAATATTTACGTATCTGGCAACTGTTTAATATATAGACCAGATAACTGTGTTGCATATTTTGCACAAACCACTGCATTAGTGTATATCTTATCCCTATTTCAAATACAAGTATCTTGAAAAATGGAATGATGAATTGCATTTGAAGTATAACTAAGCTTGGATTAAAAAACGTGATTGATATATTATGAGGCAATATTGTTTTCATTGTGAGAAAAATTCCTATTTCTTTTTTCTGATGTACTTTTCTCAAAATAAGGTAGACATTGCATTTTAAAGGACAGAGGGAGAACACAATGCAGTAGATCTAGAAATAGGCTTCAAGAAGTGAACAGAGAGGAATGAAGTCAGGAGAACCCTAGATGTCTTATAATAATATCTAATATAGAAAACTGGTTAAAAATATAAATAAGAAGTCAGTTAATTGTGTCACAGGTTTTAATAACTAACCATATAGGTATGTAAAAATCCAAGTAGCTTTTGGTATCTGTCCCAAACACAAAGATATTTTTTATAAAGATATGAAGAGAAGAGAAGCACTAGGAGTAGAATGAAGAAGTAAAGAGAAGCAGTAATTGTACTGCTATCAGGAAAGTGTCCCATATGTCTGAAAATGTACCTCGGACCTTTCTAATAAATCCTTCCCACGGTTTGTGAGATTACTAAGTTTCGAATTTTCAGCTTTCAACTGTGGAAGATATTTTGCATTTTGTTTTTTGTTACTTTATTTACTTCTCTGCTGAATTACACTTTTCCTGTTTGCTTAGCTTCCATTTAGCATCCTTCAGGCTTAAAATTACATGATAGCTTTTGTGCAATTTAGTCTGATAGGAAAAAAGATTAATTCTTTAGTTAAATTCTGACCAGAACAAACACACGAGCGAGTGGGCTTCACTTTGCCTGCTGAATCACAGCTCCAACTTTTGTTTGATTTTGTGGAGTATATTTTAAATAATCACAGTTAAAGGCATTTTCCTTATCATTTTCTGCTGGATTGTCATATATTGAAGTCTAATGAATAACGGAGGGTCCTGTCTAGAGCCATTGGTATAAAATGGACTTAAAATGTAGTTCCTCATCTTTTCTAGTGTGTGTAAGTGTATTATATGTTTATACACATAAAATAGAATCTTTGTATTTTCTGAAGAAATTAAGGAGATTCAGTTGAGTTTCAGGCAACATAGATTCCAGGGTCAAAGTGTTCAGAGAAGACGCAGATGCTTTTGTTTCCCTGCCCAGAACCTTGTTTGAACTTTCCTATCAATAAAGCAAGAAGAAATGAAAACACTTTTTCAGTAAATTAAGTGATAATCAACATACTTCCTCCAACTTACCTGCTCTGAGGTGTTCTGATATGCAGGAAATAGCAGATGTTATGCATAAAAGACCTACGGCTCTAACAGAAGCCCTCTTACAAGTATAGATGGGGTAAGTTAGGACTTGCTCCCCGTAGTTATTAGCCCTCTGGCAAAGAAGACAAATATAATGGTTTTGGCTGGACAGTTTCATTCTTGTGTATTAGCTTAGAATATGATGAAAGTTGCTTTGTGCAAATCTACTCTATTCTGAAGGAAATTGTAGTCTTTGGAGGAGAATTGTGCACTTTTTATCAAAACCTCATACTGAAGGTTTCAACATGTTGCTAATTTTGTTAAATAAAAGAGAGATGAATAGGGAGGGAATTTAAAATAATCATGATCCTAGGAAGGATACTTATTTGCATTATACATACTTTTCCCCCTAAAACAAAGAAGTAATGTTTACCATTCAGTTAAGTCATTTCCAAATTCAGTAATTGTTGGGATAGTTTAACTTTGAGTCAGTAATTTCCATAACAAATTGTATGTGGATACATTTGGAGTTTAGTTGTTGACAACTGAATGTCCTTTTAGATAGTCTAGCTTCAAGTCATGAAACTTCCATTTCTTCTGTGTACCCTCCATTCGTATTGAAATTAGAGAATCTAAATGAAATTTTGTACTGGCTGTAGAGTACTTGAAATCATCTCGATACCAGTTTTCCCACAAACAAGAGGCTGTTATCTTCCCTTTAATGTTCTGTGTTTCCTATTTAATATCACAGGTGTGAACAGAGAGAGGTGTCTGTCTGATTCCCCACAACAGTTTAAAAACAGGAACATACTAGGGGGTTATTATAATACAAACACTGGCATTATCATACAGTGTCTGCAACGATGAATAAAAGATCTTCTCAACCAGACTTGCCCCCTTCCTGCTTCAAGCAGCCTCCTTTCCCAGTTCCTCAAGGTTGTTTCTCTCTATCCACTCCTCGGTCATAAGCTCTTCTTTGACTTGGACATGCCACATTCATTAACAGTGCAATGAAACTTTCTCCTTGATCTCAATTTACAGTCTGTTTCCAGATTTGATCTGGTCAGCAGCAGCCCGCAGTTGCAGTTGTGTGGAAAATTGTTGACTTCAGTCTGGAGCATGGTGAGAGTAAAGAGTCTTCAGGGAATTTAGTTATGACAGTCTTGCAAATCCTTTGTGAACATGTGCGAACTCCTTTTTCAAAGTCTTTTTTTCAATTTGGCCAAATGTGAATAAAACTCCACAAACTTCAGAATAATAGTTTCTGTTATGTCAGAATGTCAGAAAATATTGTTTTCCAGCCTCTGGGTTTTTAGCCCAGAAAAAAAAAAAAACACAGAAGTAAGTAGGGAAGGTAAGTTTATGTAACAATATAAATATCATTGATTCATTAATAATGCAGCACAGTGGTGGCATGTGATTCCTAACTTATATTCTCTTTCTGTCTTCACTGAGCTAATTGTAGCAGAGACAGAAAAATATGTATTTTGTTTTATGATCTGATCAAGCGTTTATTTGCCCTGGCCATACCACAAACCTTGTTTCAATGTAAAGTGACTGAAACCTCTTAAAGAAAATGGCATTAGAATTTATGAACAGCACATTATTCTCTAACTTTGCTCTTGGGCACTTCTGAACTATTTTATCTGAGAAGGAAGAAAAAATTGCCTGAGGCTCAAATTTCAGTCCAGATGGTTAAAGTTTGACAAAGTTAAACACAACTGAAACCTCAGTGCCATAATGGGATGTGTCAGACAGACTTGATAATAGGCAAATTTTAAAAGACTTGCCAATATGAAGTAAGTATTAATTAATTATTGTATTTTGTTTTGGAATATTGAAAGAGAAGCAGTTAAAAAAAGGATTAATTCTAACTTTTAAAATGTGTGTAGAATGATTGTTAGTGTTTTATTCTTAATACTTATTTGGAAAAATAGACAGCCTTATTCATGAGGCAGATGTTTAATTTCATACTACAATATACAGCATGTAAAAACACTTCTGATATCAGAGATATGTTTAAGTGAACCGTAGAATAGATTTTAAATCTTTGATGCAATCTGATCAGTGATTCTAGGTGGACTGATGTATACAAGGTTCTGTAGTGAAATAGTGTCAAGAATAAACCCTTCAGTGTTGCATTTCGGATACTTTATTCCTGAAATAATGGATCTCTTCTCCATTTTTTTCATATTCTTTATTTCCATGGAATTTTAGTCTATGCCTACAGAGTAGCTTCCACAAATGGAAAGAGTAAATAGCTATCTGTGACATACAGAATAGCAGTACAGACCTGAATGTAATAGTGTGAACTAAGGGGATTTTTCAGCGCATCATCATGTCAGAAATACTCTCTAGTTGGGCAGAGCTGACCTGACATAGCTAGCAGAGTTAATGATAGAAGTCTTGCCAGAGCAGCACAGTGTAGTTCATCTTTCTTTATAAGCAGATATTGCAGCCAATGCAACCTAGCATATACCTGCGTTATAATGTAAATGAGAAAGACTTAGTGTTACCAGTAGTTTCAGTTTGAGGAGTCAGCTCTTACTGCAACAGCTTACAATCAGAAATCAGCCTGTGCTCATACTGCTACGTACATTAGGCTATGAAACTTGTCTCAGGATTAATGTTAGTAAAGTTGAATATATTGCTTTGTAGAATAGCGTATAAATGAAGAGTTCATATTAATAATTCCTCTTTCTATGCAGTGGTTGAGTGGAACCAGGCAGGCAGTGCATTGTGTCAAAGTGATTGACATTAGAATTAGATTGGGTTCAGCATGGGGTGCCTTTGGGTGATGTCAGGTGTAACTTAAAAAGAGGAAATATCATACTGTTGCGAGTGAGGATGATGATAATAATGTTCTCCTGGCCTAGCACTTTCCTTCTAAATCCAAGTAAAAAAATCTATCTAATTTTTCCTTGAAAAGTCTTATTTCATCTCTGGAGTGGCTTGCAGTAACAGGTTGAATTTTATCAGGTAATGAGGAGCAGGATCAGATATGCATGAAAAGGGAAAAAGGTTGTGGTCATGCAGTTAAAAAAAAGTGATAACAAAAGCATATTAGAGAGAACATAAAGGACAGCCATAATTCTGATGTTTCGTAGCTTCTGAGTATGTGGATCTGCAGCCTTTTAATGCTCTTTTAATGTAGCTTGTGTGTGTTATAGATGTAATAAAAATAGGAACCTAGGATTGTGTTAACATAGCAGGCTTTTCAAGCCTATTTTCTTTCAATATTGACACTTTTTGCTTGAATGGGTTGAAAAATGGGCAAACATAATGTATGTTGTATAAATAATTGAGTAGCATAACAACACAGTAGATAAATAAACTTCTTCTTAACCATTCTGCAATCTGCAGTGCTTAAATTTCCAGTACTGGTTCTGTAGACACAGAGAATATTGCTCAATAATCATACTAACTGCAGTGCTTTTTTCATTTTCCAGGATTTTCTTTACATGCTGTTGGAGGACTTCCCTGAACAAAAAGGGTAAGTGAGAAGGCTAGAAATGTTAAAGAAGAAAGTAGAAATCAGGTCTAGATAATAGTTCTGCTAGTCAGAAATAGGAGCTGAGGTTCTCATTTAGCATTGTTTTTAAAGGCATGTGTAGACGTGTATCTGTGCATGCCTCACTCCTCTGAGTCCTCCTACGTGTGAAACACACACGCGAGCCCTGCTGTGACGCTGCTGTCCCTCGCTGCCCGCCAGCAGCGCCTTTACCTCGCCGGGGAAGGGGGCAGTGGTGGGGTCCCAGGGTGCCAGATCCCGCTGTTGTGCCTCATCCGTGATGCTGCCGCTGGCTCAGGCACCGCGGAGGCGCAGGGCCGCGCGCTGCCCTGCAGCTCGGACAGCACGGGAGATGCTTTCCCTCAAGCAGCAGCCTCTTCCTGGGGCTCTCCAGCGTGCCAGGTGGGGGAGAGGTGTAAATCCCTCATGGAAATGGGGTGTTAAGGACCTCACATGCTCTTCGAAACCCTCCTGTGTGTGACCGGCTAAATGTGATGCCGCCGCTTTGGAACACAGCTTTGGATTCCCCCCTATTTATTTGTTCACTTGCTCTGGGCTGCTACCAACTACAAATACAGATTCTCTTGGTGGTAGAGCTTGGCAGATAATAATTCCTGCAAATAGTTCGTTCACTGGAAAGAGTCTTTTTGGAGAGCAGAATTCCATAACTCCTCACAAGTTTGGTGAATAGCTTTTGCTGAGGAAAAGGGAAGAGGAAATTCATAAAAGTCAAATCTATTGCCTTTTTTAGTGAAATACTTTTACTGTTAATTTAAAAATATTTCAGTTTGTATTTTCCTGTCAAAATTGTGTTTCTATATGAAGTATTAAAATATCATAGGGAGAGAAAAGATCGTAAAAAAACTATGAAAACTTTTTTTTTTCTTGAGTGAACGACTTTTTTTGTGAAAAAAAAAGATTATTTCCAAATACTCCTTTCAAATGATAAATAAGAAAATCCCTACATGCAGCTGTTCCTCTGTGAAGATGTAAGAGGTAATGTCCTTTCTTTCCTCATCACAGTTGCACAACCTGTGACTGTGAGCATTAGTTGAGTGAATAAAGGACATATTCTCTTGCTAAATGTGCTTCACATGCACGCACGTGCGCAGACACAATAATATTATGAGCATATAGACAGTGCCATCTTGACACTTTAATAGTTTTCTGCATATTTTGGAGTAACTGAATTCGTGTCTCCCACCAAAAAATGAGCATAGGGTAAAAATGAGCATAGCACACTGTAAAAAAATAGTAGTTGTGGACTTTTTTGAGTCTGGATAATTGTTTCACTCTTCTTTCTTACACTGCACAGTGATAGAAACTGTTTGTAGCCATGGTTTAATAATCCAGATGTAGAGAACAAAACAATAGCAATATCTTCTAAGAAAGGAACAAGACAGAAGAGGTACTTTAAATATGCTATTATTCTGCATCTTCAAAGTACAGATTTTGTTTAGAATAATGGACATAAAACTTGTGACTGTTGTCATTGAGACAACCTTTTTTGTAGCAATATGAAGTTAGTTTGAGTGCTGTTACTTTTCTTCAGTAATATATTTGGGCCACTATTTTCTTTACCTTGTGCTTTGGGTTCCCAGCCCAAAAATAATAATGAAAAAGAAATGGGATATGTGGGGAAGCGAGTTATTTATTGGCATATGTAGACTTATTAATAAAATCGCAATTCTTCTGCCATTTTTCATTTGTTTCTTCAAAGCCTAAACTTAGTACTAAGCCTTATTTGAATAAGGCATCTGATTTTCAACTTACGTATATGCCAAAATATTTAAAGGCTTAGTGAGACCACTGCAAAGAAACTATGGCTCCATTTCACTTGCGTCACCTTTGAATATATGGACAAAATTTCACATACATGGTAATATATATTACAACCAGACATGTAGCATATCCGAACTTTTCTACTGCCAATATTACTTTGGGTGAGGATATCAACAGGAATGTCAGCAGTAATGGAACATCTGGACATAAAGGAGACCTTTATTTCTTACGTGCCACAAAGATATACTCTTCAGTGTACTTTATTATTATTATATAAAAACATACAAATGCCAAAATTAGGACAAGCTTGAAAGATATTAAGCATTTCAGTATTCTATTGTTTGTAATAGATCCTGACCTGAATAATTACAATAAAAAAGAAGTATGTAATCAAGTAATCAAGTCAAATTCTACTCTCATCTGTGGCAACAGAGGAAAGTAACCATAGCTAATTTGTCTTACTGGAGGCTTTTGCAGTCAGAACAGTATTAATATTGGTAGAAAGAAATCATGCAACAGTGTGGAAATCTTTTCTAATCATTAGCTTTGAGTAATGCAACATGAATTTTCCGCTATTGGATACAGCAGGCTGTATCTAAAAGATTTTCATTCTTCTAGGGCTTAAGGTCTTTAGTTTTAGTTACTGGAGATTTTTTTAAGACGTTCCCAGCGATGAGCAGTTCAAAGATACAGCCATAACCTCTTATGTAGTAGACAGCAATTTTTTACTGGCTTTTGTATCCAGAGGAGGAGGATTATATACCTAGTCCTTGGGGCTACTGCAGTTCTTCTGACTCAACATCAATGGCAATTTAGCTAGAGAAATCCAGTCTCCAAGACAGGATCCTTCTGTTTCTGGATGTGGCTGAACAACAGTATGGGACAGGCCATCTTTTCTTTTTGTCCATTAAAATCTCCTAACTTGCCTTTAAGACAGGTTTCCTCTATTTATGAAAGACTAATGTCAAGAAAGAAACAAATATCTACCTAGTTTGCAGTGCTCTGCTGTTTTTAAAGTCTTCCTACTATAAAATGCACTGGATAATGCTTTGCATTATCTACACTATTTCCCATCTGCAACTGAGGCATCTTATTATCTGATACATAATTTGAGAATTGATTACAGTTTATCTAAAAGCTAAACCAAAGAACAACAAAAATCCTTCTTTTCTGTCTGCATATCATGGTGCACTAAATTTGATCAAAGCTCACAGTGATTCTGTTCACTGTGAGGCTTACAGTGCTTGCTGTAAATTGATCCTGTCCACATCTGCCCAACATGTGAGCCATGCAAAGACTCAGTGTTTTTAAGGCTCTGTAACAGAGCACGAGTTTCACTATCCTCAGATAAATCAGAGTTGCAGCTGCTTATGTATGTTCTTTATGACTGCAAATCTTTCTGAGCAGTTCACTTCTGCTCTTTAGGTTTTTCTGTTGATACTTTTTATTTGATTTGCAATAAAATAAATAAGAGCACTATTAAAGCTATGATTTTAGTATGATACAGCAGACAAAATAAGGCTTGTGTTATGGCTTGGGTATTTGTACCATAAATAACTCAAGTTTACTAACCACATTCCTTGTATTTCTTTAAAAATTGCCAGTTAAGTACTAAATAACATTAAAATAATGCTGTAATTTCAAACTACTCAGCTACAGAAATATATGCCGCCTCCTTTCATGCTTCCTTTCTTATTTACTTGCATGAAAGCCTACTTGTAATAGAGGTAATGATTTTCATAGAGACAAATAGCTGGTAGGCATTTAGCTTTCAAAGTAAATCAACATGAAAGATTTTTTACAGTGTTTTCAATCCTTTTTTTTTTTTCTCTCTCATGTAAACCAAAGCATATATGCTGAATAAAATTTTAAAAAGATAGACATCTATACTGGGTTAAAAAAAAAAAAAAGGCAGGAGCAGAAAGCTATTGGCAGCTGACAGAATGACTGTTCTCACATGAGTCCATCTCCATATGAGGAAGAACTTCTTTCCTGTGAGGGTGACAGAGCCCTAGAACAGGCTGCCCAGAGAGGCTGTGGAGTCTCCTTCTCTGGAGATCTTCCAAACCTGCCTGGATGCCACCCTGTGCCACGTGCTCTAGGTGTCCCTGCTGGAGCAGGGGGGTTGGACTAGGTGATCTCCAGAGGTCTCTTCAAACCCTAAGCATGCTGTGATTCTATGAGTGTTAGATTTGATTTTAACTGCACCTTGCTATTTAGCTGCGATGGCACACTTTAAAAATGGTCAGTGTCAATTAATATACCTGATGAAGAAAATATGGTCAATGAAATATTTTCAGTTGGATTTGGTAGATGTTCATAAAGTTTCTAGGATGTCCAAGTCCAATGGAAGCCTGCCATACAGAGATCTGTTATAATACTAACTTTTCATTAGTATTAGTGTGGTACAGAACTTGCTTTCAGAGGCCTTGAACATGGCCATGCATGTATGCACATTAGGAGATGATTCCTGGGCTGACCAGCTTGTACTCTGAGCAGTCAGAGGTGAAGGGAGGTAATGGATGCACTAGCAGTCTCATTTTATAGCAGGGAACTGCAGAAGGAAGCAATTAAAAAAAAAAAAAAAAAAAAAAGAAGTTGCCCAGTCTTGCAAGAACTCAGTTATAGTACTGATCAATTGAACCCAGATTACTGTGGTCCCGTACAGTTCCTTAACCAAAAAGCCAGTCAGAAAATCAAACACAGACCAGATTTAAGTCCTTACTGGTACTTAAATGCAACATAAGCAGGTGGTAAGTGCCCTTTCTGAATAGGGATGCTTCACTGAACTGCAGCCTCTATAAATATCAGTCTGTGTCCTTTTTTTAGGACATTTGTATTGCGACATCATGTGTTTGATCTATTTTTTGGGCTTGATCCAAATCCCAGTGTAAACCTTAAAGGAGTTTACAGTTCTTCAATGTAGACTCTCAGTCATGTTCAAATTGGAATTTTGCAGCAGTCTGTGTATTACTAATATATTTCAAAGGGAAAACACTGAATGGTAGGAGTGTGGGGTATGAAGAATTGCTTTTTTGATAAGTGCAAACAAATGCCCTAAATTATGACAAAAGTCTGACTTAGGCTGAGGGCACTGCAGGCAGAGATGTCAACCTTGTGGTCTTCATTCTTGAGAAAAGTGATGAAGCTTCAGGAGGGGCCGAGCAACTTGAGGTAGTATTTCTGCCTGGATTAGTGGGCTGTTAGAGCAGTGCAATTTCCTTCACTATTTTAAGCTCATTTCAAAGGCAGTATTTGAGCCTTAAGCTAGTGTTGGCTCTAAAAGCCACAGAAGATAGATTAACCAAAGATACTACCTAGCAAGTGTAGTTTTATTATTTTGCATAGTTTTTTTCAAAGAAAATCTTGCCCTTTAAGTTTAGCATAGATTCTGAAAAAAATGGGAAAAACTGTCATTGTGAGGCTGTGTTTCTTACCTCTAGCTAAAAAGGTAAATACATGAATTTTCCAGTGTTGCTAGCTCTGGTTCAGTTTTGATTCATGCAGTAACAGATAAAAATGATTATTGTGATGTTGTTGCTTGAGACAGATAAGCAAATCAGGAGGTATCCAATCTACCTTTGGCTATATAAAATTGGAGTTCAGTTTAAGTTACTCCTGTATATGCCCTCTGTAGTAACTGGACAGAGAAAAAGCTTCAAGAAAACAGTGTCTTGTTATCCCAGTGTAAGTGAATTCACTGTTTTTTGGAGATGTTTTTTTTTTTCTCTCCGTTATCTCTAAGCTGACTAATTTATACTAGACACCCATTGGTAGAAGACTGTAGTAAGGTAGAAGTAACTGTAGTGAAGAATTCACTACTTAAGTACTCTAATGAACTTGCAAAAATAATAGCTATTAAATGCTAACCCATTCTGGATGTAAATAATTCACTCGAGTGTAGCACAGTACTCTGTTAAAGGGATGTTGATTTTTTGTTATTTGTAGAAAATGAATTTCCATAGTGATCAGACATGCAGAAAAATGCAGTTTCCTGAAAATCCTGGCTATGTAGAAATGTTTCTGCTTGCTGTTGAGATTGTTTGAACCACATGATTTGAAGGATTTTTTTGTCCTGTGACAGTCTAGTGTTTCCTAGTGTTAAAAAAGTACCTTGATGTTACAGATGTAGTGAATGGGAAGATTCTTTTGTCTCTGTGGGAACTGTTCTCTCTTCTGGGACTCTTTAAACCACCTCAGCCTGGCTGATGTGTCATCTGTTACTTGTGAAGACACTGCCAAAGAAAAGTTTGGGCATAAGTTGCATGAATTATCAAGAACTGAATAAAATTATGAAACAAATAGAGAATTAAAGCATTTATATATTTTTTTTCACTGTATCTGAATATTCTCTCTTTTTTTAAAATCTGTAGCTTCTTCCGATTTTCAGTATGACGCTGTATCTTGTGTATACAAGCCTATCTTAGTATCTGAATAACGCAGGGTAGCATTTCCAAGGAAAGACTTTCTTATGGCTAAAGCACTGGATGACTGATTTCTGGCATTGTGCCAAAATTCCTATGTATTTTGGACAACCTTATTAAAATGAGACTGCACACTTTTTGCAGATACTATTGAACAGTTACTCAATGAGTAGCCAACTGACTTTCTATTTTGATCACATTCTCCCTCTTCTAATTCACAATTACACAATTTTATTCTGTTGGAAAGACCAACTAATTTTAATGAGACTTCTTTCTTTAAGAATACTGCTACATGCAGGTAGGGATAGTAAATCTCATAACACAAAGGTATATTATATTTGGTTTCTATGTTAAATATGTAATTTAATAATTTAAATACTTGGCCATTCTAAAAGAAACTAGACATATTTTAAAAATGAATACATATGATCAGTAAATATACAGAAAAATTGACTCTATGACTATGTTTGGGGGTCATCCACTAACACTAAACTTGACTGCTTTTGAGTCTTGGATACTTAGTTTTTCCATTTGCATGTCAGGTATAACAATGATTGATCTATCTCCCATGGCCACAGTGAAAATTAGTATTTAGAGATGTTTTAAAATCATCCAGGAAAAATGACTGATGGATTCATTACAAATCATCTTAGTCACTGACACAAGTCCATAAATAAATCTCCTTTAGACTAAGAATTTTGAGCACAGCTTTGTCAGGGTTATTAAAAAAAGTCTGCGTCATGTCATTCAAAAAGAAAAAAAAAATGTGTTGAGTTGCTTTCCTCCTACCCTGGAATTTCAAAATGACTATTCTTTTCGCAAATGCTTTTTTGCTCATGTGTCAACACTAGACATGTGAAGTTAGCTGCAGGTACTAGGAGGAGTCTCACTCACCAACAAATTGCCACACACATGACATAAATATTCTGAAAAGCAGAATAGATTACATTCATTTGAGGCTTACTCAAGGTATATTTTTCAGTACTGACAGTGTGATAAATGAAAAGAACAACTTTTTTTTTCCTTGGAAATTGATTCCAAAGGAAGTTGAGAAGTCTATTCAACCTCAGTCAAAGATGAAGCAAAAAAAAAAAAAAAAGAAAGAAAAGTTTATTATACTAAAAAAAAAAGAGAAATACAATTTCATGATTTGCAAATACCTATGCATATGCTTATTTTAGTCCTATTCAGCTTGATCCTGACATGCCATTTCCTTTCATAGCAGTTGGGGCTCCAGACTGTTCTTGGAGTTCACTATAAATGTTACTGCAAGGAACCAAAGTGCAAAAAAAGTTGAAATATTATTAGATATTTGATAACTTTGAAGATGAAAATCCAGCAGTGGCTTTTAAAATCCATAAATCTAAGGAAGTTCATGTTTCTTTTCACTTTCTTAGGGATTTTGTCTTTACATTTGCACTGGTTCCTTAATACTGGGTTTGAATGTCTCCAACTAAATTTTCTCCCTCTGAGATTTTCTTTTCCTTAAGGGAAATAAAATTCCACTCAAGAAGATGTTGTGCACCTGCTCATACTTTACATGTGTTTCTTTACATGTTGTCTTCTTACATGTGTGTCATGTCATACTTTAAATGCAGTTTAGCCTTCTGAATTCTATCAACTCTCATAAACACTGTATTTATTTTTTAAGTTTTAAACACAAAATCTAATCTGTGTTTAATTTGCTTGCGTCATCTCTGGTGATACTGTTTTTTAAAAAATGAAGAATATAGTAGCACGGCATTACAAACTAATACCTGAAATCAAGATTGTACTTGGCTTCTACAAGGTTAATTTTAATGCGAAAAAAAATGTTAGTATATCCTCTAAAACTCTTATTAATTTTTTTAAAGGTCTGGGCTAACCATTAAAAGTATCTTCCAGAATTGGCTTGACACTTCTGGAATACCAAAGGTAAATGCAAAATATCTCTTTCTGTAGGCTTGCATTTCACTTTACTTTCCATGTTATCTAATGATTACTTTAAGTTAACAATAGATATGGTTTTAGAATTAACTGGAATTAATTTTGTTGATGACTGTTTTCCATACCTTTATACAGTGTTCATATGGATTTAGTTTTATTGGTTGCAGGCTTTTGCTTCTACTGTCATCTCAAAGAACCTGCTAAAGGGCAAATCTTTATACAAAGTCTGCTTTTACTATACATTGGAGTTCATTGTATAACTTATTTTCCCTTAAGCTGACATCAGTTACTTGGGATTTATCTTACCTAGTGTATTGTATTTGTTTCCTCTTTGTGTTAAACGTGTTCATTTAAAAATACTTTTAAGAGTCTATAGGTCCTAGTTTGCATGGGCAAATGTAAAGTGCACATAATGCAGCAAGACTGGGGCTCCGTGGAGTCAGCACGTTCATGGGCAGAGTTGTCAAAATAGCTGGAGAGTTGAAGGTGGTAAGGACCGGTCACTGGACCTGATCAGACACCATGCCTGAGCTCTGCCCTTGGCTGCTTTAGAGAAGGTATGTTGCACATGTCCATTGTGCCCTATATCCTACTGGAGCTTCTTTTGGAAGCTTTGTCCTGAGAACAGAATATTCTAGGAATAATACTTGAAGAGGCTAGAAAATCAAGGTGAAGATTTTGTTTGTTTGCTTGTTTTCTGTAAAAGTTTTGAAAAGCAAATTAGCATTACATGGGGGAAAGTATAATCATGTATCACGATGTTCTGTCAATTCTTGAAGAAAGGTGTTTATTTTTCATACTACATTTTGATAGGAGATAATTTTTAGTATTACACCTTGATGAAGCATTTATTCTATACATTGTAGAACAGCTGCTTTGAGTAGAGGGGAGAAACTAGTGTTAGTTAGTGTTTTAAGATGCTGAACTACCCCAGCATACCTAGCAAGTAGTTTTATTATCCCCTGCAACTATGTATTGGATATACACGCAAAATATGTAGTGAAAATATTTCCACATCCAGCAGGCTTTTCAATCATTGTAAATTTTCTTCAAAGACCAAAGAGATTTTGCTGAGAGTTTGGTTGTTCTGTAAAAATAACAACGTCAACTGGAATGGTACTGACTTAGTATTCTTCCTTTGAGAATCAGCCTGCCCTCTTCTCTATGTCCATCAATAAACTCTTTGATGATGTACCCTCAGTGCCTTCAGCACTTCTCATGCTCTTGCAGAAACTGGTCTCCACTTTATTGAAAGAAAGCCATTCAGTGAACTAGAAACCTTGTTCACTTAGTGCTTCATTAAATCATTGTGGAAGTGGGGAAAAAACCCTTATTGCTGAAGTCAAGACTGCTGAGGTTGCTAGAGACAGGAGTTTCTTGTATAACCTAAAAAGAGCTGTATTTACTGACTGTAGAACTATAACCTGAATCTGCTAGGTTTTGTACAGAAACTGATAGAAATACCACTTGAAGTATTTAGTCTATCTTCTTTTTCAGCCAGATATTAATTGGACTAATTTGACTAATGTGATGGATCAGGGCTGGCAAAGAAACACTTAGTTACATCTGTGTGAACCACCTGCATCATAACTGGCAGGCCAGAAATTCCACAAAACTGATTTATCCTCTCTCACATGAGTTGGAAGGTGAGCAGACTAGGCTGGGAGGGAAGGCTGCTCTCTGCCCCTTTAGGTTAGGTGAGAGGGCTGAGCCCACCAGTGGTGTGAGCTCTATGGGGGACAGAGTTGACTACTACAGTTGACTCTCAAATAATGGAGCAACTGAGAAGAGGTTGAAGAGTCTCAGTTCCCAATCAAAGAGAGAGCAAGAGCAGCCTTTGCCTTACTTGGGACTTGGCAACTTTCTGCTCGTCGCTCTTGTTTTGCTAACAGCATTAAGAACCTTGTAGCATGGGAGTTGGATGTACTCTTAATCCTGCAATGCATGATCTTAAAGGGTTTGTTATCAGGACAAAATGCATCTATTAGTGTTTCAGCAGATATCTATGAAAGAGAATTTGAGAATACCCACATTTTAAAACATTAAATTTACAAATGGTATCTAATTCTCTACTGCATTTGCTCTTTCTAAAGAGACTTTTCTGTGTAGTGGTATAGGGAAATACATATCCAGCTGCCCGTTTGGAAAATCAGGTCAAGATGTAGTTCGTTTATATCTCTACCATATGTGAGTGTTTATGTTTTATAGTAGCTCTAGCTGTTACCATGGCATTTTTTTATTTTTATGTTTTGGTGGTTTCTGCTCAGGAAATTCATGTGAGTCATTCAATATAAAGAAAACTCACTGTTCCTCACTCATTTACAGTATTATCTACCCAAGTGTTTTTAACCATTTTCTTTTGTGGCTATATCCAAATCTATCTATCACCTGTACACATTTGGTACTCTAAAATTTGATGGCAAGAAGGTTGTATAAAAAGAGAGTTGGTAACCCACCCCACCAATTCATTATCCTCATGTCAGTGTCTAACTTAAGGATGCCGGCTGGATGGATAAAGGTAACTACTTTCCAATCTCCTGGCTGCTGAAGCAACGTTAGCTAAACATTAGTTTTCCAAAGGAAAAACTAGCATTTGTATTTCTTACAGTCATCTGTCTTGGTATCTGTGTAATAGGAGATCCTTTACTTGTTCCATTTGCCATCTCTTACACTTTTTATACTTGTTTTTATACCATTTTATATTTGTTATTCCTAATAGAAGAAACTTTAATATCTGTCTATTTCTATTAGCATTATACTCTTGGAAAGGGCTCTTTTTTTTTTTTTTTTTTTCCCTTGTCAGTGGGAAGTTTCCAAGCTCATATACCAATCAAGTACCAATCAAGAGTATCTACTAAAGTTAGGGAATTCATACTGATAAATAAACCAGAATTTGGCCCACTGCATTTGACAGAAAATCTACATACCAGATTACAGTTCCAAATTCTGTATTTTTCAAAGCCTTAAAAGTTAATCTTATAAATGAGGGTGTGTGGTAATGACTGACCAATCCTTTCCTACACAGAGGAATGGCACAGCAGAGTGGTTTCTTTGCGGGCATGCTGTGCAATAAGGTTTTCTCATACTCAAAACAATAAGCAACATAAGAGATGAAAAGTAAACATTTCTGAAATACAAGGTTTCGGAAGTTTGTTTGTTTGTTTGTTTTGTTCTTTTTTTCCTGGGAACACATTGTGGCTGTGTTAAATGAGATGAAGTATGTTGCATTGTTGGAAAAAAACACTTGGAAAATACTTACCAAATCAAGTATCAGCAACCTTCAACATGTACTTAACTCTCAGAGTGACTCACGGGGGGATTATAGCAACTTTTCATCCTGTGTGGGGCTAGTAATGACTTAGCGCCACTCACTTTATTCGATGAGTTAAACTGGCAAGGATTAGAGCCATAAGAACAAAACATCATTTATAGCTGGAAAGCACCTAAGAAATCACTTAAATCTACTTTATCCCTGCCACTGATGACTTGTTCTCTAACACACAGCTTCTGTTGTATTTTCCAGTCCTTGTGGTTGGTTTGCCTTCATTTAATTAGAGTTTAAGACTAAAAGATCATATGTTTTTAAGGAAGATTTTTTTCTATTTTATATAGGCTTTTTTTTTTCTTTTTTATTGTCCAGTCACTAATACTTGAATTTATTTTTTTTTACCCTAGACAATTCCTAAAGTATACTTTAACACATTTTCCCATTTACAACACCGTAGTGCCCTATTTAATGAGCAATAAACAAATAAATGTTAGATGATCTCTGAATTTCATACATTGCCATATGTACTTTTCAAATATTACAGTTTCTGCACCTTTTCTTTTCCTCTGTAAAACTGCTCTGTTTCTTAGCAAACTATTCCTGGTAAACCTGCTATCTGGAATGTTCCATGGGTGTGCCTCTGGTTTGCAGCCTTGTGTTATGAAAACAATCGTCAGATTCACTTCAAGTTAAAAAAAGAGAAATATTTAGTCCATTCCTTTGTAACATGTTTTCCATCAGAACTTTCAATGAAACCTCGAAGTACTATGTAGTCACATTGCTGCAGACACTGGGAGAAACTCACCAAACATCCCCTCAAAATTAGGAAAAAATCAAGAGTTGATAGAACTTTTCCCAATACCCTTTTTCTCCTTGTTCCTCTTATTAAAACTTAATTCTTTCAGCCCATTCTACCTTAAATAGAACTTCCTAATTAAAATAGGTACATCTAGCAGTTATGTCGGAGTAGGTACAGCTCTGAAAAAGAAATGAAAATGAGCATGAAAATGGTTTCTAATTCCAAATGAACACTGGAATACAATATTTTGGTACACAATTAAAAGTTTTCCATATAAAAGGATTTTTTTCCTTCTTCCTGCTGTCTTTTTTCTTCTTCTGTAGCTTAAAATTGTTTTCAGTGAGGCAGCAGTAGTTTAAGTTCCAGCAACTAATGTTGTGTGTAAACAAACTACACTTATGTAAGTACATGGTCAACAAAATCTGCCATTGGGGAATATTTATTTATTCAGTACTTTTGTTCTTTTTTGTGTATTGGACATATTTGTACATTGCCTCTTGGATTGTCCTATTTGAGAAGAAAATGGATTGAATTGGATTGGAAAGGAAACTCATAGCAAAACTTCACAAAGCCATTAAAAAATTGAATAAAAATGTAATTTGTAAAATGTCCCAGAACAATGCAAGTAATGTCTTTTTGGGAGTTGATAAATTTTTAGAGGATGTTATAGCAGAAGCTCAAGTGTTTGGTATGATTTCTGATAAAGCAATTTATTATTGAGAAGGTTCCTGTTTTTTGCCCCTGTTACAAACTTTATAGACTTCTTATTTCCTTTTACTAATAGAAAATGATGGATGATGGATAAAGGCATAGCTATGCAAGAGCATGATAGGTTAGCTGTTGCAGTCAATTACTACGAAACCAGCCAAATCAGAATACTTTAAAAGAATGCTCTTGCTATAATTTTGAATGAAGTTTAACAGTTGTGTAGCTAACTTTTACAAAGTTTATTATAGAATCTTTCAGCAGAAAAGTCATTCTTACTGGTTCAGAGTGTAGCTTAAGGCTTGTGTGTAACATGATACTTTTTTGTGATTCCTACTCATGCCTTAGCTTGTAGTATTTTCTGCTTGGATCTGTTTAATCACATATTGGTGGATGGCAACACTGAGTCAGTTAACAAGTGAAATTATTTGTGCAGCAAAAATATGTTTGTAGACATTGGCATTGAAAATGATATCTGAAATAGGAAAATCTCATTCAAACTCAAAATCTGTGGAAAAAAATGGAATGGGATATGAAGAGTTATAATTTCATCTTATTGAATGAAACTTAACCATGGCTCTGTTATACTTAATTTAAAAGTTGGCATTAAGTATTAGTTACAAGGATAATACTCAAGTTTACTGCTTCACGGAATCACGGAAGGGCTGAGGCTGGAAGGGATGTCTGGAGAACATCTAGTCCAACTCCTCTGCTGTGCACCCAGAGCTCCCTGTGCAGAGAGGATTCATCCAGGTGAGTGTTGAGTATCTCCAGAGAAGGAGACTCAACAGCCTCTCTGGGCAACCTGTGCCAGTGCTCTGTCACCCTCACAGTCAAGAAAGAAAGAAGTTTTCCTCAAATTCAGGTAGAACTTTCTGTGCTTCAGTGTCTGGCTGTTACCTCTTGTCCTGTCACTGGGTACCAGAAAACAACCAGGCTCCATCCTCTTGACACCCTCTCTGAAGATTCTTGTATACATTTATTAGATCCCATGTCAGTCTCTTCTTCTCCAGGCTAAACAGGCCCAGCTTGCAGCTTTTCCTCATATGACAGATGCTCCAGGTCCCTAATCATCTTTGCAGCTGTATGCTGGACTCTATCCCGTAGCTCCACATCCCCCCTTTACTGGGGAGCCCAAAACTGGACGGAGTCCTTAACTGACCCCTGAGATCTGTGGAGACTTGTGTATTTTCATATCATTCCAGAGAATATAATTGATTGATATTTGAACTCTAATGAGTTGATATTTAAGAATTAGTCAGAAGAAAGCTCAATTACTATATTGAGAGAAGTACTTATTCTTGTACTTGGAAAGCATACTTTGAAGCATACTTTCAGTGAAAATGGTTTGCTTAGATATGAACCTGCTTGCAGATTGGAAGATTTGAAAGAACCTTAAAATGTTCTTCAAAATTTAAATTAGCACGTAGCAATAATATAAGCTGATAAATGGAAAGTCTCATGATAACAAACAAAAATAAGACAAATCTTTATGATATGAATCATTGGTGCTTTATTTTTTTCAGAAATTAGCAATGTTACTATCAGCATCGCGTCTTCTTTTCCCGGAAGAGGAGATTTGGGAAAATGTAAAAATGATATGAAACAAAATGTATACTATGGTCAGGTGCATAAATGTCAGATGACTCACGAAGAGAAGCAAACCAAGACAGATTGCACAAACAGGCTTTCTTTCTCTCCATGCTGTTAACTCTTTAAAATACTTATTAGTTAAAGTCTGTCCTCTTGGAAGCCCTTCTATGCACAGAAATATGAGAACTAAGAACAAAATTAGGGACCTATGGACAGAATTTGGTGCAGAAAGTGTACTGCTGGTGGGAAATTATCAAATAAGCTATCTGGTATGCCTTTGTTTAAATAAGTCTTACACTGATCTAAAATTATTCGTGAAAAATGGACTTGTAATTTATTTGGCTGTTGCTGTAGATCTTACCTGATATGCTGTTAAATAAGATGTATTTTGGTTTGTTGAATAGGTAAAATGATGTATCATTATATGCCAGTAATGACTCAAACTTTTTTCAGAACTCGTTTATTATCTAACAAACCAAGCATACCTTAGAAAACTGTTGAAGTTTTGGAGAGTTGGGCTAAGTTTCTTCAGTGTTTTATTTGATTACTTTGTTTAGGAATAAAATATATAGAGAGAACTCATGATCAGCAGAGCACTGTTCTGAATTATTTTGTGATCACACTGTAAAATTGGAAAACGAGATGCCTCATGTAAGGCACCTACATACTGCTTAATAACTAGATGTCTAGATTCAGACATCCTGATGTCTGAACTAGATGTTTAGTTTTAAATGTTAATTTTGAAAATATGGGCTATAACATTTCAGTGTCTCTTTTCTAATTTCTAAAGTGAAATTTAAAGTATTCTATAGGAGTTTTAGGAGCATTAATTTAGTTAGCCATTTACTACAGAAAAAAAATGTTTTTGAAATTTTCAACTGAGACTGTGGATCTGTAGTAAGGCATATTTCACTGGATCTAGTTTAATGACCTGCTAAAACATCGGCTTATTATTCAGTCAAAAGTCAGATTTTCAGAAGCATCTGTTTCTTTGCACTACCTTTCAGCATTTTATGGGTATATGTGTGTGTGTGTGTGTGTGTATATATATATATCTCCAGCTCTGAGGTATGATAAATAGTAGTACAGTAAATCTGAACGAGTAATAGCTTGTTCAGAAGGCTGACATGCATTCGAAATAAATGTCCCATTTCTAAAGTTGATGTGGACAGGATTCCTCAGGTCTGCGCATTATAATCTGTTTTAAGTTTGCTAAATCTCCAGCAGTCCTTCTGGTTCCTTTTTCCTGTTACTTGCCTTGCTGAACACAAAAGCTGTTATGTGCAGAATGACTAAGCTTATCCCTACTAGAAAGGAGTTATGTTCGGTATCTAAAGAACAATAAAGTTTTACTGCCTGGCTGATCAATGCTGGATCAAGTTCACATTCCCAAACTCCCACTCTCCCACCTACATATGCAGGGGTGGAAACATAGCAAAGAAGGGGAGTACAGGTCCTGTTTTGCACAGAGATTTTGAACTGAGACTTGCCTAATATGGACACAGCTGGGTTTGCACAGCAATAAGCAACGGTCTTAATCCGCTCCTTCTAAAAACATCCAAAGAAAATCACAGAAGTTAGCAACCAATTATTTTTTACCCTACCCATTGTTTCCTTTAGCCAATGGAAACAACTCATACAGACTTAAATATTTTAGATAGTACCTTGCAAAATAACAGATTTTCTATATTATTTAGGAAACAGCAACCATCTAAATGACTGAAATATCTCCAGTTTAGAGTCCTTTATAGCTAGTTTTAGTGCACTGGATGCAGGATATGAAATAATCAGAAGTCAAGTGCTACTCTAAGAAATAATATTTGAGATATTTCTAGTGCATGAGGATAAAGATTTGCCCATGAAGCTGGGGTAAAAATTGCATGTGAAAAGTGCAAGATACCATCTTCCCAGTGGTCTTGGGTTTTTAAAAGGAGCATACAGATTACTGTTTTAATAGACTGAAAAAGATCGCTGCTTTATGGACTTTCAGAGATGTATGCTTGCAATTGGAAGAAATGAATATGCAGAGGAGATTTCTTATGCATATGAATGAACACATATTATGTAGCTGAAGTCCCTGTAGCCCTAGGTAGTGTTGACTTCCATTTCTCAATATAATAATTCTTAGCAATACCTAGAAATGAGTGTGGATGTTTCCTGACAGAGCTCTTTCTGTGGCTGAGATTACCCAGAAAATAGTGACTTGCTGTTTCACGCAGTGCTCCAGTGAAAAACTCACAGTAATCCTGAAGGGTGAGCACCTGCCACTGCATTCCCAGCTGGCCCAAGTCTGGAGCTCTTGCTCTTAAACTCAGTGCTTCTTTCACACGTTGTGCAAAATCACTGAACCACTCAAGTAGTTTGTCTGTACTTCTAGAGAGCAGATTGCAACATTCATTCATCTCCATCTCCATCTGTTCCATAACATTGTTGTAATTAATATAAAGATCTTTCCTGGTTTATATTACCAACAGTCTTACTGACCTACTCTTATCATGCAATAGTGCTTCATAGTCAGACTGAGGTATAGGTGATGGCCAACGCCCGTTTAATCACAGAGAAAATAAGTGCTTCTAAAACTTGTTCCATCTCCATAAAAAAGGGATTTTTTTCCAAGATGCTTTAAATATTCTGTAGGCCCACAATGAAATCTAAATGCCAATGTCTAGAGAAAGATCTGAAAGGTTTGAAAGGTCTGTTGGCTGAGAAGGCTATTGCTCAAACTAAAAATGAGCAGTAAAGGTCATGGTTCAGCTTATGGTTATTATGCTTAGCATATGGGCTAACAGGGTTTCATGGCCAGAGGGCTAATTGACTTTTGCTTTGAGTATGTCTCTTTACCAGGGCTGTTTGGTAGAGCTTTTTATTGCTTCAAGAGATCAGTAAGACTCTAAGATCAGTAAACCTCTCAAAGACACTTTCCCATTTATATTTTAAGATAGTTTTCAGGCAGACATAAAGACTGCTTCTTTTTCTTCCAACTCTTATGGTGGAGAAGTAAGGAAAACACTATTTGTCACATCAGTGGTGATTTTCAGGACTGCCTTTTATCTGTGTTCCAGCAGGTTTGTTCTATTTATTTTTTTCTTTTTTTCTCCCTGTAATTTCCAAAAACACAAAGGGCTTTCAAAGTCCTATGTAGTTTTGGCCAGCCAGCAACTACCCACTGTCTACCAAGGTCTTGCTTTTGGATGGAGCTGAAGGGAATTTTACAGAGGATTCCTTTATGTTAAAGATGCTGAAGCCCCAGTCCTTGTCCTCTGGATTCAAAATGCTGGGCTTCAAATTACTTTTAAACTGAAGGAAGAACCAACCTGAAATCTCTGAAATCTGAGGTCATGCTTTCATCCATGACTGTTTTAAAAATCACATCTCTTACAAATTGTCTTGCTCCTTCTAGAGGAAGATGCCACAATTTACATAACTGTATCTATTTCATATATATATGTATAGTTTACTCTAAGTTATATTATTTGGGGAGCTTGTAGTCAGGTGCTCATGGGTATTTTCTTTATCAGATTATGAACCTAATCTTGTACTGAATCGGTGGCTACCATGATTCATCTCCATGAAGGAACTTTCTCCCTAAGGCAGAGTTGCAAACATGAATATGATGGATGTATTTGTAGTACCCCTTTGAAAAAATGTTCATGACACTGTATTTGAAAATCATGTTCTAACGTGAATGTTTTTTTTTTCAAAGAGGTACTGAAAGAACATCCTCAAAGTTATTGTTTCAACAGGTTTTGTCTCTTGGAGGTAAAGATATTTTTCAGGAAGGGCAAGTTTCGCCTGAAAATCACAACTCTGTGTAAGGATCTATCATATAGGAACATCAGACACAGAATACTAGTCCCACGAGTGTTTATGGCAGAGACTCTCCTGGTGGAATTAGAGTATTTGGATTTTTCTGTATCAACATAAGCGACCAAAACACAATACCTAAAATACAGTTAATCTCAGGAGCAATTTGATTTTTCATTTCCTTGCATAAAGCTGTTGCCAAGAAAAGTGCTCCAGTTCACTTGGGGGACTTACTGTTCTTACACGGGCACATTCTAGGCTAGACTTCTTTTTCAGTAGTTTTCATCAACCACTGATGTACTCTTTCTTCCAAGAACAAGCTGCGGTGTGAATGCACCAGCCATCCTATTATTGTCGGTTGCAGCCCACTGCTTGTTAGTTTCTCTGCCAAATTCTGGTAACAGTGGGATTTTAAGACCCTTCAAATCATTGCCCCACAGACCTAATGTTTCAAGCCATTATCAATCACCTTGTAGCTGCTGGATTAAATACTCCTTGAATTTTCAGTTTCTGAACCTTTTTGCAAAATGTTGGAAGAGCCAAGTCCTTTCCACTGAAGCAGCTTTCGGATTGCACAGGCTGCACAGACGCCTCATTTTCAATTTCAAAATAAGATAATTCCCAGCTTAGACTAATATTCTCAAGCTTTTTTCAATATATCTTCTGACATGGTAATTATATACTTTGTATTTTATCCTAATTCACTTAAAAAGCTTTTCTTCATTTTTCTAAAAGAAAATTTTACTGTTTTCACTTCTCTTTAAAAGTAGTCAGCATGGATCTATTTGCATAGAAGGAAACTGCATGGGAATCCATCTTTTTGTATGTATGTTACATGGAAAAGCATAGGAAGGTGCAAAATCCCAATTTGTATGCCAGCGAACCCCTAAAAAATATGTGATATAACAGTAAAATCTTTAGATGAATATTCTGTGCTCTTGCTGGTGTACACATAGATCTGCTTATGTTAAAGTGGGTTTGTATGCCTGGCATAAAATTCAGTAATTGAGAGGAAAAACAAATCTCTAGGGAGGAGGGGTTGGGAAGTATGACTTGACTGATTTGCTTTTCTGTTTCTTAGACTTTGCAGAAGCTCTTTTGAAATTTCTTTACAGTAAATATTTTTATTCCATTTTCCATTTTTTTTAATATTTGCCTTCCAGTATCTGAGGACTATTGGCAAATCAACAAAACTGATTCACTATTCACCTAGGATAAAATGATCTTCTTAGTTTATCAACATTGGATGCTTTAGAGTCAGAGCAGTACAGCCAACTGAAATTATACAGTTTGTGCAAAAGAAAACTGCATGTCAGTAGTTCTTCACAAAATCAAGAATTGCCACTAGTAGCGACACAGCCTAAATTGTTTAATGCCTTTGTTTGTTTGTTTGTTTCCAATTTGAAATTTAGCAGTTGCCTGTTGACCAAATACCCTGTTGTTTTCTAAACTGTGTACAATCCTGAAAGTTCAGTACATGCTTAGGGTCTGGTCTGACTTGAAGAATATAGGAGGTAAATTGTTACCTAAGTTACGTACTAGAATATTCACCCAATGGGTGGAAAGTGCTACCTTCTCCCACATAATTCAAAATTCAGTTATGTTTAATCCTGTTGCTTCAAGAGAAAGGACTGTATCATTCTTGGAGATGAGATAAATGCTTGTTGAAATCAAATGTTTACATAGGTCAGCTCCATTAGGAATCCGTGGAATAACTTTTTCCAAATTGAAGAAGGATATGCTGGACTGATGAATCCTTTCATTCCAGTTGGAAGGGGATATGACAGGTCAATCTCATGTGACACTGCACACATAGGACTGCTGATGGAGGGCTAGGCAGTCGTTCTCCCATTGAGTCAGTCCATTATCTTTTTGCTCTGCCTCCCTCATGCCTACCATAAGGTCTTTGCGTCCAGAAACAGGGAAGAATACAGTAGACCAGCCGTTCATCACAGGATAATCCTTTCTTTTCTTTCTCCCTCGTGGTTTTTTTTTTTTTTTCACAAGCAAATTTTTCTGATCGGCCCATGAGCTGGACCTTCCCGAGGCCCCGTGGAGCAGCGCTGGCGGCCGCGCGCGCAGCTGCTCCTTGTGCCGCCGGCCCTGCTGGGCAGGCTGCCGGGCTCCGTGCCGGCCACGGCCGGCCGCGGGCACCGAGCGCGGCGCTGAGCCCGCCCTCGCCTCCGCCAGCCACCTTGACGTTTCCAGGAAAGCTGCGAGCTGTTCCTGCGCGTTCCCTTAACTGCGGCGCAGCTCCCAGGCGGAGAAGAGGAGATAGCTCTGCGCTTTAGCACTCATCGCATTTGCTTGTTTGGGGATTTTCATATTCAAGGTTGCCAGGTCCAGAAATCAATGTCTCCTGTAACTTCTTTTCCCCTTAGTTTTCTCCAAACTTTTGATAGGAAGGGAAGTGTAATTCCTCAGTGTATTTTGTGAAAAATTGGGTTAGCTGTGCCTATGACCTTTGTTCTTGCCGTAACATTTTCTGTAGAAATGAAAGATCTAAACTGTTAACTGATTCAAGGAAGCCTCGTTTATTAGGCAATTTGTGTTTGCCGTGAACATCAATCTCAGGTCATATTCTTGTTCACTGTCTTTGCGCTATACTCTATTATTCTTTCTTCATTTAAACACAGAGTTCAAGAGTCAATTTATAGCAGCTTTCAGACAACCCTTTAGCAGCAGATCTGCTGTAGTTTAACAATATGAGAATAAGTTGTCAATACCTGTTTTAAATAGACCTGTTGTGAGTGTGAAATAAAGGGTCCTAATAAGATATTATACTGATATCTCTACTAAGAAGTTCTTCTTTGTGTAATACTTCATGGTAAAGTTGCTTCTATTTAAAGCATTGAGTTTGATCTTGGCTTTGATCTAAGGCTTTTGATCTTGAAAGAAATATGTCGTGGCAGTAAAACCAAAAGGGTAAAAGTTTTTCATTTTTTTTTAAGTGGTAAAAGGATACTGTCAAGATTTAGCAGTCACTAATTGGATCTACCTTTGTTTACTAACATCTGTTTGCAAAGTCCATCTAATTCAATATGTGGGAGGGTTTGCTCAAAAAAATGCTTTGATGAATCATTTTCTTTTACAAGAGCACAGATTTTCTTTTGAAGCTTTTAGGGAATTGTCATATATAGCAGACAGCAGAAATTATTTTTAAAAGCCTGAAAATACCATACGGACATCTTTTTAGTTATATCAAATATGTCATGATCTGCTTTTGCTTTATCTTTTAAATGTAAAATTTAAATGTAAACAATTTTTGCTAAGTGTGACAAAAGCTTCCTAAGTGTTTGCAGCGTTCAAGCTGTCCGTGTCAGGCGGCGGTGGAGCCTCTCCCGCCCGGAGCTTGAGCATCCTCCTGGAAGAGGCGCACGGGCGTCTCTCCAAGTCCGGTGCCTGGACTAAATCACCTGCTGCCGCTCATGTTTAGTGGAGCTTTTAGCCTACTCGCCCAAGTGCTGACTGAGGCCTAAGGGGCTGGCTGCATCGTGCTATGCAAAAAGAGCAGCCTTGGGTCTCGCCTTTACGGTGCCTATCAAAGCTCCTGCTTCCTCAGAAGCTACTTTGGAATCCTTAGATGCCAGGAACGCAGCGGGGGAAACGCCGAGGCGGCTGCGGGGAACGCCGCTCCCTTCTGCCGCGGTCAC
>NW_010586691.1:0-76688 GCF_000705375.1 Tinamus guttatus | reverse complement strand
CCCCGCCTCAACTTGCGCTTTCTCCTCCGGGCAGCCTTTGCTGGAGGAGGGCGAGACTTGGAAGGAGTGTCAGCTCGTCCAGCGAGCGAGCGGCGAGGTGAGGAGAAACCCTTCTTTCCCACTTGCCCCCTGCTTTCTGCGGACGGTTTTTCCTCCCTTGCAGATCTCCGCCTCGAGGTTTCCACCTGACATCCCCCACGTTTCCTTGCTCTTGTCTTAAAAATAGTTGTTTTCATATTAAGAATAGAAATACTTCTGTGGGAAAGACTAAGGTTTATTAATGGCCATCCCATCATCTAAAATTGGCATTGGTAGTTGAGTGGATGGCTTCAAATAAACGTTACTTGAAGCACAAGATGTAAGGAGTTGAGCCCCAAGACTCTATTTTCTTTTCTTTTCTTTTTTTTTCTTTTTTTTTTTGTTTTTGTTTTTGCTTACCGCAACAAGTTTTCATTTGATAAATTGGTCTCACATCAGATGCATTTTATTTCTGTTTGAAGAATTTGAGCTGGGAGCTCTAAGTTTCCTTCAGTAAGAAGCAGAAGGAAAAACAGTGGTGTGTAAGATGCAGAACACCACTTCATGCTTTGACCATGCCACAAGTGACTAACTAGCTTGTGTCATTCTAGACTGGAAAAGTGTTTTCCTGTTTTCCAATGAAGCAATGGAAAAGCGTGTCTTGAGTCTGTTTATAGTTTCTTACTATTGCTGTGTAGCTGCGCTCAGGTTGCATCTTCTTCCTAAAAAGCACTATGGTTTTGAACTCTAGGTGACAAAATGGATTCAATCAAACCAGAAGATCAGAAAAAGCAGCAAAAAGAAGAGAAAGCAAGATGAACTCATTTTCCAGAAGGTAGGAGTTCATCGTGTGCGTTTGGTGGGGAAACGGGCAGCACATCTGAAATACTTCCTGAGGATACCGTTTTAAGCGCTAAAGAGACATTATTTGACTAGGTGATGGTAAAAGGGAATTAGTTACTGATATTGTTTGATACTGATTGATTATTACTGATATTGTCATTATACATTTGCTATGGAAAAAAAAACTTTCAAGGGATTTTTAACATAGAAGATAAAATTTCCCTATGTTTATACTTAACATGAACATTTTGAGGAAGAAAGATAAGAATGTTTTCACCAGAAAAAAAAGCAATAGTATATGAAAGCTTTCGATAAAACATGCGTCATTATTTCCTTAACATGTTAATTGAGAAAGCATTTTCTTGGTAGATCTGAGACAATAATAAGTACATAGAAACAAATGTGCTGACTACACTATTGATGCTTTAGTTAGAGGATGTGTTTGGAACTCTTCTAGAGGCAGTGTGAGGGAATTCATGTAAATATGCCTTTACTGTTATTCTAAAGACTTAACTTCAGAAGATTTTTAAAACTGAGAAGCTAAATTAATTCATAATATTTTTAAACCAGGGATTTTTGATTAGCTATTCTGAAACGTACATTCTGTGAGGCTGGCTATTTAAATCATAATAAGGCAAGGTAAGTAGATATTTGACATTGACATTAAATAGCTGTTTTTTGTCTTCTCGAGGAAAAAATGCTCTCTTAAACACTGATCATTAGTGAATAAATATGCATTTCCAGATGCATTACTGGATTTCTTGCTTGTCTCAGTTTTACAAACATTTTTTTTTTTAAACTCTCGTTACCTTTAAAGGATTAAAATAGCAGTGTGTTGTTTTGCTGTTTCGACAGTGCTTCTAGAATGTATGATGAATCATTGCTCTTTCTGTAGCCAAATTCTTGCTGATAGCATGGCTGCCAACTCCTGGGATGTGTTGCCTTAGTATGGGCATTGCAGCATTTGACAAATGTCTACAAATGTATTTTTGTGTGTGGGTGACTTAGCAGCTCCGTGGTGAGTTAAAAAATGCCAGATAGCATCCTTCAATTCATTAGTTCTTTTATTTTGTGGTGGAATGTGGTTTAAATAGAGATAGCAATAAATAGTTGCACCAAATAATTCCTTTTCTATTTGCATTTCTGTATGCAAATATGAAGCATATACACAGCATTTGCATTTAGGATGACTTTACATTACGAAGGTGAAGGCTTTTTTAATGTTATAAAAAATATATCATCATGCAACTTTGCATGATCATCATCCATTGAAGGTGCAAATAACCCCAATATAAGTTACAAATTGCGTATTTTGAGATATTTTAAAATTATATACAGTAGGCTCGCAGCTGTGTCTTTGACAATAAGCTTGGAAGTATCTTATACAGTTATACTCTTTTCATCTCTTTTTATAGGAAAAAGCTTCCCTGCTGTGAATGCCTTGGTACTGATAAAATTCCATTTTTGGGGGAGGAGGGTGAGGCAAGGGTTCATCCTGCTTTTACTGTTCTCACTGTTTGTAAGAAAGAATTCTAGCTTATGGACTAGCCAGAAAAGATGTATAAAAACAAGGTCTACTCCCTGTAAAAATAACTGAAAATGTAGGGATTTTTTCTCATAGAAATTCTTTGTGAGATCTGTGAGCAGAAGTATAAATTAAAATCAATGGCAATAATACACATTATCTTCTAAGATCTGTAAGAATTAATATTTCTTGGAGACACAGTGCGCATCCAGAGTTCTGTGGTAGCAAGGTACTCAACTCAAGAGAAAGGAAAAGGGGAGCTGAGCACTGAGCTTGTTTGGTCCCGCAGCCACTCACTGAGCACTGAGGATGGAGTTCCTGGACTCCCTTAGAAATGTCACCCTTGCAACAATGACCCTTCAAATAGAGTTAGGGAGAAGCAAAATAAAAAGAAGAAAGGTCTTTCTGGTGCTGGCGGAACTTTGTTGGATTACTTGGGGTTAGACTTGGTTCCAACAAAAAGTTTTTCAGTGTGGACTGCTGGTGTGGTTGGTGTCCTATCAGTGTGGCTGATGCTAAGGTCTGTTCCACCGGAATTGCAGATTTTTAGTTGTGTTCATATCGATTTTTATCAGAAACAACATCATATAGAAGTATGAAGTACTTCTGGGGGAAAGCAAGAGAAAAAGAGAAGAGCAAAAAAGAACAGTGGAAAAAGATGGGGGGTGGGGGCGCTATTGAAGAAAGTAGTAGAAGTAAGGATGAAACCATGGAATCAAAGAGGGAAAGAAAGCAGAACAAATAAGCAAACAGAAGTGTCAGAAAGCTAGTACCAGCCTTGTTATACTCTTATAAATGTACTTAAAGTAAGGCTACTGACATATTTTGCCACAGCTTGAAAGTTGAACTGTGTGTTTATCTTGCTTATCCTTCCAGAAGTGTGCTGTCCAACTTTCCTCTTGTCATTTTTATTCCTTTATGATAGGCAACCCCATTTCTAATACAAGATGGATGACTTTGCTATACTGAGACACTGCAAAATCAAAGGAACTGCTTCTTCATCCAAGTACAAAATCTAAGACGGAGAGATAACTCTTTCTGTGTGGATAAGTGAAATAGAATTGTGAAGGAAAGGTTGCTGACAACTGCCTGGAACTTGCTTCTTGAATAAGGTTGCTTTCTAAAGAGTTAAGATTTTAGGAGATGGCTTTACATCTGCATAAATGTATTTAAAGAGCATTTGAAGATACCATGCTCTGTATAAGAACTCTGTAACTAGTAGCATTAACTGCACTCAAAGAGCATGTGAACCTGTGGGGAAGCTTGTGTAGGAAGGTGTGGTGCTGCTCTCCACTGTGGACCCAAGCATAATGGATTACAGCAGTGTATCTAATACCATCGGTGAGAAAGATTTTCTAGATAAGTAACTAAAAGTCTTTCATTTACTTTATTCTCTTCTTTTTTTTTCTTTTCTAATTCTTTGATTTTTTTTTTTTTTTACTATTTCAGAACCTCTTGTTGCTCTCTAAGTATTTTATTTTTAGCGTTTTTTTTCTGATTGTAATCTCTCCTTCTTTCCCCGGATGTTTTTTTTTTCACTCTTCTTTGTCTCCTTCAGTTACCTGCATGCCTTTCCATTCGAGTCCCCCTTTCTGCCTTTTTCACCTTCTTCAGTCCTTCCTTTTGCTCACCCGTTTTGTGTTTACAATACTCTATATTGTCTTGAAATCCCCCAAATATGTGCACTCCCCCCATGCACATACATAGGTGTATACATACCCAAACCTTCTTCTTGTGCGTTTGTCATTCTGCTCATACTTTAATTACTGTTCATTTAATATTCTCCCATCTCTATCTTCTTCATTTTTCCCGCATTATTAACATTTACTGTGCATATTAATGTATTGATACACAGTACTCAACATTGGATGTACTGACAATTTGAAGAGACACGGTAAAGCTTGGAACAGGTTGGCTGGTTAAAATTAGTCACACTGTCTTAATATGCAGAATGTGATAGAAGTGCTAAATATTATTATTTTTGTTGTTGTTATACTGGGCTATTTCTGCTTAGATAAAAAGATTCCATGGTTGTAGGTGTTAGGTGAGAAAAAACAACCTTTGGGTCAGACTAGTGGAATTGTAGTATGTAGATCTGTGGTGGAATTTGAAGGGAACACTTCTTTTTTATGAGAAGAAATTTCTTCTCATTTCTTCTCATTTGTTTTAGGAGGCTACTTCATTTTTATACGTAGATTGATTGCAGACGTTGGTATCTATATTGCCTTTGACTGAAGTTCATTGTAAAAAATGATAAATGCAAACTGCTTTGAAAGCATTCAAGTAGTAGAAAATGTCATAGGACAGGTTGCTAAGGGTATTCAGTAATTAGGGGAAGCAGTGAAATCTATGTATCTTTCTATCTATGCAGTAAAATAAGACCAATTGTTTCAAATCATCAAAATAGACTCTGCTTTCAGTTTTAGTTTGTTTTTGCACTGAAACTTTGAGGTCTAATTCAGCTTTTCCAGAATATTTTTTACTGCTTTTTTGGAAGTACTGTTTTCATGCTTTAAAGTTTATCTGCTAGCTTGTTGAAAATATGCCTCTAATTTTTCCTAGTGGTTGGTGTCATTGATCATCTGCTTTTTTTCACTCCAGAGAGTTACAATTCTCAAAAGTATTTGGGCTCTGATAATAGCCCGATGAAAAGCTATTTTCTTTTGACATAGCTGTTAAGTTTCTAGTAAGAAAAGGGGGGAAATTAATATGTCATTAATGCTAAATACTAGATAGTTCTTTTATAATTTAACAGTAAATTGACCAGTGTAACTGAAAGAGAAGATATGGATATTGTAATATAAATTAAATAAGTTGTAATGTTATGCTTTTAAGTAGAAAAAGTTTTGAAGTGTCAGAAAAAACAATGTAGGGAGAAAAAAATACAATGTGGTAAAAGAAAGGTTCCATATAACTAAGGGTGATGCGCTTCTGTTTATTCATAATAATGTGTATTACATTAAAGCTACTTAAAAATCTTCATTCTTACATATTGTTTGCTTTTTGAAATAAGTATTTTTACTAATGAATGTACTGAATGTACCAAGCTGAGAGCAAAAGCAAGGAAAGCTGCAACATACCTTTTGAAATTGCATACCAGGTAGTGTTAACAGCTAAAAAAAAATAAGTGCTAAGAACTAAAGAGTTCTTCAGAGAGTGTTCAAAGGAGTTGCCCACTATACCTTACCTTTAAAAATTCTCTTCCTCTTACAGGATTTTCTAGGAATCCTACAAGTGTGTTTGCTGACCTTCACTGATAACAAATAACATTAACTCAGTTGGCAAGCAGGGCAAGAGAATTCATGTGGAAATGTCTGTATCGACCACATGTACAAGAGCTGGATTGCCGTAAATATTGTTAAACCATATTAGAAATAGAAATTGTAGTTTTAAAATCTTTTCCTCCCAGTACATGTATAATGTGTAATTTCAGGCCATTAGAACTAAACATTTTCAGTGTTTAGCTTTCCGTCCTCATAAAAATAACCGTACTTATGGCTTCTTTGGAAACTCTAATTATACAATTTCAGAGAAGTTATTGTTCTTAGGATTGCTCTGCTTTAGAATTGACTTAAGCAATATTTAATAGTCTATAAGTTTATATGTACATATATATAAACATTTGAGTGGAACTTTTGGTTTAATCACAATAAACAAAAATAGTCCAGTTTTGATCCCAGTATTAGTAGTATCTTATTTGCAATGCTGTTGTGTGAGGATCTTAGTTCTGTTTTTGATAACAGCCTTATCTGTTATTAAGGAAGTGTTGTTGCTTAGCATATTTCACATTCAGTTCCTCAAATGGATACTGCTACTATATTGTGAAAGAGTGAATAATTCTCATTAGGCTGCATTTTTAGATCAGGTAAAGCATGCATAAGATCCAGAGCCCTCTCCCTTTCACGGTCTGAGATGACCATTTCTAAATTAGGAGAGCTCAGGCCAGCATGGTATGTGTTGAAATAGTTCGAAGTTTACAGATAACTACATCACTGTTAATTATAGTGGTTCAAGTGAGCAGCCATCTCCCTTTTGTGCAATGAAAGATTAAGGTCACTTTAATGTAAAACACAAGGTTTGTGCAGCAAAGAGAAAAAGGCTTTTCTAGCAGAGCGTTATTTTTTTTTTTTTGCTTCCTTTTGATTTTTAGGAGGAATTAAGTTTAACTCTTGTGATAAAACATTTATTTGACAGTGTCTCGTGGAGGCATTTTAGTTAGGTAGTATTTGTGCACTAACAGGATAAATTACAGTACTGGGATCTACTAATACTACAAAAGTTTGGGTCCACTGTTCTGTCTAGCTATAAATCCCTCGGTCGAAGTGTACGGCATTTACATCTTACTTGCAAGTACCTCCCTGCCTTTAGTAAAACAGGAAATGGAGAATCTGAGAACAGTTTTGTTTTTTTCCAAAGTACAGAAAAAGTAAAAGCATTTGATCATTTTTAATGTTTCTCAAGAATCTCCTCCTCATCAGTGTTTAATTAATTTTAAGCAGAAATACATGAGTTCTGGAAATAAAAAGCAAGCTATCACTTTCAGAGCATTTGAAAACCAGAGGAGCTTACTACATTGGAAACAAGTAGGGCACTGAATTCAAACATCCCATAATTTTTCTTTTGTAAAAGCTTCATGTTGAGAATCTGTACTAGCTCATAGCATTTAAATAGTCTGCTAGATTTAAATATCCCCAAGTTCTTTTTTTACGTGATTGACTGTAATGTGGAGTCTTAATAGTCTTAGTCTGCTAGCTCAGAGATGCTTTACTTCAGTATTATATTTGACACACATTGTCAGAATTAGGCTTATCAACTTTATGGAGACCGTTCAAAGCCATTGTCCTTATTTTCTGTCTTTTACCTATTTAGATTGTGTTCAGACTCTGTGTTGTAAAAGCACATATATAGAAGTTTGTAAGAATAGATATTGTCATTTAAAGAAGTGTATGAGCACAGAAGGCAAAAATTGAGCTTTTACAAATATGATTAAAGAGATTCTAAAAGTTATAAATCTGTGTTTTGATGGCTGTACTTTTAAAAGTGGACATGGCTATCGCTCATAATATTGCCCTTGTTTTCCTCATCTGTCCACTCACAAAAGTCTCCTAAAAGAGGCAAGTAGCTCAGTGTAAAAGCAAGTATGTTCTGTGACTTTACAGAATCCCAGAATGGTTAAGGTTGGAAGGGGCCTCTAGAGATCATCTAGTCCAACCCACCTGCTCCAGCAGGGACACCTAGAGCACGTGGCACAGGGTGGCCTCACAGTAAAGAAGTTCTTCCTCATATGGAGATGGAACTTCCTGTGTTTCAACTTGCACCTGTAAAGTACCCAGCTAGTATCCATAATGTACCCATTTAGTTAGGCAGGATTGAGTTTTTAAAAGATGTATGCATTCTGCTGCACTCATTTGGCCTGTGCTGAATATACTTTTCTTGTGAGCACTGATTGTGTGACTTCTCACAGTTGTCTAATTTCTGTCTTCAGAGGCTTTCCTAGCAGGTTTTGTGAGCCTCCTACCAACATTTAAAACTAAGTAATAGTATCTGATTGTCATCATGGGAATCTATAAATAGTCTGTAGAGAAACTCTTTATCCTGATGAAATATCTACTGTCTGCCTACAGTTTACTGAAGTTGTAGTGTTTTTGGGAATGAGCAGAAATAGAACCTTTTCCTTGCCTTGTTTTGGCCAAGTTCTTATGTTGCAGTGAGCATTGCCCAGGTAGTCTCTGTATCTGGACAACATTCTTGAAGATTAAGAAGTTGTTTTAATTCTTCATAGGTTTGATTCACAAATGATTCCTAGTAACAATTTACTTAATAAAGGAGATGTTGTTTTCCTCCCCCACTAAAATTGTAGTGTTCTTGTTAACTCTAACTGTCTAGTGTTCTTGTTAATTAGCAGTTCTCAATAAACGCCTTAAATTTTGTAAAACTGATTATTGAAGGAGAAGAAGCTTAGGTGATTGTCTTGTACTGTGTATATGTCTTTCTTTCTTTTCTCCCTTTAATTTAGGCCTTCAGTGGGCATTTTGAGCCAGATTTGTTAGTGCTACAAAACTGCCACATTCCCACTGGTGATTCTTTGCGGACAGCCCTACGGAAGGCAAAGTCCCAGTGTGAGCTGCATCATCTCTGGGTCCTCAAACATGTGGCTGAGAGAAGTTATGTCTTTCAACCACATGAATCATTTCTGTTGCCACTTTGAGCCTATTAAACAGTTAGGTCATAAAATGATGGTTTGTAAGAAGTTGGTTTTCTTACTTTTGATTCTTACAGAACTCACTGTTCCGATTTTGTGAACTGTATTCTGCATACTTCACAGGTCACATGTCTTCAATGTGGTGAACACCCACAAACTGCATGCCCTGTTCAAATATGGATCTAATGATGAATTTGCCTTATGGTTGATTTCCTCCTCCAATTCTAACTCAAATACCTGAGAAAATAGCGGGCTCAGAACTTAGCTTGGGAGTCTGGTGAGCATTTTGCTTATGTTCTTTCATCCAAATTCAAAAGGAAATGAAATAAAGCTAGAGAGGATTAAATGTTTCCATGCCCAGGATCCTGTTTATTTCAGGGAAAAGATGACCAGCTCAGTGCCAGTTTTGCAATAACTATAGTTGTGTCTTGTTTTTGTTTAAATTCAAGAGATTACTCTGTGTTTTGGCTGTACTTCTGAGGAACTCCGTGAAGCTAGTCACATGTTTAAATGCTTTGCTGAACCAGGCCTTAATCAGTCATCCTCAAGATCCTCTTTCTAAGTGACCACTTGTCTGATTGAAGAGAAGATTTGGCTTCTTCTGTTTGCCTGGAGTGGGATTTTTTTTTTTTTTTGGAAGATGTGATGTGATTTTTTGTTATTGTTGTTATCTTAAAGCATAGACAAGCCATTGAGTAGATTTTTTTTAAAGCCAATTTTTGAAGAGAAAGAATTGTAAAATTAATTTGTTCTAAGCTCATAAGAATTTCCTTTCCACCTCCTACAATTTCCCTTCCCTTCTTCTGCTTGCTAAAGCCAAAGTAGGTGATCTTCTGAGCATATGCCAGTTTATGCTGTGCAAAACCCACAAGGCAGAATTAAGTGCAATTTTCTTAGATTAACAGCCAAATTGAATTTTACTATGGCATGTACTTTTTAAAAAAGTATTTTAGGAATATTCTGAGTAAGCCTCTTAATTTCAGTGCTTTTTAGAAAACTGAAGGAAACTGAAATTTTACCTCTTTTTTGGTTGTTTACTGTAGCAGGGTGTATTGACTACTAGTATTGGTGCTTAGGAGAACTGACTGCTTGAAGAGCATAGGAAGGCAGCAGAAGAGATCTTGAGGATTTATAGATACAGATAGATTTTTAGATGCAGCAAGTGTGTTTCTTCCTATATCATTCCTTTGTGTTAATATCCCCCCCCTTGTTGGGTAATATCTTCAGTATTTATTCCTCTCTGAAAAAAAAATATGTACTTATTAGCAAGGGGAGGAAACAAATATGATAATATATTTTTTCTGTATATTTTGTGCATTGTTGAATTTGAAGTCACTTCTCAGTTCTATTAAAATAGCCTCTCAGAATTCCAAGCAGTCTAGTAAAGTGAAGACACAGCTGTAACAGGAGTGTGCTTTTCCAAAATGCCTTTCACTGAAAGAGTATAAAGGGCCTTTTCCATCAAAGGACCTTATTACCATAGAATGAGATACTGCAGAAACATATAATGTGTTTCCTCTGCTGTCGCTGCTGAAAGATAAGGAATTTTCTCCTTCTCCTTCTTCTTTTTTTTTTTTTTTTCTCTCTTGTTTTACAGAGGGGAAGCTAAGGCACTGAGATGCTAGGTAGCATGTCCAAAGGCACATAGGATGGTTGGACAGAGCAAGGAAATAGACTAAAATTTTTAAGTTTGAGTCCTAATATGCTTTAACTTTTATCTGAGGACTCTCTTTGTTACAAATACTGGGGAATTAAGACACACATTTTTTGTGTGAGGCAGTTAATGCTTACGGCATTGAGGTATGGACAGGTTGAATCGTTTATCATTTAAGCGCTAAAAGAGCAAGGAACAGAAGCTAGTACTGTGACTGTCCATTAGTGTTTGGTTGTTTTTCCAGAAGAATACTATAAAAGGCCTTTATATAGGTATAATATGTATATTTATACATGTATATGCACATTTTATCAATATTTATATTGCAATAGAATATTCTAATAATTAAGGTTATGGCTAATAGCTTTCACTGAAAGCATCAAATGTATCAAATATAAGGTTTGGCTTTGTGTGTGCTTTAAAGGTAATGTAATGGATAGCAATTTGCCTTTTTGTATTTCTCTAAAAAACTGTGTGCTCTTCTGTAACTTAAAAAGCACAGTGTGATGATAATACATTATAAAAACTTACTGCATCTTTTTTTCCAGTACAGATATTTTTGATTGTAAAACTTTCTGTCATGGTATGATAGGCATGATGATGGCCTAGAAGCCAGAAATACGCCTCAGTATTGTTTGCTCAGCATAGAAAGAGGTATGAGAGAAGTGTCTGTTCCTCTTACTGAGCTGGAGGCAGTGGAGAGCAGGGGTCTATGAGAAAGAATGATTGTATACATAATTCTTTACTATATAAGTATATTTGTTCTAACCATGTGTGTTGCTATATAAATTCGTGGACAGAAGTATAGAGGTAAATATCTTCTGTGAATGTCTAGATATTGATGTAGCCTAGTATAAAGTGACACATAATTAAGTATTCAAAGGTTAATTTTAACTAAAGGTAGCTGGCAAGACCATCAGATTCTCTTATGGTTTCCTGTGCAATTTCAGGGACATAGGGAGTTCTGAAAACATGCCATTTTGTTCCTACAGGGTGTGTTTCATATCTTGAACTTGTTTTTAATCAGTTATAGCCTGTGAACGTCCTGTATAGGAATTTGTTTGAAGTATGTTTTTAAAAAGGGAGGTTGTGTAATACCAGTGACCTAGATGGCGTGCAGACAGTAAGTCTTTTCATTTGTTTTCTCTTGTCCAGAGCATTGAGACAGGAAGCATTCTCAGAATTATTTTTAGATTTTTAAAAGTCAACCTTGGTTTCCTCATGTAACGGTAATCCCTTGGCGAGGCCTAAAAGCAATATTGTTTACTCTTCTGTTGTGCCATATGCTTATAATTTTTACTTTATTTTGGGTGCCTATTTATTAAGAAAGTATTTAAAAACGATTTCTACTGAATGCCATATTTGAACTGTTTGGGTACAGAGGAGAGTGCTCATTAATGTATCCATAACTCTTGTCGCTGTACATCTAAAGCAGACACAGTAGGTGGTTTGATTTATTGCAGTCCAGTGAGATGATCATGTCGAAAGTACCGATCCCTTTCTTGCTTTCGTTATTAAGTTGCATTTGTAGTAATAGAAAGATGGTTTGTAATTCAGAGTTAGTAATTTTGTTTCCCTTCTTAGCTTATATCCTCTCTATTTTCAATCAAGAAGTTAGCTTAAGAAGTGAACTGTATGTCTGTATGCATTTTATGCCTAGGTTATGAAGCGACTGCTGCTTTAATTGATTACTTCTTTTAGTCCTATGTCAAACAAGAAAAACTGAGTGCATCAGTGGTTTTTGGTGACCCCTATCTTTGCTCTTGTTTCTATGTTCAGTCTTAAGACATGGGAGTCCTCTGTGGAAATGTCATATGTAATATTCACAGGAAACATGTTTTCCTTCAACGACACAGATGAGCTATGCTATGTAGAGAGAGAGAGGATAAGCAAGTTTTTTGCAGAGATAAAGATAAACTCAGGTAGATGTGGTGACTGTGAGAATTCAGGGAGTTGCTATTCATTTTTGCGTGGTGTCAAAGCAATGACTGATTGTTCAGAGTAAGTAAATAGAAATGTTTATTTTTCTTGGTGTCAGACATCAGGTTTTCAGTATCTTATTTGTATTTATCTGCACTACAACCTGATGTTTTCAAATCAGATGTGAGCCTGTGTTCCTTTCACAATAAAATATTGGTGTTTTTCAGCTTCTTTCTGAGTCACCTTTATCTGAATGTTTTTATTTCCTGCAAACCTTGGAATGAGCCAAGTGAATAAAAAGTTGTAAAAATGTCTTTGGATGACCGAAGAGGCTCAGTGAATCTGCCATGGAAAAGAGTTACCTTTGGAGAGTATTATGTGTACCTAAGTTTTAATTGGCCATAACACTTCAAGTGAGTCTGCTTCTTGTTTGTGAAAGCCCGATTATGCACACAGAAATGCAAACTCTGGATTGTTCACCTACAGATTTAAAAAAATCAATAGCTCAATATTCGTGACACGGAGGAAGAACTGGAAAGTAAGAAAAGTTGGATCAATTTTCCATTACTTTCATTGTGATTCTAGTTATACTTGTATTATTTTTTATACTTAAACTTGTAAGTGGCAAAATGAAAAGTGACCAAGCTGTGAAAGGATGTCGACTCAGATAACATCCTTGATATTGTAAAAGGCTCATTACTGTTTGCATCTTGGCTGAGGAGGAGCTACAGGTAGGCCGAGTTGTGAAAGGAGAGTTCAAACTCTTGGCTGCACCCTGAGATACGGCCTGCGTGAAACTCTTTTCTCTTTTAGGATTGTTACAACTTGTTCCATTATTAGCCTGTGAAGCACTCCAGAATAGGGCATGAATGCAAAGCAGCTTTCGTTAGGAGTAGGAAGAATTTGCCTATTTAATTATGTTGTGTTTGCATTTGAATATTAGAAGTTAGGAGAGAAGGCATGAAGAGATGTGTTGAGGGAATGTCAAGATAAAGATGCCCTTACAAGGTTATCCTTCATATTCTAGAAACTAACATAGTACAAGTAGCTTTTTTTGTTGTTGTTTTCTTCAGTTTATTGAATTTGTTACCATCTTGCTTTAGTAAACTAGAGTAGATTGGATAGATGTTTTGCAATTCTGACTCTTTCCGAAGTGCTGGCAAAAATTTAACAGTAATCCAGCTGAGTGCTCCAAAGGGTTTAGGCTGAAATTCTGACTTTCATCAGAAATCAGGCACGGATGCAAGATGAGAGTTATTTCAAGTTTTTATGAAGCATGTGACTGACAGAATAAGCAACTGGGATGCAAATAGTTTTTGTATGTGTTTTGTTTTTTTCAGGGGTTAAAAATGTATTCAGGAAACAAAAGGAACATCTTTAAGAGACTCTCTTCCAAAATATATTTTTTAATCTTTAAAATAAGATGCTTAAACATCTCTCTGTCCCCCCAGGTTTCCTCTTTGCGAAACTTCCCTCTTTTTCTAAATAGTAGCTACATGTAGCTATCCTGTGTATTTCAACCAGATCTTTTTTTAATACATCTATACACATAGACATGCAGGCAACTGTATTTTTGAAATATTTTAGCAAACGTCTTTTGCAAAGTAGGGCTGGTCAAATGGACTTCCATGGGTTTCCTTGGTCAGCTTTATATCTGTGTTGCTGTGATTCCGTGGTGGTGTGCTGGATGTGTTCCTTCCTGATATATTGTGGATGAGAATGAGGGAAGAAATGTTGGTTCATGCTTCTTTCATCAGAAACTTCTAGACTTTCATCAGAACCATGACCACACAACTAATATTTGTTTCAAGTTAGAGTTGTGCTATGCTTTGTAAATGATTTTGATAATCCTATAATTGAGAATTTTAGGTCCTTGTGTGATAAGAAAATAGCAAAAATTCTGCCAGGTGTCAGTCAATCTAGTCTTTTCCACTGTTCATGCAGGATTAGACCCGTGTTGATCTCAGGATTAGCAGCACTAGGTACTTTGGAGGAAGTGAAAGGTATAGTGACGCAATAGTCTCTCTACAGTAATATGCACCAAATGTAGTTCTTTTATTTTCATTTCCTTTCCTGCATTTTATTCTGTGTTCTGTGCATTTCCACATCAATTTATTGCAATGTTCCCTACCCTACCTTTCCTCATTACTTGGCTGTGAAGTCTTGAGTTTCCAGCAACTTGTTACCTACTTTTGCGAAAAGGCAGTTGTAGGGTAGAAATCCACTTATATATAGTGTTTGGATATACTGTTGTAAAAAATATCAGTCCTTTGCTCATTTTAGATCTGTAAATCCTTTCTTCTTTCCTGGTTTGCTTATGAAAAAAGAGAGAGAAGACTAAAAGGTTAATGTTTGTTCGGTTTAGTTGAATCAATGGGAATTGAATGCATCTTTCTCTGTGCAGCACCTGTGTGATACTGCTGATACACTTAACTGTCTGTCTTCCTGCACCCTTGCTCTTGCATGCTTGTAATCATAGCTGTAGAGAATGCATTCTTCTTGGATGTGTCTGTTTTATGAAGGATTTCACGCATTTCTGAATAATATAATAATAATATTAGGACATATTAATGTCAATTCATTTTTTACTGCAACAGTTTCATTTTAGCTTAAATACAGAACAACTTCAGTGATAACAGGATCATTAAAAAACAAAAAGTTGCTGTGTGTTTGGGGCTCCATCTTATCTCAGGCCAATCTCTCCCCAGTCTCCTCTCCAATCTCTCTTTAGAATTTTAGATTCTAAAGGCAGATCCATTCTTTTGCTGAGGACTAGTGCTTTTGAAGTAGGCTTTCCTGTGAGAAAGTAGTCTGTTCCAAGAAGCTTCTTTAGACCAAACTGGAGACGAAGTTTCTCTGTTGAAAGCTCACTCCCAATAAAATGTTTTTATGGTATATTGAACATTCTGATAGCACGACTGTGTTTCTGGGGAAAACAGTGTCTATTTGGAACAGCTTGTTTCTTTCTTTGACTGTGGGCAAAATTGAGCCTTTTTTTTGTCACTTCTAAAGGTTGTTCAGTATTTTGAAGGAAATGAATTACATATTTCTGTCTCAGCAGAAATGATTTCTAAAACATCTAACAGAAGAGTTAGTTACTTAAAGTCCTTTTTTATTGTTTCTGGAAAAGCCAAGGCTGAAGTAGGTTTGAAGATGCATATCAACATCTGAGCCTCTGAGTTGATGCTGGTCTTCTCAGCCTTTTTCTGCCTTTAAGGGACTTCATCTGGAGAAAAAAATTAAAAAAAAAAAAAAACAGTTTTCAGTTATTTAGTCTGCTTTTTCTTTCACTGTTTTGTTTTGTTTCCAAGTGTGGAAATCTGCAATTCATTCTGGAATCTTCAGTTCATACAGGTAGAGAAGATGCACTTGAAAGAAGATACATAATTAACCAGAGAGCTCTTTTAAAAGTAAATCCTTTCCTAAGCCAGTTAACATTTTCATTGCTAAACTCGAGGAAAGCAGGAGACAGCTGACTAACTCCCAGCAAGAGCTCAGTTTAGAGTGTGTTAGAGAGAACAGTCACTAGTGTGCATTAGACAAATGCTTACAGGCAAACAGTAAATATTTGGGAGAGGGCTGAGAAGATGCCTTAAAGAGCAGGAAAAAAAATTGTTCAAGAAAATCCAGAATGAGAATAGAACGCGAATTTAAAAGAGATTCAAGCTGTTATTTTTCAGGGGAGAAGTTCCTGACCTTATTAAGAAAGTCTTTCTCCCAAATGAGAACATTACTCTCCCAATATTGAGAGTGTGTAGTAATTCCCAACCTGTAGAGCATGCAGTGTCTCCTGACTAGTTTTTTATTAGGAAATTTCTGCATAAGGTGTTTCAGATTTTGTATTCTTTCTAGTATTTTTGTTTCCATAAATAAGCCTTATGTTAGAATCTTCTTTGTAGCAGTGCTTTAAGATTAGTTAACAAAGATATCAGCTTGAAGTCTTTATGAAGATGTGTGTCTGTTCTTGCAAAGTCTGGGAAGGTCCCAAATTGCTGCTCAAGCATCTGGGTGGTGCAGGGATACTTTAAAATGTGAGAAGTGGGTTTTGTGTACATTTGGATATCTGATGTTTTTGGATTAACTGCAGGATTAATTACCTTATAACGAAAAGCAAACTGGTTAAACCAGGAACTCCCAGTCTTAATGTAATAAAAGTATTAAAAATAGCATACACAGCAAACAGGATGTCTGGTCATAACTGTGCAGTTTCAGTTGTCTGGTATTTATATAACTGAACTTCTGTGCTGAGATTGGAGAGCAGTGAGTGCCTCATGACTATGAGTAAAAATCCTTTTTAATTTGATCACACCAATAGGATGGTTGCTGGAAGGAGCTGATACCATTTAAGAATGATGAGAAAAAATGAATAAGTGCTTACATGGAATAGCACGTATGTTGTTCTCTTTCTGATAGTGAAACAGCTTTCCTGAAAGGCTGTTGTTAAACTTGGAATTGTGGTAAGTGGAAATTGTTGGGGTTTGTTACTATTAGTATTAAAAATATTTCCTTTTCTCCGTTACTAAGATTGGATGCAGCCTGGAGTTCAGAATTTTATTGCAAGTTCCTAAACTTGTTTTACCAAATGATTAACAAACCAATAGGTTTGACAAAATAGATTGGCCAAAATTAAATAAGTACCTACTGCATCATGGGAAATGTTCCTCATTGACCATTTAATGTAGAACTATTAGGAAAATTCTTTCTTCAACCCTGTAGGCAAACAGGAGCGCTTGCAGCCTGAAGTTTAGACCAGACAGCATTGACATTTCAGCATGGAGAGCAGTTTGTGTTCACAATACCTGGCTATTGTACAATTTGTAGATGAGGCAGGCCAACTCCAGAAAACTGGAGTGTGCAGAGGTGCTCTTAGTGCCATATGAAAATACTTCCTTTTTGTAGTCATATTGTTATGAAACTGTCAGCTGTGCCAGCAACATTTAGTGGAAATCAATCTTCTCTTTTGTGTACTTTTTTTGTTCATCTGAAAAGTTTTAGTTTTTTCTTTTTCAAGTAAAAAGCCAGCTGTCTTAGGGAGTTAATTCGTGAACAGAACAAAAGAAAAATTACGAGATGCTGTTTTTGAGAGTTGGTAGTGAATCTTGCAACTTACTGAAAATATTGATAGCATATTAAGCAGGCTTAAAACTCACAGCTTTTAGAGTATTAGAAGCACCAAAACTGAGGCTATCTTCTTCCAGCATTTCGGGGAAGAGAGACTTTCAGAATTGACATATGTCAATAAATAAATCTTTTTTTCCTCAGCATACATCAGACTTTCCTCTGAATTCATGATGTACTATTTTAAGAAAATCGAAATTAACTTGAAATTGTCTCTGAGTATGTACAGTTTTCCATGAGTCAGCGTTATGTAAAATTGTTTTCAAGATAAGTGTATCTAGGTAAATAAATAAATTAATAATTTTGATAGAGATTCAGAAATTTCCCCAAAGCAATGCCAAGGTACAATTGTATAACATTAATAAAAATCATGTGTCTTGAAGAATTAATATGGTAGCCACAAATGGTTCTGTGTTTTTTTTTTTTTTTTTTTTAAATGAAGTTCTGTTACTTCGTTCTGATCTGAGCTTCAATTTTGTGATGATTCATGAAGGATAAGGAAGCCATACACCTTTTGGCTCCCTCGTGAGTTCCTAGATTTTGGTAGTGCCCTAATTTTTTGATTTTTTTTTTCTCTTTTTCCTTTTAAAGGAGAATGTTAGCTTTCCAGCATCAGAAATTCTCTTGCATATCAACATATATATTCACAGCATGCTTGAAATAAAACTTATTTGAAATAAATATCCCTGGCTTATTTCTTTAGGTCTTTTTGCCAAGCCATTTGTTTACTGAACCTTTGAAAAGCAGAGATATAATTTTCAATTAACTGAAGGAATGTACAACATTCAAGTACCACACCCAACCTGCTTAGGAGGACAATATATTTTTTTGTGCCTACATGCCCTTGAATAGTTAAGGGGCAGGTTTTGTGTTGTTGTCGGTTTATAGTGGAAAAATACAAGCCTGAAACTACAACCTGAGAAGGCAAAATGTGTATGTGAAAGTAGAACACTGAAAGAAATATGGAAAATGCTCAGTGCATGGACAAGCATAGCTTTCCTAAAAGAAATGGCGCCATATTTAGTGGAATGAGATTGGTGAAGAGCTCTAGTCAGGATTCAGTTCCCCTTTGGACTCAGTGTACCTTAATTCGTTAAAAACATCTTAATTTGATGAGTGATTTTGTAAATGTATAAAGAAAGGGTGCTTTACATATGATATGACTTTTCCCCACTCTGCCTAAGAGAGTGAAAAGAGATACTGTGTTTTAAGAAATACATTTGTCAGTTTGTAATTGATTTCATTATAATGTTTTGAGTTGGAAAGAGATGTTTTTGAAAGAAGCAGCTCCTAAAAGCTGAGCTTTGAGGAGGTGGTTGTTAATAGCCTGATTTTCATGACTTGTAATACAGCAGACAAGATTCAGGACTTCAACCTCGTGTTCAGTCATTACTGAAGGTGTTGGAAAAGAAAGATTAATCCTGTCTCTCATTTAAATCCCTTCCAAATCCTTGCTTGGCACTCAGCGAGGCCCACATCTCTTCCTGTGCCATCTACATTTCAGCAAAATAACTAGAACTTGAGTAAGAACACACACACATTTTGGGTTTGTGACAACAGAGGATGTGGATTTAATTCTGAAAAGGTTGGTTAGTCTGCAGTAAATGTTCTCAACACCCACAGAAGACTTCCTTCCAGCTGTTTTTCTTGCCAGCTGCTCGGCTTGCAGCTTGTGGAGGTTCACAGGGCATGGTGTAGGCAGGACTGCTTACAGACTGGCTGATTTTTCTGGAGGTGAATGTCAGGGCCACAGCAAAGGCTCCTTAAATGTGTGGGGAGATGTCCATGGTGAGGCCAGATGATTTTAATCTAAACCATCACATACAGAAGGCCAGGTCCTCAGACGTGCCAGGGCATGGTCGCAGTGTTTACTTTTCCCTCTACTAGTTCTGCAGGCACCCAGTAGTTAGGCTGCTGAAGCCTGCTCATTCAGCCCCTTCCAGTCAGTGGTGGTGGCTCTCCAGGGTTCACTTGGCCAGTCCCAACTCATTATTGAGTTTGTTTCACTCTTTCATTGGAGCCTCAAGTTTTAAAAAAAAGTAAATTATGACTTCAGGTTTTAGAGTCACCAAGCGTGTTCTTTCCTAGGTTCTGGCTCTGTTGTTATTGCTGTTTTATAGTCTTCCATTCCCTTTCCTCTACTCCTCTCCCCTTAAGCCCAAAAAGCAGAAGCGTTTTGAATTTTGTAGATGTATACACAGGACAATGGAAATCAATACAAAATTGTGTTGTCAATCTGTAATAGTTGATATTGATGGTCGGTTTTCAAAGAATACATTGTTAGCAGTGCTCCTCCGCTACTGATTGATAGTAACTTGGTTATGTTTTAATGCGACAGCTTGCCTGATTTAAGCTTCTTCAGCTTAAATGTCACTAGCTATCTATTTCTGTTTTTAAGTTATGATCTTTATAAAAAGAAGAAAAGGGGGGGGGAACTTGAATTTTGATCAGAATGCAGTGAATTCTGTTCTTTTGGTCAGAGCTCAATCTTCACCTTTTATTTTTGTCTGGAGGTCTCTATATAGAAGCACAAGGCAGAGTATGTTGCCTGATGTTTTGTGAAGCGGCATGTGTAAAAGAATAAAAACAGTTTTCTAGTCCAAATCTAGGCACCAGAGAGAGCTCTTTGCTGTTTGTAGGGTTCCAGTTCTTAAGCAAGCTTAACACAGGCACGTGGTGTTCCTGTCCCACAGTAGCCCCTGTGGAGAATACCCCAAAGGACAGACTGGCCATTTTGCATGTGCGAAGAAAGTTGAGAGGACTGTAAAACTCAGACTCAGCTGTTACTAGTGCAAGTTCTTACAGAAACTTGTATGTGTGCATTTACTGATGTTTGCAGATCTGACCTTTTACATTATTTTTTGTGGTTTTGAGTTTACTTTTTCATTTGAAGTTTAAATGTGAGGACTTGGGTAGAGCATGTCTGTCTATTAGTTCTCATGGTGGAGTGCTCTCCTTTTTGAATGAAGTCTTTCTGTCACATTTTGCTTCAGTGATCCACTGCATCACCATCTGTTTAAAGGAGTTGCTTTGTGCAAGTTAGAATGCAGTGTTCGATGTAACAAAAAATGCTTATATTCTTGGAATAAATTAATACCTATAACTTTGTGGTTGTTCTATTTCACCTGTTTATAATGTTCATTACTGCTGTGTCTTGGCAGTGCCATAAAAAATAATTTTCTCTTCTAAAAGATCATGGAACAGTAATACAATTTTCTAAATATTGTCTATTGTTTTAGTTTTCCTCCATTATGAAAATATTCAGAAATTCATTTGCATAAAACTGGAGAGTAACTGAACACCAGCAGTAATATAATTATAGGTCCATTGCTTGTGCCTTTCAAATTACAGAAGCTAAATGTAAGCAATGACTATTGCTCCGAGGCCTCCGTAGCCTGTATAACTAAAATGGCCCATTGATTTCTGAATGTTCTTCCACAGTGCAGAAATATGACATAGCTTGGTGATATTAGATAGATCACTTTGGAGAGATTAGTGTAGGGTAACAGGGAGGATAGTCTGCTGGGCCACATTACGTTAGCATGACTGTAAGAATAGGTGTGTTTAGTGACTTGAATTGCTTTTCGTAGAGCTTTACAGTTATGGTCAGTACTTTACATTCATAAAAGCAGCACTTAGTGTTTCACATCCATAGCACAAGAGACAAAATGGTAAAAAGTTAGCTGCAAAGGAAAAAGAAACCTTGGTTTGGGCAAAAAAGTACAAGATCAGACATCTGTGTGCCAGATGATGATGTACATGCTTCTGAGAGTGTGTTTTGCCTAGTGGTCTATACAAAATGCTCTTCTTTATTTAAAACAGCTTTAGATGGGTTTCTGTTAGAGCTGGCTGTTTAGATGAATCATTTTTTATTCTAAGCACTTCCTTCATCTCATCTACCTTTTCTAACTTTCAGCAAGTTTTTTCCTGCTTACTGTTGCTAGGACAGTGGCTCCCAAGTGCCTTGCCTTTGTGCTTCCTTTACAAGTGGTGGTTGTTATTTTTACTGAAGGAGTTTTCTTGGGTGTCTTGGAGTAATTCTCCAGGACTTTACATGTTGCAAAAAAAGGCAGGGTGGTGCTATAAGCTCCAGAGCTGTAAGCTCTGGGAGGCAACTTTGGAGCCTCTGTGTGTTTGGCTGGACAAAGTAGGAGACTCTCTGTATTCAGTCCTGCTGGGCTTTCTTTCCCCCGAGTGGGTAGTTGTTGAGTATACAGTCTTGCAGAGCTGCCATACAAACACTATTGCTCATTGACGGCACCCTCTATGCAGCGTGATGAGAAATTTCACTCCACTCTTAAAAGAATGAAATCAGATTCATCTAAGGAGAATCACTTTTTGTAAAATTACAATGTTCAGCTTCTTTTCTTTCTGAATTAGTAGAATCCCCTTTGTGTTTCAGCAGTGCTTTTTGGTTACTATTACAAAGGTTTGCATTAGCTCAGTAGTATTCTTATTCTGCCCTGCTTGCTCCAGTTTTCTTCTGAATTCTGGAATACCAACTGCCCCCAGATTTTCCACATTCCATATCTTTTTTTTTTTTTAATAGGATGGTGTTGTGTACACAGTATATGACTTCAAGGCAAGATCTGACAGCTCAGTTTTCAGGATAAGCTGGATTCTTCAACCTTAAGGTTCTCTGAAGCATAGAACTGTGCATAGTTAGTAACTCCTGCGCCAACTGATTCGGAAATCACCTTCATTCCGTACAGATTTTTCCGTCCATTCTGCTAAAATCCAGGCACTGGCCTGCCTCGTGCTTCCTGAGCACTGATACCAGAACTTAGATTTGAAAATGGAATCCTCAGTCCATTGCATAGCTTTGAACACCAGCCACTTAGACCAAGAGTTTTATCTAAATTACGTAAGTCATTCTTTCTTCCTCTTTGCCCTTTTCAGTAATGGCTTTCTGAAATGATTTATTTTCTTCAAGGACATTCCCATGTGATTATGGAGAAGAGGAAGAAAGGTGATCAGCTCCCAGGAAATTCTCCTGGTAACTGCAGGGGCTGGGTTTGTGATACCGTGGTGTTAGTAGCTGCTGTTCTGAGATTTTACAGATGCCGTTTTTGATTGTCATTCAGCTCCTAAAAGGAATGAAGATTATTCTTAGTCTTGTTTGCTATAACATGCTTGCATTAAGGCAAATTTCTGTGCATATGAATTTAGCCTTATGTCTTTTTTAGTAACTTCGCTGGTTTAAATATATCAGAAAAACAGTTGTCAAAGTGAAACTTAGGCAAATATAAGACTACAACTCAGTAAATGGTATAATTGAAAGAGAGTTTGTGTTTTGTTAGACGTAGGGATCCACTTGTATAAAGGCTTTATAACTACCTGAAAGAATCTCAGTCGAGTTTGAAATTGACCACAAGATACAAATGCAGGGTAAGTGTGAACTTCATGGGTTCTGGTTCTTCTGGAATGGTGTATTTTTTTGCTGTATGTTGGTGCATTGTGATGAAGCTTTCCCTCTTGCAGCATTATAAATTTCTTACAAAAAGGTGGATAGGATGGTGTGTGCACTCAGAAATAAGAATTGGGATGTTCAAGTCCTAGATCTCCTTTCGATGCTGAAGAACTGAATATCTTTATCTAAACTCCTTCACATTAGATTTTCTACAAATCTCTCTAATACATCTGTATGTTTAAGTGAAGATGTATGTAATACATATTTCACATGTGTATCCTGAGGAAAGCTGTGCAGTGGTTTCCAGTGTGTGATCTACAGGACTTTTGGTCCTGAATGGGTTGGTTGACAGTACATTACAGGTTTTATTTCCTCGTTTCATGAGCTCACTGTCCAACTTTTCCTTTACTACATAGTACTTTTTCAGGAACAATATGTCTTGAACCCTAAAATAAAACATTAAAAAAAATACTGTTACAGATCATTTGAAGCTTATTGTTGTTGCTACTGCCTCTGTTGCATAAGTGCCTAGCATAGTATCCAGTTATAACATGTTAAGCTGTATTGGGGGAAAATATTTCATTTTAATTTATTTTAGTATTAGTAACTCTGTACTTTCTGTATTCACTACATAGTTTCATGAACAGAATCAGTTCCTGAACTCAGGAGTATGATTTTTCATACCTTCATGTGGAAGTATATGATGTGACCAGGCAAAGCAGTTAAAGATAGGAATAAATATAAGGCCTTTGAAATAGTCAACAATCTCTGATCAAGTCTTTAGATTAATTTAGGATCTGGTGCTAACTCTTAAAGTACTTTGGAAGACGAATAGAAGGGAATGTATAATCTCGCAATATTTTTCCTAGCTTTTATTTGGGAATTAATTTTGAGGAAAAGTGCAGTGTTTTAGTCTTTAATGAAAAACAAAAACAGACTTTGAATTCTACTGAATCTGGATGCCTTTAGACAGATTCAGTGAAGAGCTCCACCCATGTTTTCCAGTCAGTATTCTGTAGTCTCTGCAGAAACTCCCAACTTCTCTCTGGAGCTCCTGACTGAGCTTAGGAAAACTGCTTGGCTTCTCCTGCAGAATGCGTGTGAGCAATATTATTAGCTAGACAGGAGTATTTTTCAGACTGCCTTGCACTCTAATTTAAAACACAGGTGGGAACTCATCCTGTCTTGTTTTGGTACAATACTTCTCTCATTGTCTAATAATGCGCAGTATTCAATCATATCTGTTGCACGAATGCATTATTTATGATGAGTTATAGTTTTGTAAAGAAAAGAATCCTATTTGTCCAACTTGCATAGAAGTCAAAAAAATCCATTTTGATAGAAATACTGCAGCAGGTGTAGGATGTTTTATTTAATTAAATCAGGCCAAAGTAAAACTATTTTTTTCTTCATGGAAAACTTGATCAAGTGGGGCCATTAGTAACATTCTTATTAAATTTTATCAGTCATCTACCATAAACTTTAGCATGTGACAGAGAGACAAGCTTGTATTCTTAGTGACTTGGAGTAAAGCAGCTAGCAGCCGATCATAGGAAGAACACGGCAGTCTTGCATCGTGTATGTAGAGCTCACGTGCATGCAAATCTCCTGTTCTGAGAGAAGAGTAGACTGTGAAGCTGCTTGGATGTAGTACATATCTATTAAAAGACATAAATGTTTTTTATCCTCATACTTGGTCGTTGCATTGGTTCTCTCTGAGGACTTTTAGTGTGCTGTTTTACATGTATCCCTGGTATTGTCAGGATGAGGAAGAAAATATTATTTCTGTCTGAATATTTTGATGGACGTTGCCTATAAATAATATATGCTTATGTGCATCAAACTGGTGAAAACTTTCAATTTTTAAGAAGTTCATCTCTGTCTAGCATAGACTACTGCAGCTATCAGGAACTAACTGATTGATGACCGGTTAAATTGATTTAGTTTTTTCCATTTTTTGCTTTTCCCTGCTGGCAAGTTTTTAGAAATTGTATCAGTGCTTACCGTCTGCTCTTTTTGCAAGTATACATGTTCCTTCTAAGTTTCCTTACAGAACTCGAGGGGGAAAAAAAAATTGGTTTGATCAGTTTCCCCCCCGTTTGATCAGTTTCATCATGTGTTTGTATGATATGAACCACTATATTCTTTAAACTAATAGCAGAGAATGAAAAAGAACAAAATCAGAAGAAATATCTTATGCTTCATTTTGGGCAGAAATGATAGAATGATAAACACAGGGAAGTTATTTATTTATTTATTTATTTTTAAACACTGTGGGGGGAATGTCCACATAGTCTTCTCTTTTGTAAGATGTGAGCAGAATGTTAACAACTATTTTAAATCAATCGTTACGTTCATCATGAAAGCACGCTGTAGTTAGGGCAGCAAGCAGATCCTGAATGCAACATGTTTTACTGCTTTCCAGGCGAAGAGGTCCTACAGTGATGGTGATCTCTGTTATTCTTATTTTCCGCCTAATATACAGCATCAGCTATCTTCCCAAAGATGAATGCAACTCATTTGAAGGATCAGGTTCAGCATAATAAAATCAGCTAAAGAAAGGAGGCTATAGATACTTCTGTCCTTGCAAATGAGAGAATACACAACTTCTGCTGTAGTTCTGGAGTGCAGTAGAATCATAGAATGCTTAAGATTAGAAGGGACCTCTAGAGGTCATCTAGTCCCATCCTCCTGCTCCAGCAGGGTCACCTAGAGCACGTGGCACAGGACTGCATCCAAGCGGGTTTGGAAGATCTCCAGAGAAGGAGACTCCACAACCTCTCTGGGCAGCCTGTTCCAGTGCTCTGTCACCCTCACTGTTAAGAAATTTTTCCTTAAGTTCCTGTGGAAGTTTTGGTGTTTCAGTTTCTGGCCATTTCCTCTAGTTCTGTGGGTGGCCACCAGTGAAAAGAGGCCAGCACCATCCTCCTCACTGCCTCCCTTGAGGTACTTATAGACACTGATCAGGTCGCCTCTCAGCCTCTTCTTAATGCAGCCCAGGGTCCCATTGGCCTTCTTGGCCACGAGGGCACACTGCTGCCTCATGGTCAACTTATCTTCCACCATGACACCCAGGTCTTTCTCTGCAGAGCTGCTCTCCAGAAGGTCGGTCCCCAGCCTGTACTGGTGTCTGGGGTTATTCCTCCCCAGGTGCAGGGCCTTGCACTTGGCCTTGTTGAACCTCATGAGGTTTTTCACCGCCCAGTTGTCCAGTCTGTCCAGGTCCCTCTGGATGGCAGCGCAGCCCTCTGGGGTATCAGCTATAACAGTCCTTGCTGCTGTTGTGCAGAGTGGATGCATAGATTGTAAAGAGCTGTTGCATGTAGTAGTACAATGCATCAATCTTTGGAAGGTTTTCCATCTTTGTCTGTGTAGACTGGCAATATTTTCCATGTCAGAGAAGGTGATGTCTGATAATTTCTGAAAATAGAGTATGCAGAAAAAAGCAAACCTGAGTATTTAAATACTTAAATGTATTTACTCATTTCCTCCTGAACCTACTTATGTGACTGCCCTGAGAATCTGGTCTGATTTCTAGAATGGCTTGTGAGACCGAGTTGTCCTAGGTAGGCGAATGAACTGTAGACTAAAGGCATATAATAGTAAGCAACTTTTTACATGGTTTCTGTAGAATTTCTTCACCACCATCATCAGGGATTCACTTGTGGTATTAGAGAGACTACAAGTATGTTTACTTTTGAGAAGGATTTGCCCTTGCTAACTCTGTTTTAATTACAATGTTTGAAGTATGTGAATTAGATGTGATTGACATTTCTTTCTTTTTCCCCACCAAAATGTTGTGTTTTGATATGAGAGAGTCCACAGAACTTTGTGCCTTGTGTGAATTTCCTTTTAATTTGACAAACAAAACATAAAATAAAAGATTAGGAAAGGGAAGGTTGGGTTTGTTCCTTTCTGAAATTTTGCATTAGGAGAAATGAAATGTTACAATGTCTTTAAAGATTTTTTCGTGACACATTCCTTTTCTAGTGAATTCTCTTCATCGAGATACAACATTGACAAACAGTATTGTAAATGTATTCTGCAGTATAGCTCTGGGTCTGACAGCACTAACAATGTTGTCAAAACTTCTGTTTTATTTTTGGTTAATTCTGAATTCCCTATAATACTGCCTATCTGTGGATCATTCTTAAATCTAATGCTGTTAAATGTGAAAGACACGACCATGTAAAATAGCAGGTACCAGAATCACAGAATGGTTGAGGTTGGAAGTGGCCTCTAGAGATCATCTAGTCCAACCCCCCTGCTCCAGCAGGGACACCCAGAGCACGTGGCACAGGGTGGCATCCAGGCAGATCTCCAGAGAAGGAGACTCCACAACCTCTCTGGGCAGCCTGTTCCAGGGCTCTGTCACCCTCACAGGAAAGAAGTTCTTCCTCACATGGAGGTGGAACTGTCTGTGTTTCAACTTGTACCCATTATCCCTTGTCCTGTCATTGGTCACCGCTGAGAAGAGTTTGGCCCCATCTTCAATAGCACATGCAATTTTGTTCTGTGGAACAGTGGTTTCCTGAGAAGGAAGAGAAGGTATAAAATACAGGTGTGCACTAGTTCATTGATGGACAGGTGCTTTAAAAATTTATGTTGTATGCATGTTTCAAGGAACAGTGATTTCAATACGAGAGTATAGGGGGAAATAAAGTCTGTTCCCGAGCATTTTAACAAAGATGAAAAACAGTTTTTGGTAGATAAATATATGCATGTGTATGTACTCCAAGTTCATACCATCTCTGAAACTCAAGCCCATAAGGTCTGGGAATAAAATGCATTGCTTATAAGTTACATGGTCTTGTCATTATCCCTTTATCCCACCTGCAATATCAGACATGGTTATTTTTAGTTCCTTCTTAATTTTTTGCTTCTCTGGTGGTTTTTTGTGGTGTCTAAACTAGCTCTTTATCGGCATTTTATAAAAATGCAGAATCTGAATTGAGTCTGTTTTTACTATGGACTGAAGATGAACATTTAGACAAAAATAACTCTTTATTTTACCCTAAAGCAGTGTTTCATTTGTGTGCTGAACCTTCACATGGCAGTTGCAAGATCTATTTGTCTTTGATCCTCATTAGAAAAATGATGTTTCAGAAATCTCTTAAACTCTCACTGACATGCAGCTGGTTCTGTGATGGAATTAGGCATGTGCAAAGCAAAGTGCCAGCACTGTGGCTCATGTAAAATGCTTGTCAGCATTGTCCACCCTTTAAGGTGGGATATAAATAAAACCCTACCTAATTCATCCTCTCAGGGCAGTTTTAAAGAAGCAGTATCTGTCAGAATATGCTTTGAGTAGTAAAGCTTAGAGCAGAAATCTGTGGAACAAATAGGAAAAGTTTTGCTGAATATGTTATTCTGGTGTTTTGCAAGTTTAGACAGAACTTACGCATTAGGATGGATTAGAGAGAAAATGACAATTAATAGGAAGTGATAAAAATGATACGCTGATCCACTAGCCCGATGTTTTCAGGCAGCACAAGATGACAGTCCTTCCACAGCCTAAATGAAGTAGTAGTGTTCTCTGCAGTGGTGTCAAGGAGCGCTACTGATAATATACATACCACAGTATTGCATGTCTAGGGGATGTTCTTCTAAGAGGTGAACAATTCAGACAGAAGATTAAGTGGAAACTGTTTGCAGTATTTAGGTAAGTCTTGCCTGCAGTGGCACTGTGTCGATCAGTCAGCACTGTCTTTATTCTTTCTTTCAGTAGCTTTCACTAAAGCAAGGAGAACCAGGAGACGTTGCTTTTATTTGGAAGCGAAATTTTGGGGGAAAGATTTTCTGCTCCTGGCTAAAAACATAACAAGGCATTATTTTTTGTCTTTTTATTTAAAAAAATTCAATTGCTAAGTTACCTGTAGTGCTGCACTTTGACCTTGATGTCATAGCACTTCACTCATTGCAGTACATAGGATGTGTCCTTTGTGTCATTGGTTTAGTTTTGATCAAAGGCTGTTCAACAGATTATTTTAACTCCCTGAGGTTTTTGTGTTCTCACCATAACCAAACATATTAGATCTGCTCTGAAGTGATCACTTGGTGAGTGTTGATGACATTCATAAATTCATATTAATTTTAGGGGAACCATTTTTAAGCTTTTCTAACTAGAGAACATGGCATTTCATAGATTATTTTCGTAGAAATGATTATTTTCATAGAATGCTTAAGATTGGAAGGGACTTCTAGAGATCATCTAGTCTAACCCCTCTGCACACGCAGGGTCACCTAGAGTACATGGCACAGGACTGCGTCCAAGTGGGTTTTGAAGATCTCTAGAGAAGGAGACTCCACAACCTCTCTAGGCAACCTTAAACTGGTAACCTGGCATAAAGGTGAAGATAAAAGCATAGATTTAAAACTGGTAGTTTTGTAAATGTAGCACAAGATTTTTTTTTTAAATACCCACTCTGAGTCATTTGGAGTGTGTTTTAATAGTTCATATGAGAATAGGTACTTTGTTTCATAGTTTGTGTTCTTTTGCACTATAGACCGAAAGCCACAGTTATACGTATAATACTCTACGACTGTTTCTTTCCCCTATGTAATATGTTATGATTTAGTGACTGTGTATTATTTCAGATCTCTTTTCACACAGGGACGAGAGGGTGTAGAGAGTGTGCTGTGAATACCGGTGTATTCAAGATTAAGCGGTGGAAAAACTCATGTCCAGAGCCTGACTATTAAGCGGTGTTTTTAAGTTCCAGTCCTGTTTTGAAGTTGAAGCATGAAGATCTATTCTTGAATTGTTTCTTTGTTTTGCTTCATGCGATTGACACAAAATAAAGTTCAATGTCAATGACCCATAGTAATGACTATGGGAAACAACCTCCAATTTATTCTATACTTAGGAGTTCTTGTCTCAAAAGTAGAACACGCCTCCTCCCCCCCTCCCCATCGTCAGTTTTCCGTAATGAAAAGGTCTTTCTTCCATATGCCTCCGTGTTGTTTGGGCCCATGGAAATCATGGGGGATTTCCTGACCCACTGTACATTTTCTTTTGTTAATGGTTTTCTTGCACTGAAGCTGATCATGACTGGAATCTGAGGATATAAGCTTGAATTGGTTATCTATTGTCTTCAGCCTTCTCCTGTGGATGTGACTGTTTCAGGGACAGGTGGATGCTCCGTAAAATTGCTTTTCAGCCTGATAATATAGGTTTGCATTGGGAAGAGAGAGGCTACCATTTTTGCATCCTAAAATCTGTCCTAGACACAGATGACGCAAGAAAGCTGATAATAAAGACCTTTACAGCTAGAATAGTTGCTGTATCCTGCTTGAAAACAGAAATTATCATCCCATTGTTCTTTGGTGTCATTGGTTAAATAAGCTTTGTGGACAATTGGCTGCCATATACAAATGCATTAAAACATGTTGCTTCCTAAGTGAAGTACATTATCTGGATTATGCATAGTTGCTGACAAAACAGATTTGTTTCTTGTTATTTTCTATGTTGTTTCCTTTTGCAAGTGTGGCAAGAGCAATATCAGAAGAGAAGGAGGTTTTAAGTTGTTTATCAGTCTCCTTAATCTAGTGTCAGATTCAGGAATTGGCTTAGAACTAGCAGAGTTTTGTGCTGTATTTGTGATCTACATTATCTGAGTCATCATGTTTAAGCCATATTTAGCGGTAAAACTGAAAACAAGTTGTCAAACGGCCCTTGCTTTGCTGCAAAGTTCTGTGTTCTGACTGTCATTTTGTTCTAAAAATAGAGAGGAGGGGAATATATTTATCAAATTTCAGAAAAAAAAATCTCTATTGTGTCAATTGTTTACTTCTAAGTAAAGTTCATCTGCCTTTTTACTAGATTTCTGATCCTTTACATACCTAATAAATTATGGATTAAAATATAGGGGGCAAAAACTCCTTCCACTTACAGAGGAGCTTTTGCTTATCCAGAACCTCATCGGCTTTAGTGGTTCTCTGTATAGAGTTTTCACAGAGAAGTGGCGACGCAAGGGGAAGGTGTAACTCAGTATGTTTCTGCTGGCCTCATGATATGGAAAGTTCTCCTGTGATGATTACAGTGTCAAATGGAATTAGGATGTTATTGTCTTTTTTCTTTTTTCCTTTTTAATGTATTTACACTCATCAGTGTCTCAGTGCACATGACCTCTGTCTCGCATTGCCTCAAGCTATCGCCTTGCTTTTTTATTGTTTCTTCAAACAGTAATTGCTTCAAATAGTAATTGCTATTAATAAGTGAGTGACAAAAATAGGATTTAGAAAGAATTATAAAACCTTCAGAGTTTTACTGGCCAAGTTAATAGCTCGGAGTATTGTTTTTCCTGACATATAATCATGAGGCTAGAATATATCTATTTATAGACACTAGAGAGATATTAAGAATTATGTTGCTGCTTTGTAATTGCGGCGTATTTAAGGAAAAGTAAAGGGAACACAAAATAGCCTTGTAGAAATTTTTGTAGAGTTCCCTTATTTGTCGTCTTGTCTTTTTAGGCTTTTTGCTAACTTACAGATGTCAAGTTGATAAGTCAAGATGGTAAGTTCAGGACACAAACTGGAAATAGATCCAGTTTTGGAGAAAACTTCGTGGATATTTAGACATATCTTCCTCTGCTCCCTATTAGTTCATATTTCTAAACTTTGACTTTTCCTTACATTCCTTAGAATGCTCTCATCTAATAAAATACAAAAGTTCAAACCTCTAAATAAATAAAGGAATAAATAAATAGAGTAAATCTCTATTTAAGGAGTCAAATATAATTGATTTCAATACTGTATTTATTTCATTAACAGGTAATATATTATATTTTGCTTAAGACTGTTCTTTATGTGTTGCAAAATAAGTGAATAGTACTGTTATTTTTGTTTTCAGTTATCAAGTTAAAACCGTTAGGGATTTCTGAGTGTTATTTATTTATTTTTTTTTTCCTCTTACTCATACAGAAAATAACATTTCTGTGCTTTTGGTCACTTTTGATCTCATATAGAAGCAAAGATAATTTTTTTTATCTACAATTACATAAATAGTTTTTATAAATTTGCTCTGTATTTTTAGGGCATAGTTGAATAGCCTTGCCATTTCTTTTTTTGTATTTGACAGGAGATGAAATTTGTCATAATTGGAATGATTTTTTATTTGTAGTTTCTGTTGTAATCTTTATACAGATTATATGTAAGGTCACAATCAGTTGCGGTGTGGAAGAATAGTAGAGAGGGATGGCCAGTTTTACAGAGTTTGCTCTGTGTGCTGCATCATTTTAAGTTACAAGCACTTTCCAAACAGAAGTAACAGGAACAGCAACTGAGCCTAAGATGACAGGGTGGCTTTGTTTCGTATGCTCAGGAATAATTTGATTGCTAAATTAATGCCTGCCCCTGTGGCTGCTGACTTATGTGAGCGTTAAAGTCATAGAACTAATCTGAAATATTGTTACATTTGAACCTGTTTTTGGCAAGTTAATGCAGTCTGCCAGCGGCAAGGCAGGCACAAATCTGTGCCCTCTTTCCTGAAAATGTAATCCAGAAAGCAGAAACCCTTAAGCTCACCAGAGTGAAAGAAAGAAGTTTTATAATATGTTTTTATCTTATAATGTTTCTGCCTCTCCTCGTTGTCTTTAAATAATATGCAGCATGAAAGTGCTTTTCTTTGAGCAAATGTTGAATGGTTTACTTTTCTGAAAAGGAATTTCTGTTTACTCTGAGTGTTACCGAGTGTGATACAACTTAGATGTTGTGAGAAAACTGTAACCATGTAATTAATATTTTAGTTTTATAGGCATACTATGTAATATTGCCCTGGTAGGGTGATATACAGTTACTTTATACAGTTCCTTTGATATTTGTCTCTCTTGGGCCAGCCACAAGCATTTACAGTCATGGCCACATGAGTGCTCCCAAAGATGATGTGATTGTCATGGGATTAAATCACATACTGAGATCAACAATTAATGAATTCTGGATACATCTCTTGCAAATAAAAGTAGTTATTTGAAAATACACTTAAAACCATGGAGGATATGATGCTTTACCTCTGTAGAATGAATTTGGGTAGCTGTCTTAATCAGAGATTGTGAATTGCTGGGAGATCACTCCAGGAACTGTTGTAGCATGCTTCTGTGTAAGCAGTGAGTCTGGTTCTGTCTCGCTGAGCATATTTTTTTGCTAATTAGATTATCTGCGTGAAGACCAATGTTCACTTTCCCTGGTAGATGGAAAGAAAATACTATCTCCAGGAAAAAGGAGGTTAAAAAGTACTTGGAAATCTTGTTTACTATGTAATAGACAAGGAAAATAATTTTAGTTCGTTTTACTTGCAGAAGTATTTTCCATGAATGAATATATTCTCTGAATTTTCAGACATTAGGTAATAGTATCTTTTCCTGTTTGTTTTGGGGGAAGGGAGGAGTTAAGGTGTAATTTACAAGGAGACGTCAGGTTTTACTGAAACTTTAATTTTTTATTTCTAGGAGTGTAGCCAGCTTCGTCTTATAGTATTTCCAGAACTGTGCGTGGAATTTTTGTTTTAGTAAGAAAGCTGTTTTTTAAAAAAAAAAAGAGAGAGATAGAGAGAGAGGAGTGCTTACTGTTAATGGATAGATGATTAGCAGTCTAAGTTTAAATGAAAAATCATCAGGGAGAGACTTGTCATATTACTTATGACAAGTAGCGTTTAGACATTTTCTATGGCCATTAACTTTTAAAGAAAGTTTTAAAATATCTAGGTTATATTAGCCAAGCCATGAATTTTTGCATAAGGACAGAGCATGCCCTTGTTTACTGTTAGCAGAAACGCTTTATATGTACATTGTCTCTTGTTAATTGCCCTCTTATATATATATAGTAGAACTGATATACATTGAAGAACAGACTTCACCATCTGGACTAAATTTTTCATCCAGTTAGAGTTCTATCTAGAAGCAATTTTGGTCATCTTAATTTTTTGTCTGTGCTAGTTGTTATTGACCTTTAGTTCTAAAAGGGATAGTAGAAAAAAAAAAAAAAAAGCCTTTTAGAGCTAAGAAGCCTTCAAAGAGAGTCAATTTCATTTCTGGTCTTCCATGTGATTGTGCAAGAGCTGAATGTGAGAATTGCCTTTATTTGAAAGTTATTTGACAAGTGTCTATAAAATAATAATAGGAGGCTTTGGCTTGTGCTTCATAGACTATTAGTCACCTATCTATTTTGACATCTTTGATTATAAGTTTTGTCCTACCCATCATGACTCATCAACGTGGCTTCTTCCATGCCACGACCAAATTATCAAACACAATTTTTTGAAGTAAAAAAAGCCCTTGGACTGAAAGTTTGCTGATTTATTGATATTTTTTCTTTTTACTGTAGAATGAGAAAGCAGGCAAGAGTGAGAAATCAGACAGCAGCAAACTTCCTAATGTTGGGATGCATTAATGACAAAGTCTAATCAGATTGCAGTGTGGGGAATATGCCAAGGATTTTCTGGCAGCTGGTATTTTAGCATGCAATGAGGATCTGAATTCTTTTGCTTTTTAGTCTCTAGCCAATCTGTGTGATTCTAAAAACTGAATGTAATGGATAACAGCATAATAGTATAAATCTCTTCTGTAATGGTAGCTAAAGCAAACAAATTTTCATCATAATCTGACTGCGTAGCAAATGTGGCTGTTGAACCTAGGAACTGTAGTCGTGAGCCATTGGATACTTAATTTTTCTGAAACAGTCTTCAGGAACAGCTAAATTAATTTAAGCTTCCTGAGTGGAAACAAAATCTTGCTTAAATCAGATTAGTAGGAGCCTGCAATGAGAGTTCCTATTGCAAATGTCTATTGCAAACAGACATTTATCTTAAATTACTGTTTCAAAGAGAGATTTTCAAATTTGTAGTAGCCTTTTGAATAGTCTCATACTGAGAGTGCTGTAGTCTGAAGGATTGTGTCCTCAGAGTAGCTGCATCAGAGATGGAACAGCACAGACTTCTGACACACTCCAACACGCTGATCTGTAAGGACCACCTGCAGCGAGAGAGAGTGTAATGCGGTTTCCACACTCATTTAGTCCTGATGGCCATCAACGTTGCCAATTGTGAGGGCAGCTTTTGTGGTGCGGATACTTTTTTAATTTAGTAGGAGCTGAACTGAGCTTGTTTCATGTTGCTACCTTCTTTTGTTATTAATGTTGAATTTCTTCAGAGAGGAAGTTAACGTAAAAAAGAATTTAAGGTCCACTGTAAATGTTTAAACCTCCTTTTTTTTTTTTTTCTCTCCATTTGGTAAATCTTCTTTTGCATGCAGAAACATATGCCAAAAGTACACTCATCTTTTTATAAAGTTGAAAATACATAGAGATGTATTTCCTGTAGCTCAGAAGCCAAGATTCTCTGAGTCTGATTTAGCTAATTCCAACAAAAAATCATAGAAAAATAGGAGGAAAAGATCCCATCCTACATGCAGTAAAAGCAAAGACATTGGAAAGGAATATGTAGAGATGTAGGGATTAGCAACACAGGATCTGTATAAAAAGAAAAAAAAAAAACATTTTCTAATGTAATGAATTCTTGTAGTAATGCATTACACTTCAGCTTTTGTAGCTGAGATGCAAGTTGTAAGCATTCCATGCAGGAACTGATAAAGTCAGTGTTTTCACTGCAAATCTCTGCAGAAGCCAGAACATAATATTCGTCTGTTTGCCTACATGGCCGCAATTTATTTTTATAAAATATTTAGAGCTGGTCATTCTAAAGTCAAGCTAGTAGAGGTGTTTAGACAGATTGCCAGTGATCAAAGTTGGATCAGAACATCAGAAAATGTTTTGGTACTATTTATTTCTAATGCAGTGGTTATACGCCTCCTTTGTTTGGACTCTCGGAAGCTTCTTGAAAGTAGCTATTTTCTAAAAATGTGCTGTAATATGATTTAGCAAATAAGCCTGCAAGTCCTCTAATTTTTTTATTATTTTACAGTTATGCAGGTGAATGTAATTTTATGCTGCTCTCACACATACGTGAAGCCACTTTGAAGCCACTTTTCCTATATTCAATAGTACCGTATCAGTATATATGATACCCTAAATAAGAATACATACAGTGTGCAGATGTCCTAAGTGATAAAAACCGTAACGAGGTGCTTTAGGAGTATGTTATGTGTTAACTTCAATCTTTTTAGATTTGAACAAGGCCGTTGCCTGCAGCACTTTGTTTTATGTTATGCTCTTTAATGTTTGCATGCTTCAACTTTGCTCTGAAAGTTTAAAGCTAACCAAGGAACATAAAATATCAACATACATTTAAATTATCATAGTCAGTATATGTTAAAATGATTACTCACTAGTGCTGTATGCCGCACCCTATAATCCTTATGCAGATACATTTCACTGAAATCTATGAGAATTTTGCCCCAACAAGTAATACTGCAAAATCAGGTTTGTTATGTCTTTAAAGTTTAACAAATAAATCTTACGCAAAGCAATCACAACACGAATTACATAGTTTGTAGAAAGAATGTGCGAATCATCTTTGAGCAGCAGACCATGTAGCATAATGTCCACTACCCAAATTTGTTTACATTTTCATATTGTCAGAAATAACTTGATTGTGGCCTCTTTCTTCATGTTTCTGGTTTCCTTTGAGTGCTCCTGTTTTAAGATGGTTCTCAGATGTTCTTCAAAAGATTTTAATCTTAAATCAGTTCTGCCATGTCAGTATTTTTGGAATTAAAACTATCCATTTAAGGGATTATCTTTGAAAAGTTGTCTTGCTTGTTCTTATGAAGCTTGCATGGAAAGGTTTTCTTTTTCTCAGTAATGACATGTCATTATATTATTGCCAGCTAAGTCATGCAAAACTGTATCTGCTCTGTACATCAGAGTCTGCTGATTTGCTTTCTGTAAAACAGTTTTGTTTGTTAGCTACAATGAAGGCATAAATGTGCAGAAAGTGCACATGACAGACTTGAAAGGTGACTTTTGTCATTACATCATTCAGACCTATTAAAACTAGAATTTTTATTAAAAATGTGCTGCAGATCGAGCTCTATATTTGATGGTGCTGTATAATCATGGAAAAATGATTTGTAATTATTCATATTATTTCTTCATAATAGCAGGATATGATAAATATACAGTTAATTTAAATATTTGGCCAAGTTCTCTTTTGCTAAAATAAAAGTGCCTGCAATATTTAGCTAATATTCTCATTAAGTATCATACCATATAATTATGAAAAATATATGTGATATGTTATTATAGTTGGAAAATTAAAATCAAATTTAATGTAGAATAATACACATCCATGATTTGTGATCCAAATAGACATTCAGATTTGGTATTTATTTGCTTACCTTTCTTCCTAGTACTTTTTTATCGCTTTTCAATGAATAGTAACACTATGCCTGTGTAGAGTACTCTTATCTGCCTGGGTGCAATTTATTTTGGTGTTTCAGTTTAGTCCTCTCTTTGTGAGCTACGTTCTGACTATAACCTCCTTTGGGAAGTACACAAGCTAATTTTTCTTAATCAAGTGTCAAATGCAGAAAATGTGAGAAAATAAGAAACAAGAGAGAGTTTCAGTTTGAGTTATATTGAAATGCTGGTAAAAAATATGAGGGCTTTAAAAGTGGTGAAAGGGTGGAATGTGCAAAGTCTCTGTGGGAAGAAAATGTCATCCTATCAATGGATTTTTTTTTCCAGTGTTTTCTTACCTTCTGTTGAATTTCATAAAAATTGCATGTTCTTTGTTCCACTTGGTTGCCTGTCAAGACTCTTCCTTTCGATCAGATAAAATATGTTTTAAAATTTATATTCACTTTCCTTTCTGTTTTTTAAACTCAACTTGAAATCCAGGCAGCCTCAAGTGTTAGTTAAAAATAGTGTAGGTTCCCCTCATTTTGAAACTCTGCCAGGTTTGGTGATTTTACAGACCAGCTTCCCGGGAGAGTTTTTAAAAATTATTATTATTATTTTCTTTCTCTCCCCTGTTACTGTGTAAGTGATTTAAGCAAACAACTGTGGAAAAAGACTATTCAGAGGAAACAGTAAGATGTCAAACATTAAGTGAACATACTGAAAATAAAAGGATATCCAGTGACAGGAATTAGGAAAAAATACATATATATAATAAATACGATAACTACAGAAGAATAAGAAATATTTTCATGTATTAGAACATCATTTTTCTGTCAAAGATAATCTTCAGGCTGCTTTTAAGTATGTACAACAATATTTGATTTACTGCTCTAAACAGTAGCAGGTACAAATGGAGAGGGGGAGAGGCATTCAAGAAATAATTGGCTAAGAGCCAGCAGTGTATTTTCCCATGTTTTTGAGACCTCAGCAGCCAGACTCTTCAGCTTCTCTTTTGCAGTTTTACAAATCTAACATCCAAATTAAATCAATCCTTCTGGTTTTTGTACCCTCCGAGTTATGATACACTGCACATATCTGCATCATCTCAGTATCTCTGGCCTATGAGAGCACTTACCGATAGAACTGAAAACCTGGACTTCTTAGAAAAAAAGAAAGAAAGAGGGGAGAGGCATTCAACACTCTGAAATGCCTTTAATTGGGTTTCCTTGCTCTGTTTAGCAAACTTTTCAGTTTCTAGGATTTCTAAGCATAGATCAGTAATTTTTAGATTTCAGACCAATAAACTATAATCATCTTGGGGATATAAATCAAGCCATGTAAATACTGAAAAAGTCACTCATGAGCTTTTGGTTTGTTTATTTGTTTTACTCTGCTGTCCTTGTAAAATCTGTCTTGGGGGCTCATTTCAATCTGAAGGATCCTATAAGAATTGGAAAAAGGAAAAGCACATTTTGCAGGTAGAATCCATCTTCACCATTGTATAGAATCAGGTAGCTTTGTGAAAAACATAATGTGTGCTAATGTATTGCAACATGTCTTTGTTAACACTTTCCTCGTCTTCTCTTGAGACGCGTATCAAAAAGGTATGGGTCCATTTCACTGCATGCAGCTGCAGCATTATAAACACATTTTTTTTAGAACAAACTATTTTTGGCAAGGAGGATTAACATAGAACAGTGATATGCGGTAGAAAGGCTACTTATTTGCACCGTCTATATTCATAATACTAACGTCTTTGAATGTCATTGTTTTAATTGTTTATTCTAACCAGAATCCCTACAAACTGAGATTGGTGTTTTTATGCAGACCAGCACTTATGATTTTACTGTAAGAATGCTAATTTTATAGCATTTGTAATTAGCAGAAAGTATAGATTTGGTGGATAGTTGCTTTGTCCTTGTATTCTTTTTATTTACATTGCATGTAAAGTAAGAGGCACTTATTCCAAAAATCAAGAAAAACATGCTGCCCTTGGCAAACCTGTGTGTCTACGTGGCCCTTGGCAAACCATGTGTCTATTTCAGCTGTTTGAGCAAAACGATACATTTATTGCGTATATTTCCTTGAAATTAGTGCAGTAACACCACAGATTGATAAAGCTCCTGTATGCATGAATGGACACTCTCGTCTTGTTACAGAAAGCAAGCGGGTGCCATTTCTTTTCCTTTTTGTCTTTTACAGTTTCGTATATATTTGGGGCCAGCAGCAAGCTTTACTCTCTCTTTTTTTTTTATTTCCCCCTCTCTCTCTCTCTCTCTTTTTTTTTTTTTTTCTGCTGGAATTCTGAGGTTTGTTGAAAATAGTTATATGTCATTTAAAAGCCAAAATTAAATTTTCTAATTAAAGCAATTATTAGATGTGAGATAATGCTCCCAGGAGGGCATTCAATAAATAGGTAGGCAGTATGGAAGAGGAGGAGGGAATGAAAGAAGTGGAATCTGATCACCAAGAGCCATATGTAATTGTAAGGGTGGAGCATGTTCAAGACTGGTTTATGATTGGGTTTAGAGTAAGAGGAGCTTGTTCATTTGGTTTGTGAAGAAGAATATTATTGAGGCGCCACAGTAAGGTGTAGTAATGTTAAAGAACTTAGTGCTCTGGCCACCTGGCTGGAATTGAAATTGCATTTTCAGTAAGTACTACCTTTACTTTAAGCCTTTTCAGAATAATCTTGCATTTTTTTTTGCTGTATGTCTTAGTAATTCTAGGAGTATTTCAGCTGTTACCAGTTAGAGGGTTTGTTTTGAGTATTGATGAACTTCCTTTCATATCATCTTCTTGCCCTCTATTGTCTACTTGCAATTAGTAGCAGATAAGAACTTAGATTACCACTAACCTCTTTATTTAACTGTGTTTATGAATGAAAATCACTGTCCGTTGAAGATTTCAGTTGTAATATGACAGCATTAATACTTGCCTGAGAATATTTTACCCTTCAGTACCAGATTGGAGATCAACATCAAATAATCATTTAGAGGATATATAAAGTACCTGCGAGTTACAGAAAAAAACATCTAATACACAATAAACACTATACTGTGTCTGTTCAGACTTTTTTCAAGGCTGTTTTGTTATTGTTGAGGTCTAAGACAGTGCAACATGTTTCTCCTGCTTTAAAGTGAATCTTTCCGTTTCTGTGGATTTTATACACAGATAATTGGCAAAATTGTGACAGATGTATTTATTGATAGCTGGATTGATTGGCAAGAGATTGCCCTTTTAGTAATCCATGTGGAATTGCCAAAAAGACTGAAGAGAAGCAGGAGATCTCAGGGTGCAGTGTCATCTTTACTTGGGCCATAGTAAAGTCGTCGTTATGGTTGTGATGTCCTGGTTTTCCAGAAATGTCAAGTGATTTTAGTTCCCTGGATCTCTAAGAGCTGTGGGTATGTATTCATCTGAAAGTCAGTGCTGCAGAAATTTCCCAGGCTCTACTCAGTGGTGCATAGAAACTGGTTTAAAGTTTGACCTGCTGTTATAATAGGAATGTCTGTGTTTAAAAATAAGGGGTGATGATGAATTTTAAGTTTCTAAGAATATATTGTGATTTTTGTCAGTATACAAAAGTTGGAGTGGGTAGATGAATCTATTAGATTCTACAGTTTACAAGCAGGATTTAGTAGAAATTGCTCTATAAGTGTACATAATATAATACAGAATCTTCAATATGTTTTGAGCTAATTTAAAACAATACACTAAATGGGGAAATTCCTACAGTGTGACTTTGCTCTTCATTTCTTAAATCCTGTAGTGTTTTTTCAAAATGGATATTTCAGAGCATGTGTGTACTGCTTTTACTTTTGGTGGAGCTGCTCATGCACGCAAAGTTAATGACACATAGGCATTTGTAAGGTTGTGCCCATAAACTACATGTCTTGGAGATTTTGTTAAGATAGATGATGATGTAGCCAAGATTTTGAGAGAGACATTGATGGATTATTTTTAAACAGGAGACAAAAATAAAAAATATATGGACCATTTAATCTGTATTTCCTCCTGCCTTCCCCCTACAGACAAAAAAAAAAAAAAAGTGCTATCATTTTGGGAAATATTTCTGATATGTTATTTATGTTATTTCAGATAGGGCTGTGAAATGTAAAATTTATCAGTGGGAAATGTTGCTCTGAAACAGGAATTTTTTGCATATTACCATAGCTATTCACAGTGTTTGCTGCCATAGCTATCCTAATTTCACAGTATATGAAAAGTCATTGTCAAGTAATTTCCAAAAAATAGGAGTGTGATCGTATATGCTTGTCAACAGCCTTGGACATTTTTGTTGCATTAATAATAATAAAAATAAAAATTATAATTGCTCTTAGAACTAAAACTTCAATGTGATGTTTCTTACAGGAAGTAATTTTTGTAGATAAACTTCTATTCTCAATTTTTTAAACTATATAATAACATCAGCTCTGTTGTAACTACAGTGGCCTATATGCATCTGAAAAGAAAAACCTGAAGCTTGAATTAGCTATCTGGAAAGTGCTGAAGCAGTATGCAGTTGCCTTTACTTGCAGTGCGTGTTGGGCTGCATTTCAGATCGTCAGACGCAGCCATTACTTAAATTAGTGTCAAATGAAAATGTTACCAAGTGATACCTCAAATTAGATGTAGGGTTCACTGTTCAAGCCTTCCTTATAACTAGCTATGCTCTGTTACTGTGCCCGGCTTGTTGGGTTCCTGCTAAAACCTACTGTTAAGGCAACTATTTCCATTAGTAGATAACTGTGTAAATTACTGCTAAAACATTGTGCTTTTTATAAGGGCCATCCAGCCATTAGTGTTTAAGTAATATCCAGCCACTGCATAGACAACCTATCTATCTCCTGCACTTGAGTGTTTTTACATTTGTCTGTAACTTGAGTGCTAAAGTGCCAATCTTAAACAACTTAACACAAGTAAATATTCCCTTGAAGTTAATAGGAGCTTTTCTTGCATAATGAGTACAGAATGAGGCCATAGGTCAGCAAATTTTCCACGTATCCTTCCTTGAGATCATTATCTTTTCTTCTTCCTCCTTTTTTTTGAAGGAAAAAAAGATGACTAGCAAACACCTTACAATTAAATTAATAACAAAATATGTTTTGTTTTTTTTGTTTGTTTTCTGTGGAGGTTAATAGGCTCCCCAGCCATTGACTGTGTTGATTTGCTTCATGCCTGCTTATGAGGAAGTGGGGCTGTGGCCAGTGGTGGTTTGCCTAGGTTCACATAAAATTTTCTGAGTGAAGCCAGAACAGAAAATGCCTGGGATGGAATTTAAAAGTACACAGGTCACGGGAGGAATATGGGGCACTCATATGAGATCATTTTGCAAAGTGGGAAAATAGTGTGGAAATGAACAGCAGCAGATCAAATTATTTCTCTGTGCATTTATAGAATGAAAATAACAGTTTCAGAAGGAGACTTTTGGTTTGGGTTTGTTTGCAACAACTGTTTTGCCTTTTCCTTTCCCAGTTATTTGTAAAGCTTTGCATAAAATTCATTCACGATTATAAAAAAAGAAAAGAAAAGAAAAAAGGATGTAATGGTTGACTGATGGAAAATGTCAGGGAAGATGTTGAGCAGGGAAAATGCTCAGTCTGTTTAAAAACAGAGGACTCAGAGCCCATTTCAGAAAGAACTTTTGTGTTCATGCCTGGGTGTGGAAACAAAGTTGCAAGGACCTGCATTTCATATAAATTTGCAAAAAGTTAAATGATACAAGTTCACCAGAATGTGACGCATGAACCTACTGTGGAGAGGTGGGAGTTACGAAATTAAGATGACTCAAACAGTTTATTGAATTCTCCTTACCAATTAAAACACATACATACATGATGTATTTATACATACATGTGTATGTAAGTACACATGTATCTGTGTGTGTCTATATACATTTTCCTGCAAAGTGTTATAGAAAAGAAGGATTTGGATAACTGCTTTTCAGTGATTAATACCTACACATATTTTATAAACGAATCAATGTATTTTCAGCTTCTATTTTTACCTCAGCTCTGGAATGCATTTATAATGGAATGATCACCTTAGATGTCATATGTTTTGTTCATTCTTATAAATCTATTTAGCAGTTGCTTAATTCATCGTAAAATATTTTTTCTTTTCTAGGTTTCCAAGTTAAGTTATTTTTGACACTTGCATTGTTATAAACCAGCACACATTTCTGTTTTTTTTTTCATGAGAGCTCTGTAGAGGCTAATGTTCTGATGTAATTCTGGTAAATTGAATAGAGTTATCCCTACATTAAGGTGTAGTTATGAGTCAAGAAACAAATCCATTATCTAGATCTAAAAGCAGTTATTAATGTTGTACCTATACGTGGAAGAGCTGGTCAGTACACATGATAAAATAACTTCTGCTTTCTTTTAATAATTCATATACTTTTCTTGACACTGCAGAAATTCATCTCTTAGAAACATGAGCAGAATTTAGATCTTTGTAGCGTATCTCTTACCACACGGTAAAAGATGGTAATGACTTGTGAAAACATTAGTACTTCAACAAACTTCTAGTTTTTTCTGTTTTAAAAGCCTGTTTCTGCAAGATAAGTATATGCAAATCCTATCCCAAGCCCCTCAGTTTCTTGCAGTCCTGCAAGATAAAAATACTTGTCGAATTTCGTTTTGGAAGAGTTCATGTTTAGCAAGTTTCTGCTTGGATTTATTTTTATGATTAGTTTTAATATGAGAGTTATATAGGACTTTGAAATGGAGAATCTGGCAGATAGATCCTTGCTAATAACTATGGTATCTTTTTAAATAGCACTGGACATAATAAGGATACCATGCAGCACTCATCCACTTGTCCTCAGATCTTTTAAAGGCTTGGGGTTTTTTGCAGTGGTAATCGTCTTCTGCAACAGTTTTAAATAAAATCCTTCCCATGTTTTTTAAATCTGGAATAAAAAGTAATGGATACGCTTATTCTGTTCCATACCACACTCATCGCCATAGGATCTGATTAGCTTCCACAAGTGCATTAGGCAATGTAACTAACATCTGTCATGTGTTGTTTATTGTCTCATCTTCTCCCCCTGAGAGGGATGTATGCAGCTGAGTGTTTTGTTTCATAAAGGGTTTCTTGGGAAGGAGAAAGGACTACATTTTTGTGTATTGCTGTGTGCGAGAGGCAGCAAAACTAAAAAAAGGCAGCAAAACTAAAAAACTCACTACAAAATGGAAGATTGTGGTGCTTGTGGCCCTTGCTGTACTGCAGTTTGGGATCAGCTCACAAACAAGTTTCGTCTCTCTTTCAAGAAGCCCAGATATTTTGAGTGAAGAATTGTGGAAGCGAGGAAGAGCCCACCTATAACCTGTGATCCTTGGAAGTCGTAGGTAGTCTTCTCAGCATCATGGGTGCTGGCTGTGGTGTGCTGTGTCAACTGCACGGTGTTGGAGGGGATCTGAGGAGGTAGGAACAGGAAGACCAGTGTGACAGACTCAGTGTGCAACACTCAGTACAAGCTATTATTTTAAATCCTGAAGACTTCATTTGGAGATATGGAGGTATTCGGGCTGAGATGAAATGGGAGTCCTAGAGCTGGATCACTTTCAGCTGTGACAGAAGTAATCTCCAGACAACTGGAGAATTTTAGTGAGGTATGTTTTAAGAGGTAAGTTTAAAATATATATATATATATTTTTTTGGTGGTAGATTGGCATCTCTGTATCTTTGGTCAAGGAGAGTTTAATGACTACAAACTCTGCATGCTGCTCTTCTAAGTCCTCAGCATCTCCTACATAATCATAGGCTTAGGTCTGATCTGTTCTGGTGACATCAGTTGTAAGATTTGCTGTTATTAAGGCTGCTGGAGGTATGTGTGTGTTTCTAAAAGTTGAGTTCATTCAGCTGCCTAACAAATGAAAAAAAAGCTAGGAGGTAAGAAAAAAAAGATGGAAAACTCTTATGAGAGAGCATGGGCTGTGTTAACGCAGTACACAGCAGAACTAGATTTCATTTCAGGAAATATATTTGATGTACAAATTTTAAGGCAGCTGCTATAATTATATGTGAAACTACCTTTCATCAATTGTTCCGAAATCAAAAAGGATAGAAAAGAGAATTGATTCTTGTGGATTCTGGAAGTAAATGATCAAGGAGTAAAAACACAGGTTCCCATCTATGCTTTGGCCCTTTCCTGCAGTAATGCCTTGTGATATTCTAGTGCTTTGTGATCAGCTGCAGTTAGGCCTCCCTAGTGAAGCAGTTAGATCTTAATATATAGTTACAACTGAAGTAGAATTAGTATGATATTTTTCAGCAGTACCAGCTGCTGAATAGTTAAAGTCCTTTTTTTTTTTTCAAATGATAGTGGCTGTTTGGGCAGATATAGTACCTTTGTACTTGACTTTAACTCATCAGGACAAAAAACGTTCAGATTAACAAGTCTTGGGTCTCACAAAACATCATGACCCAATAAGAAAGTCCAAGAATTTAATTTTCGTCATCTTTGATCATGATCCTAGGTGAACTCTGGGAGTTGACTGGATTCCCATATACATGCCATTTTCTCCAAGGAAAAAAAGAAGGCGTTTATTCAACCTCAGTCTTGCTCAGTTCTGTTGCAAGAATTTTGGATTGAAGAGGTAGCTTAACTACACAAAGTAGTCTCTAGAGATTTAGCATTTCCAGTGACAGGTGATGAGGCTTCTTGGACAGTAATTTAAAACTTCAGTGAAGCCTAGAAAAAGCAGCATTTTCTTTAGCAATCAGGTATTCTCTCTGATGGCTGAGACAGCATATAGTGATAATAGTTCTTTATCTACTCAATGCACAGTTTGCAAACTGAACGTTCTTGGTCTTACTGTAGCCCATAACTTTTTGTTATGAGTTAGAGAGTGATCACTGGCCTATATTTTGCTGATGACCTGGATGACAATCAGCCAAGGTGAGCTGGCTTAAGCTGTTGTGATCTGTGATCTAGAGCGTTTTGTGTTAACAAATTTGGAGAAAAATTCTCCAATTTTACATCTGTTACAATGTGTACGTTGAAGCCCTCCCATCAAGTGCTGACAAAGCATTGTTGAGCTTCTGTATGAAACCTTTCATCTGCAGTCATCTGAGAGTCTGGAAAACAAATCCAAACTCCTTTTAGGCTTTGTTTTACTTTGTTAGATGAGCAGTTTGCTGAACCTGAACTGCGTGTGCTGGGTTTGCTCTTGAGGAGAAAGAGGATCTTTGTGCCAGGTACATTTTCATGATGTAAGAGCACAAGCTGTGGTGAGGGCATTCTGGCCTCCTCTCCAGCCTTTGGTGACACTGGGGACGCTGTAGGTCAAGTGAAGGGGAAGCTTACTGCTACCAGCTTCAACTCCAGTTTCTCTCATAGCTGTCCAGTCTGTGTGCGTGCATTTGAGATGCAGTGCTCTGGAGCATGGTTTCAAATGGGGAATCGGACTTCTCATGATGGCTTTTCTTTTGTCATGGTCTGTTTATCTGAACCTACGAGGAACTTTTACTGAAAGCATTCATCTACATAGAATATACAATGTGTAGTCTGTTCTGCTTAACAGGAGTTATTATGCTCAAGGGTAAAGTTACGGTGAAACATTTATTTGAGAAAACAGGAGTTGAGGGAAAGCAACGTATAACCTGACTGAACCTGCAGTAGGAGCCACCTGGTTTTCATTTTGCTGGCTCAGCATTATGTTAGATCATAAAGGTTTGATCATTTTGGACATTTCAATGCATTTATATTAGATTGCAGATGTTGAGTTTCTTCATAAGTGGATCTTCTCTCTATTAAATAAATTATGGGAAAATATTTTGTAGTATAGCTTAAAAAAATCAAATCTGTTTGTAGACTGGTAGCAATTGCTGTTCTTTTTTTAAAAAACTACCGGTAATGTGTAGATAGAATATTGGACACAGAACTTGAAACATCTTAAATATTTATTTATGCAGCTGATTCCTATATTAACAATCTAAAAATATGGATGAAATAAAATCCTTGCATTCTTATCTTGTGTCATAACATATACCATTAGTTTTCTTGTCTGCTTTGCCTAAATGCTGCTCTATAAATATTGTATAAAAAGTTAATGAATAAGTAGCAAACAATTTAATGGAAGGTAGTAAAATGAGATCTACTCAGTGAATTGTTTGAGTCAAAATTGGGTGAATTGGGTGTCTGTAACACTTACGGGAGTACAGCATTGGGTATGCAAATCTTATTTGAAAAAAAGTCAATGCTACTTTAGAACAGATTTGCAGAAGAATGCTTCAGGTTTTCAAAGAAGACAGCATATTTTGCATAGTACTTTTACACCAGCAACTCCTGTTTCAAAAATGCTGGTACTGCTGTTTTTTTTATTGTTATTGTTTTTATTTTCCCATCCTTTAAAAATTTCTTTCCCCCTACTCCTTTCAAAAATTGTAGCTCTGTCGTGTAAGATAACATTTATTGGTTGCATAATGACATATCTGTTGGTTGATAACTGTTATTTTTGTTATTTTGTTATTTTTGAAAATCAAATTTTATACTTGGCTGTAAACACAGTTTTGTGCTGTTCTTTGGGACATGTGTCCTTTGTCCTGTAATATTTTCATATACACAAAATAGTAAGAAATCAAAGCTCCATGTTTAAATAGATAATCACATTAAAATGCATTGTGTCATAGATTGTCTATTTCCAAAAATAAAAAATCCTTTATTTTGATATTCAAAATGGGAAAATATGGGAACTATACACAAGTGCTCTTTTTATATTAAATAAGTTGCTATATATCAGTTCTATGTCCTCCTGGTATTAAACAAGTGTATATGACCTCCTAAATGCCTCAGAAAGAGTCTTTTTTAAATATATCACAAATCATATGTTGATAAACTTTTCATGATCCTTACTTCTGAAGGACTTTTGAAAGAAAGCAAAATTTGTAGGAATTTAATTCCTGTGATTAAAAACTCAGTACAACTCCTGTTTAAATATAAAAAACAATTATAAAATACTGGAAAATGTTTTGCCAAACACAGTAAGAGTACTCTAAAAAGTGAGTGAAAAACTTGCACATGACTGGGAGCACATTTGATGGAACTGCAATTTATAGCTAAAAAAGAATACTCAGCTGACACGGATATTTATTTTGCTTTTTAATCTAGTGAGATCTAGTTAACTTTCATAAATGCTCTAAGGGGAATTGATTATTCATCAAGAAGAAAGTCATAGACAGACTGACCTGAAGTGAAACAGTACAGGCTGCTTCAGTGCAAACTTTCAAAATTTTGTCGGCCATGGGAATAGACAGATTTTATTCTACAGGCCAGTTCAAAGCATTTTCATGTCAGCTGCAGATTACTTTTTTTTTCTGTGTATTAATCAAATTATGGACTAGTTCTCTCAGCGTTAGAATCTCTTTAAGTACAGTGTATTACATTATGCTAGTTAACGGCTTTTTGTGTGGGCATTTTTATTGAATTCCTATGTTTCTTGACAGGAGTAAATTTTAGTCCCTGAAGGAGGAGGAAAAAATTAAAAATTAAAAAGGAGGAAAAAATTAAAAAATAAATAATAAAAGCCCCGTTTTCATTTAACAGAAGTGACAGCACAGATGAAAACAGCATCTAAGAATACTATCTGAGGAAAACAGTGACCAAGTCCTTCTAAAAATGTTTTATAAATAGAGTTTCCTTGAATTTTTGCACTAACAGTTTTCTGCATTTTGTAAGAAATCTTATACAAAGGTTTTCTGCCTAGTTACAGCCTGCAGAAAACAGCCTTCCAGGCATATTGTCTATCCAAGGAGTTTATGAGACAGGATTTGTTTGGAGATTTGTTTGGTTGGATCGAAGTAGAGGCGCAGAGATGGCCTGGCCCTATAAATCCTGTCTGCTGGGATGGTAGCAGCCCTTTGTTATCTGTAATTAAAGAGGAAACATCCTCTGAAGGGAACAATTCAGGGGAACCATTCACTGTTGAAATCTGGGGTGGGTTTTTCCGATGATAGGAGTGGGAAGGAATTTTGGTTTGTCTTTTGGAAAATCTCATAAAACTGTAAATGAAAAGACATTTTGTTTCAGGTTTTTTTTTTTTTTTTTTTCGGGGAGAGGAGTGGGACAAGGGAGAGAGTGTGAGTGGGAGAACATGACTGCCTTATCCCAGAGATATAATGCTGAAATCTATTGTGTCTTGGCAGCTTGGATGCTTTAATTCTGTTTTGGGTCTTGTTTGTGTTGTATTTCAGCCAGCATTTTCCAGTACACAGTAGTGATTTTTTTTTCCTTTCCCCCCTGTTTTTGCTCAGTATAAACAGTTCCTTGCTTTAGCTACACAGACAAATATAGCAGAGAGCTCTTTTCTGGGAGAAGAGTCTCCCCATGCATTTCTTAACCATTTTTGGGAAGAATTGATCTATCCGTGCATGTGAGAGAGGGAGGCAGTAGCTGTAAATTGAAGTGACATCATATATATTACTCCCATTGATCTGCTTTTAGACTAGAGCCAGGATAAAAGGAAATGGCATCAGGGAGGAAGCATGCTCATTTAGGCACAGATCCCAGCGTGATAATGGAGTAATAATAGAAATCACGCCACTGTCAATCGGTTGCTGCATTAGTCTGAGGCACATTTCCCCTCTGAGGAGGCTTTCAATGACTTCATTCAAGTGCAGACTGGAGCAAATGGGATATTCAGCATACCAGCTGTACTGCTTTAGTGATTTGTGTCCTCGCCTAGGGGTGCAGTGTGAGCACTGGTGCTCAGGATGCTCAAGTACGTATATCTGTGTCATATTTCATGGCTGTGAAAGGTCAGTAGTCAAATGTTTCAGTGGCATTTTTCTAGTATAAAGGATGAATCTGGCATTTATTCCTTTTGTTAATGCAGGTATTGATAAACACTCTCCTTCGTGTGGGTGGTCTTCTGGGATGTGAGTTTGGTGACCTCTCTAGCTGGAATACCAGATCTTTTAAGAGGCAAAGTTTGTTTTTTCTGTGCTTTTTACGGGTTAGGACTAGGATTCAGAAAATCCGTACTTTTGTTCCAAGATTATTTGCAGAAACCCTTTCAAAACTGTTCGCAGTTTGAAATGCTCTTTTACTGTGGTATAAGTCTCTAAGTGTTTTGTATATTCATATGAATAAAATACAAAGTTTTTTTTCCCAACTTCCCAGATGTTTAGTATATATTGAATTTCACCTTGATGTTACTTTGATAACATGCTCTGTTATATTTTTGATTTAATTACCTATTTTTGTTTTTTCATCTTGCGTTTTTCAAATACAGAATTATCTTGATACTCCATGTCTTTTGAAGTTTGTATCAGAGACAGCAACCTGCTCATTCAACTTTAAAACCACTATATTGGTTCACACTTAAGAAGTACTGGGGAAATTACTATTTAGGGGAAAAACTACTTTTGTATATAGAGTGGAAAAACTCTACTTTTTCAACTGAATAGTTGCAAGAGAGGTTGTGCAGTATTAAGGGCAAGACAAAGTATATAAACTGAGATACAGCATTATAGTGGGGATATGTTACTTGGTTTTATGGGACAAGATAAAAAAAAAAAAAAAAAAACAATGTGCCTGATCAAAATATTAATTTATTATCTTCATATAATGTCAGTACTCACAACTGGAGGAGGGGGAACCCTGTGAATTCTGTGCAGCAGCAGTTCAGAATTTATTTCTATATAATTATATGTATGTTTTTGACAAGAAGATAGAAATTTTGTGTTTGTAGTGTTACAGTTGTTTTTGGAACATGTTTTCAGCATGGGGATACACATTGTCACAGTGATTTTTATCCTGCAATATTTTGCACAGCTACGTTGTGTATTTTTCCTGTAAGATAGATGTTCAAGACACGTTTGCAGAATTTGAATTTTCATAAAGGAAGATCTTTCCAAAGTACTTGAAAACAAATTTATTTTTATTTTCCTCAGCATTTATCTTTTGGTAGAACCTAGAAGCAAGGAGTCCTTTGCACTAAGCACAAGACAAAGAAATGGAAAAATGACAGTATGTACCGCAAACAGTTCTCAGTGTGGAAAAGGAGAGATAACGGGTAGCTGGAACAAAAAAAGGCAGTGACCAGGAAGCAAAAAGTAATAAGGTGTGTTTAGTTGAATAAAACTTCTAGTGCAATTTTATGAAGTTATAAGGAATCTTTAATAAATTGCTTTAGGGATAGTATTATTGACATTGCTGCCTTTGGGGAAAAAAAGAGGGCATGAGAATTTTAAAATTTAAAGGATTTTTTAGTAGTCAGTGTCTTGAAAATTCTCCTGAACTTTCTGTGTCTTTGCTCAGAATATGTTTTTTCTCTTTGGCAGAGTTTTATCTACAGGGAGGGAAGGGAATGAAATAAAGTATGGTCCTCTCTGTATTTTTTGTTGGAATTAAACGAAAGAACAAAATGTTGTAGCTGCGCCCACTAGTGCCACTTTGGCTACAGGTGTGCCAGCATTTCTTGTACTGGTGCACCCTTGCTCTCCTCTCATGTCCAATAGTTCTTGCCCTTTAATGAAACCAGGAGCTGGAAACTAATATGTACCTAGAACATGGGAAAATAACAGAAGTCATGGTCTCAATTTTTTTTTTCTTTGCAGTCTCATATATAAACTGACAGAGTTTAAACTATAATCCCGAAAACTCCTCACCCATAAGGCAGTACTAGGCAGAGGTAAATTAAGGACATGGCTGCAGCTTTGCTTCTTTGCTTTTTTTGGCTTCAGTTAGGTTCTAAATTCTAGTATTATCTTAAACAATAACTTTCTGTGGCTGAACACATACAACAACTATACTGACAACATATTATGAAATAACAACTCTAAGTTATACTGTACTTTCTCTAGTATATATACATAGGAAGCATATATGTTTTCAAGCATATGTACATGCATTTCATCAGTTTCTACAGATTAAATAAGTTCTGCTGTCTTTGGAGTTAGCAGTGAAAGCTTTCTAAATAAGAAGTTACCTTTTTGTGTGTAGTGTTGTGCAACATTTGAAATTTTATTAGCATTCCAAATGAATTCAGTTTCCAAGCAGAGCCATTTCCCAGAAACCTTCCCTGTCCTGTTTTTTTAAAATATTCCTCTCCCCAATCCAAGCAGCTGTTCTTGGATGGTGCAATAAATATTCAAGTTGGCATTTTAGTAGTTGTCCTAAAATTAAAATACTAAATATTTCTAAATGTCTAACTATTTTTAACAACTCCATTTTGTTGGCAGGCTAGGGTAGCACTCAGCAAATGTTCCAGTTAGAGCTAGTAAGGTAGACTTCTTTTCAGTGCTAAACAACATGACTTTAGTAGTAAAAGATTGTGTTGTGAGGAAAGCAAATCATTAAGATCCTATTATAGAGAGGTATTTCCCTTCTTTTTTTATGATTTAGATACTAGCACTAAGTTATGTCAGATGAAGAGGGAAGAATGTTTAGTTACCTGCAAAGTCTTTACAGTTTTAAGACATAACAGCAAATCCTTGATGTCTTCCCCGGCTTGCTGTTGGAGGCGTAGGGTGCGGGCTGGGAGGCACCGCAGCTGCAGTGTCCGGGCCTGCGCGGGTCGCGGAGGGAGGCCTGCCCGGTGCCCCAGCTCTGTGCTGGCGGGAAGGAGGCCTGCTTCGTGGCACACTGCAACCGTGCAGGGAGGGTCATGGGCCGTGAGGCAGCAGTGAGGGTGTCCCCAAACGTCATAAAAATCGGAAGCTGTGCTAAAGTAACAAGATACGGCTTTGTTTGTTTGTCTATTTTTCTTTCATTGATCTTCTTGGAGAGCATTAAAAGTGAAAGATTCTGGTATATTTTTGCATGCAAAAGTTTAAATGCACACCCTGTCTCTCTGACCTTCCCTGCGCCCCGCTTTTTTCTTTTGGTGCTCACAATGGTGAATAGTAGGGGTAACTTTGGGACATTTAACAAACTCCTCACTGGTCTTTCTGAACGCTGAATTTCCAGTGCTTGTTTCCTGACAGCTGATGCAATTTCTTTTTGAGATCTGTTTGAATTATTTATTTGTTCATTAATAAGCCTATTAAACAGAGCACTTAAGCACTTGCTACATCAGAGTTATGCATTTTGTTTTCAGGCCACATTAGATTCAACTTGAAAATGTTAGGTTTTTGAGTCACAGCAACTAACTATTAAATATATTCATATATATATATACTGTCTGTGCCACAAATGTAATATCCGTGCCTTCTTTTCACTGTAGTGTTGAACGGCTCTAGATTTTTTTCACAAGAAGAGTGCCTCAGGTTATCCCTTAAGACATGTTGTTACAATCTTTGTTTTGCGTGTCATTTCATTGTGTTGTACTTCTTCGTTTACTGCAGGAATACCAGTTAATTGCTCATATAAAATAAAAATGCCACTCTGACAATTACACATTTATATGTCTGGTGGATTCCTGAAATAATGAGCTATAACTTATTCTTGTATTTTATCCCTTCCAAACCCAAATTCAAAAATGCAATTACTTAGCATATGTATTCCATAAAGATCTTAGCTGAATAAGCTGTTTCAATAAGATAAAAATGGTTTTGATTCCATCTAAATATAGTAATGGAAGCCATGGAAATTGAGTCTTAATTACCCCTGAACAGAATCTTTCAGAATACAGAGACATAAACACCAAGGTTTTCAGAAATCGACTAGAAATTCTCATCATAGTTCAAGCATATGCTGAAATCACACAGGTTATCACAGTCTTGTCCTCTTTGCTTTGTTTCCATTTAATTGCTCTGTATGCACAGCTTTATTCTCACAAGGCTTTTATTTCCTTCATAGCTTCTCCCGGACCAGCTGGTTTTACTTCTGGAGTCTCTTTTGGAAGAGAAAACGTTGGGCCCTAGAACACTGCAATGCTTAGAGAAAACATATAAGCTCCGTGAACAGGACGCAGAGGTAAATCACTAAAAAAATCACCATGAAAAGAATAATTGTGTTATTGACTAGGAATAATAGCATTTCACTAGGATCCAAACTCATTCAAATCCCTTTTCCTTTTCTAAAACTAAAACCACATCTATTTTCTTAAAAATGCTGTAGTTGTTCAGTATCGTGCTTTCTCCCTTTCTGTGTGTGTGTGTGTGTGTTGTGCAAGTCCAAATGTGTTTGTATCCTACAGTAATAGGAGACAATGCAGCTAAGATTTTCTACATAATTTTGCATGTACCTTAGTAGCATGTTCATTAATGTTAGAATTCTTACCATGTAACACTGACTATATATCTAGAACTTAATTTATTTTAGATATATGTATCGTGATCAAAAGCAACCATGTGTCTGTTATGGTCTAAAATTCTTCTTATACATAGTTAGCCCATATTGTTTCTGCAAAGTCTTATTCAGTTTTAGGAAAGTTTCTCTTCCAGAGAGACTACAATATGCTCTGGTTTTGGACATGAGTTTCAAGGAGGAATTAGTCCTTTACAATTGCAGCTAGTAAGTGCCAAGGATGTTAACAGTCACTTAAGAAAGCACAGTTTTATATGGTACTGTAAACATGCCTTCCCCATCACACATGTTTATGAGACTAGCATCCCTGCTCCAAAGAGCTTAAGAGGCCAAACCAGTAGTAAATCCTTACTACCACACACAGTGCTAGCTAACTGGTAGAGTCCAATGGATTTCTAAAGCAGGGAGAATTAGGATAACTAACGCAGCAGAACTGAACAACTGCAGGTACCTTTGCAATGAGTAAGAGTTTGCTTTATGTGGATAGTGTTCCAAGAAGGGAGATGAGAAGATGAAGCCAGTTGTGGAAATAAAGGACATATAGGTTTATAAATAAATGGGGCTAGTTACTAAGGAACATATAATCAAACTAATGTACAATGAAGGATCATAGTAAACTTAACAAGTTTACTTCTTTTTAATTAAAAACTATGGTGAAATGTTTGAAAGGTCAGTTTGCATGACTTACCCTGTTACAATTGTAATTTTATGTCAGTAATTAAAATTGAAGGACAGCAAATTCTGTTTTGTTACCCTATTTACTAGGCAGATGGTTATAAACACTTAGAAATCCAAATACTAATAGCAAGATGCATAGGGCAGAAGTCTAGCTCTTTTCTCAGAAAAATGAGTAACATTTCAAATGTTGCTATTTATTGCACCTTTTTATTTTTTTGTTGATAAGAGTTTCCAAATGCCAGACTTGTTTTTAATTAGTACTTGAACCAACTTTTCTATTTATAGGAATTAGGATATATTTTAATCTCATCTAAATACCAATGAAATGTCAGAGGGAAAAAGAATAACTGGGGAGGTAGATCAAAGCAATAGCTGTGGTGTTGCTACTTCGTGCCAGTGAATTGTGAGCATCAGACTGCAGGCTTGGGTCTCTTTATTTTTTCCTTTCTCTCCACATTCACACCTTCCTTTCTTCTTTGCGATGCCACATAAAGACATGTAAGTGATCTCCTCAGGTTTTATTTCTTAAAAAAAAAAAAAAAAAAAAAAAAAAAAAAAAAAGTAAAATTATGGCCTCAGTGAAATGAGCATAATCGCAGTATTATTTTAAGGTGAAGCCAAGGACTTAGTAGACCTTGAGAAGTACAACTAAGATAACATTGTCATTAGTGTTTTACCAGTTGTCCGATCAGTTACCTACAGTCCTTTAAAGGGAATGTTAGTTTACATGTCTCATGTCCACCCAGAGGGAGGAACTCCTCGTGTCTCCAACCCCAGTACATACAGTAGGGATTTTTCTTGTAATTATGCGGGAACAAAGAACCGCAGTCCAAACTGTCTAAATTTGATTTCTGGAGATATTAATCAGTTATAGTGATCCAGTAATGTTGCTGGATATTTTAGTAACTAAATAGATTATTAAAAATTTAGGCATTAAAAATTACAGGCAAGCCACTGAAAAAGAAATCTCTGTCAATATCATGGATTTTATTCACAGATTTTTTTATAAGAAGAGCTGTCAGCTGTGTTCCATCCAGAACAGAATAAGAAATAAGAATGTGTTTTCTTACTTTTGACTAGAAATGTTTATATTCACGTTAATTGTATGATATGGATTTGATATGGATTAGTAGTGATGTTGCCAGGAAGTGTGTGAGAGTAGAGGGGAGTTTTTAAACAAAGTTTGGCACTTAAAACTTGTCCATGATATGTGTCCTGAACCTTTGAGTTGGAAGGCTCTCCATGTATGTATTGACAGATAACAAAACAACTTTCTTACAGCATCAGAGGGAATATAAACAAGAGTATCTGTATGTTGTGATCTGCTCTTGGAAGGGTAGAATGCTCCAGGCTTTGCATGAGTAATATGAAAATAATAAAGGGTTTGAAAAATCTCATCCTTTTGAGTATACATGTTGGGTTTTTTATCCTATACAAGTATAGTATGGGATGTCCTGGTTCCTGTTTATTGAAGTTTTTATTCATATATATATATATATATAAATATATATGCGTGTATATCTTTATGGCTTCTCTTTAGTTGGACTTTACAGCTCAACACACTTGGTATTCTAAACTTGTGCGTGACTGCAGTGGTAAGCAGGTTTTGTTCTCATTCAGCCAGGATTGACAACAGCAGTACTTAGTGTTCCTCGCTACCAGGTAGCGCACTCATGTCCAGACTTTCCAGCATAAGGAAAGCAGGAGGGCTACACCTCACCTCAGACAGAAGGTCTTGCAGGAGTTTGCAGCAGTTTCTTTGACCTGGTTTGGTTGCTTTGCGTGAGCCAGAAGACAGGAGAGGAGGTGAGTCCCTGGAATCCATGTGATCACTAGGCATCTCAGAAGGAGATCATGTTGTGTCCAGGCAGGGATTTCCGCAGCTCAGAGTGACTCAGGGAGCTCTTCTCCTCTTTCAAATGGGGTCTCACTGCCAGTCTTCGATAGCTTCAGACACCTATGTGGTTTCATTTAGGCATTCATTAGGCATTCATTTAAATTCACTCAAAAATCAGGGGTTAGCAAACATTTCTGATTTTGGTATTTTTTGTTGTAGAGACCTTTGAGCCCCAAAGGCCGGAGGTGGGATTCTGATTGTGTAGCCACACTTCAGACTGGCCTGCCCCCAACCTTGAGTGCTGCAGGAGGCTTGTAGGGCATCTGGATAGCAGCAGAATTTTCAGCTCCCTCCTGTTTATTTAGTCCAGTTCTGTAACAGGTCACTATCTGTTTAGTATCCAAGCCCAAGCCCTAGCAGGCAGGGAACTACCAGTTTATTTTCCAGAGGTAAATTCATTGACATGAATTATTTGAATCTCTCGTCTGCCGATTTGTCTTTAAACACTGTTTGAGAGCAATGAGGTTTTCAATGCCTAAAGCCATTTCTTTATCAACGCTCAATGCCCTGAGCCTGTCGTGTCTGACTTTCAGACGGGAGAGAGGCAATTGCATGGAAGAATAACCGTGTCCTTGGGTTCTTCTTCCCATTTCCTCTTTTCTTGCTCTGCTGCATCCTGCTACATAAAGTTCATAGGCTGTATCTTCTGTGATATACCACATCTCTGGTGTCCATGAGAGGCATTATAGAAATTGCCTTGCCACAGTTAATCAAAGATAACAAAGTCCAGCTGGAAGAGTAGCTGATTGAGGAGAAATGGGATGTGTTATAAAGAAACTACAGTTGCCATCAGATCCTAGTAGTAAGATAACAGAATCTAAGGAGGGTCTGTAGGAGGTGTTGGTCTGAGATGGCCATTTTACACAGACAGTTAATTTGATCAAGATCTAGCTTCTTACAGAAACTAGAGCTTGGAAAGTTTGCGATCACTCATATTTTTTAAGTCTTCCTAACCTTCGTAATGTGATTATGCAAGCTTATCATATTTTAGCATAGTCTATTGAGAATTTGCATTCAAAACAAAAAGAATTAGTTCCTTGCAAATACGTAAAGGCAACACTGACAGCTCTGGATAACAAACAGTGATTCTGTGACCAGTAACCCAATAGTTGCTTACATTATTGGCTCTCTAAAATCTTCATTTTGGTCAGGGAGCGGTCTGTAGTATACAACACATGGGATTACAGAATGTGCAAGTACTGTGTGGAAAATAACAGAAGTGACAGAAGAAATCACTAAGGTAGTCATAGGGGAAGGGCAATAAATGTGTATGAATAAAGGTTGCTCTGAGTCTTATTTAAGTCTTGACAGTATTTCTGCAAATATTTTTGCTGAATTATGTAAGAGCTAATGATAAAAAGTATGGTATGTGGATGATGTAGAAAGATTTATGATGCATTTTCCTAGTATTTTCCCAGTAGGGCTAGTTTTTCTTTCCTTCCTACTATAGGCATCAGTGTAGTGTTTTTTTTTTTTTTTTTTTTTTTTTTTTTTTTTTTTTTTAGCATATCTTTCCTGCACAACATGTAGAAAGCTGCTTTATTAGAGCTTTTTTTGGTTTTGTTTTGTTTTCTTTTCTTTTCCTCAGCAAATTGGCTGAAATGCCCTCCACTTGCATAATGCTTTCCCTATATTCAGGATCATAACCTGGCATATTTGGGGAGAGGAAAAGAGGAGAGGCTCTAACTGTTTTTGTAGAAAATGTGAGTAAAATGAGTTAAGACTATAATATTGTAAGTCAGGTGAGTGGCATAAAGCCATTCTCACACAACTACTTCATTGTGCATGAGGTCTGCCTATGAGACCAAGGCTATGAAGTGGTGGCATCTTATTTCACTGACAGAAATGCAGTCATGCTAATACCGTACAAGGTGCCTAGTGTCCTTAAAGCAGTGTAAATTGTGTTCAGAGCAAAATAACTTTGATTAATTGATCTTTCCTAGCCCGTGAAAAACTGGCAGACACAGAAGTACTAATGAATTACAATGCAATATGTGTCTTGCTGCTTCCCGTCTGATTGTCGCTGCAGTAAGTTGGGCACATTCTTGTGCTGTGTTATTGAGTTGTCCTGCAGGTTGTCATTGCACATTGTCAGAAGGCGCCCTTATGGAACAAAGCTCTTTGGAGTATATTGAAAAAATTGATGGGAATGGGCAGGGAAGGGTCAGCCTGTGCTAGCAGGCAGAAAAGGCGCTCGGTGAGCTCTCCTTTCAGAGCAGCCACTGGGCTAGTCCCCCCCCTCACAGGATGTGCCTGGGGCAGGGATTCAGAAGCCATCTCCAGCTTTTGAGTGGAACTAGCAATGTGTTACAAATACCTCCACAGGCTGGCCAGGCCTTCTTCGCTGCACCATGGGGAAACAGAAGGTAGCCTTCAGATAGCAGCGTTGCAGCCAGGCTGGAAGGTGGCTGTAGGATTGTTATCCTTAGCCAATGTCATGATTGGTATGAACCACCAGGCTGATAAAGGAGAAAGATAATCAGCTGGAACTAGTGACCATTTTACAGGGCACTTCTGAAGAAAGAACTATATGGGAGTATGTTTGGCAAGGTTTACAAAGTTCTGGCCTGCTTGTCTCCCTAAACTTCCTCTGGCAAATATCTGTAAAGAGCATCTTATTGTGAGAAAAAGTCCTTTACAGTTTCACCAGGAAAGAGGATGGTGGGAGAGCACGGTAGAGCAACTCCATCTCTGCAAAGGAAATATGTGGCACCACCTGTTGAAGGGCCTCTGTGATCTTGGTTGTATCAGGTCTTCATACAGTTTGATGTTGCATCTGAATGTGGTTTGCAGGCTATTTGAGGAAGAGAGTTGATAAAGATAGTTGTCATTGCGCATTGTCAGAAGGGGCCCTTATGGAACAAAGCTCTCCGGAGTATATTGCAAAATTGGATGGAAACGAAGATAGATAAAGATATACAGTCTTAATTTTTCAGTGCAAAGAACTTTGAAAAACTAACTTAGAGGAATGTGGCATGTGCTTTTGAAATCTAAGGCCCAAAACGTAGCCTAAGGCTAAAAGGATAAGGAAAAGCACTTCCAGTAACAGCTGTGGAAGTTGTCCCCTGGGAATGACTCTGGTTCTTGTGCCTGTCATAGAGCAGTGGATGTATTGGGATGAATTTGGGAGACTGCTCGAAGGATAATCTCGAGTTAGGTTTGTTTTGTTGCTACACACAAAATATGGGAGCTTTTCCAGCCACTTGAGAAGCACAGAAAATCCCTCGATCAGCATTAGCTCTCTGAGGAATACGTTTGGAGTGCAAGATTTATGGAGCACTCGAAATAACTTTGTGCCACTCAGCGCTCCTGATCCCAAACCCAGGCAGAAACACGTTTGTTCCAAGTGATCTCACTTGCTGCTGGGTAGCATTAACAAACGTTTCCAAGTCCCTGATTGCTGCCATTACCAGTGCCATTCACTTACTGTCCCTTACCTCAGGGGTATTTTTCTAACTGGTGTTGGTGCTTAAATTACTCCTTTTCTGGTAACCCAATGACTTAGTGAGACTTGGAAAGGGAGGGATCCATTAGTAGGAGGGAACCAAAGACAGAATTGCTTTTTACTGTTTATCCAAGCAATCTGTGGAAAAAAAGGAGTTGGAGATTTGCTCCTGCTATTCTGTAATCTGTTGTCTGGAAAGGATAATGACGTGACGGAGTCCCCTGGCCTTCTGAAATCCATTTTGAAGGCATAGCTGCTCAGTCCTGGGTGTAGTTGTTTCATGTGGAACTTTTTGGAGTATTTCTGTTTAGGGTGTTACAAACTTACATCTGTGATACAAGTTGCCTGTCTAGTCAGGAAATCTAAAAGGTTACTTAGATTGCATATAGTGCTGAGATAGGTGCCAGGATGTCAAAGAGGATTCAGAGTTTAAAAACACAAACAAAAACCCTTAGCTATTGGCAGTAGTCTTTCCTGGTTGTTTTGTTATGAAACTGTATGGATATCTGTGCTTGTGTGGGACACCTTCCGCGTCTTTGTCCAAGCTGTGAGCAAATCCTCAAGATACTTCTTATCACATATAAACTGATTTTGATGGTGCATCCAAACAGCTTACTTAGTTCTTCTCATTTCTGTATGAAGACTGGCTGCTGATACCAATTATTCCTGGATGGAACCACAGAGTCGGAAAGAAATTTGGCATGAAGTATAAGGTCTAAGTAGCGCAAGAAATAAGACAATTCAAAATTACTGACAATAGCCAGTTCTGATGTTGCTACCTTTGCCACAAAGATCTGCTTCTGCACTCACTAATGTCACTCACTGTTAGTGAGTCACTATTGTGCGGGTAAAATTATATGTTCGTCTTGTCAACTGTCTGCTGTCTGAGTCTGAATACCTTTGGGACTGAAGCATCCTGGAGAGGACTCTTGCCATGTCCCACGCAGGGTAAATATTATCTTAAGTAGCAGGGGAAGTAGTAGTCTTGGGGCAGGGAAAAAAAGGGGAGAAGATAGCTCAAAAAAAAGATATATTGATTAAAATTTCTTAATTCAGGAATGAGTTTATGTTTTTTCTGGCTTTATAGAATCAGGATATATTTCTCCTAAAACTTTTTTTTGAGTCAAGAGGAAGGGGTATTTGTGACAGTGATGTGAAAGGGAGTTGTCTTTGGAGTCAAAATCTCATGCTTAATTGTTTTGAAAATTGGAACCAAAGCTTTAAACTATGAACAGCTGGAAGGATTTGAGTACAGGCTGGGTAGGCTGGCTGCAGCCTAAACCGTGGAAAAGCCAGGCAGCCAACATGGTTCATTGCCTGGAATTTGGGTCTCATTTTCACATTCAGCTCCAGAGTCTGTCTATGACAGTAATCCTGCCTGGAAACAACAAAAGTTTGGACCACGGTCACTATGGGAGGCCAGAGATGAAAGGAGGGCACTTTTTTGCCTCTAGTTATGGAAGGGAGAAGATAGAAGTACAGAAGGGAGGAGTATAAGCAAAGGGAATAACTTACTGCTGCGTTGGTACTTGCAGGAACCTTTCCTTTTCCTGAGAAGGAGTTTACAGTTTAATAATAATTCATAACAGAAGGTTTCTGTGCTTGACATCAAACACTTAAAGAACTGGTTTTCTGCTTCAGACGTAAGAGTGTTTATGTGCTTTTTCCCACTACAACATTTGTTTTTATAAGCCTAGCATGATTTTATGTGCATGTATAAATAGCTCGTGTTGAAATGTGTATGTATATGCATATACAAACACTGGTAAAATCTCCAGGCACTCAGCCAAGATAGCCAGCAAGAGAAGACGGTGATGATGGGCATCATTCATGATGTTGCTGCAAAATACTAATAATTATTATTATTATGGTGATATTAGAAGTAGTATAAACCTTATTGTAGATAGATATTCAGGGTAAAGTGTTGGGCACTTTGGAGGGGTTGCATATGAGATTGTGAGAGACATGTGGCATATCCTGTTAGATATTTTGGATGAGTTGTCAGCTGGGACATCTACCTATACCCATCTCGTGCTGTATCTTGCTGAATCTATGGCACTCATACCTTGGATATTTCCTTCTGGCGTCAGCAGTGTGCGGTTGTGCTCGTTCTGGGGGCCTGTTCCCGTTCTCTCGCAACCCCGTCCTTCCTGGTGCGCCAGCCGCGTGCCTCCCCGTGCCCTGGCAGCACAGCCCTGCGTGGACAGGCAGCGCCACGGCAAACCTCTGCTTGCATCTCCAGGAAATGTGTTCAGAGGGCAGCTGATCACATCTTTTCTGCCATCTCCATCTTGCTGCAAGCTGTGAAAAGCACCAGCGCTTCAGAATGCTGAACATGTAATATCAAAAAGGCAGAGGAGAAGGGGAGCATTTGGTTCCAGTATAAGTAGTGTATTTATGTTTTTAATTAAGGCTTATTTTTCAAAAATCTTTGTTTTTCAAATTAAATGAGTTCACATGCTATGTTAAACATTTCCTTACCTCACATGGCGTTATGATATAGGAGCTGCTCCCACTAGGCCGGAGATCATGGCAGTGTAAATGGAAACACAGTGAGAAAAGCCTTGAGGCCGGCAGAAGGCCTCTCCCCTAGCAGATGTTTTTAAAGCTGTCACACTACCTTGGTGCTGGTCCGAGCTATTTTTTGCCGTCTTCTCCTCTAAGCTCACTGTAGATCACTGTCCTATCATCACTTTATTGGTCTACAGTGAAAGAAGAACAAAAACTTGGGATCAGATACTGCTGTGTGTCAATCCTCTGTTAAATGTGAGAAAGAAAAGGCAAGCTGAAGTGCACACGGGATTGCAGAATTAAATGTCTTGATTTAGTCACTTACTGACATTATTATGAATGAGAACTTTGACACCAGCAAAGAAGTACAGCCTGTATCACCTTTTGAGAAAGATTAGATGTGGCTTCTTAACCCCCCTTCCCTTTTCCCCCTTCTTTTGGAAAATTTTGTTCTGTGGGCACAAATGTCGTTGATCACAGATGTGACATGCATAGGGAGAAAAGCAAACGGTCACCTAATTGTGAGTTCTCTCTTTGTGAACCTGAGGTGGGGGAAATCTGTGCACTTGCTCTTTCTAAACAAGTTTCCAGCATGTATTTCTTTGTCAAAGGCTGAATCTTGACCTGAAACACTGCTCTTTAGTCACTGTATCTCCTAATCATAATAAATGAAGCTATGCCCCCTGCTCCACCTGGAGCTTTTATAAGCAGCATGTTGTGATCCCTAGGCTTCTGTATGTTTATGCAGGAAAGAGATTACTATGGTGGTTGTAGAGAAGCACATGTTTTATTTGCAAATTGAAGTGAAATCATATGTTTACAGTGTGTGTGACTTGGAGAAGAAGGATCTGATCAGGCTGGTCTTAAACAAAGCGTAGAGACTGTAGAAACTTTTTAAAATTCATTTGTGTTGCAAAGAAATGGGTGATTACTAAAAGGGGAGGGGAGGTGAAAGGTTGGTAGGAAATACACCGATCCAATTCATACGGGGTAGAAGGTTCACCCACATGTGTTAGGGCTGGCACCAGCCGTGGGAACACGCTGCTGTCTTGCTGGCAGTCCTGCGCAGTCACAGGTTCAAGTGCTGCCAGGGTGCCCACAGTCTGCAGCTGGCCACAGTGTGCAGTGCAGTGTGCTTTCGAAAAGCCCCTTCTCTGCCATATCTCTGTCCTCCTCCTGAGCAGAGGCAGTGGCTGTGCAAGCTCCCTCTACAGCCTCCAGAAGAGCTGCGGAGTGGGGGAAGCAGAGGGACCTTCCCTTCCTCATTACCAGCTCCTCTTGTGCAGCTGGGAATTGCTTGATCTCTGCAGAAATACCAATCAGAATGAGTAAAATTGATCAATTGTTGTACAGTATCATCATCAGTGCTACCAAATTCTCATGTCCAGTGTTAAACTTAGATTTTAGCTGTCTTTTTCATGACCAGTTCGTATATTTATAAAGCTTTTAAAGCTTTAAGGTTTCCTGACAGACCATGCTAGAGTTTGCTAGGTTGTTGGTGATGTTTGTGCAATGAGATGTGTGGAGGGGAAGACTGTTATCTGAGTGGGCAACTGCTGGCATGGAGCTGCGTGGAGAGCAAGTGTCCAGCGGAGAGCATGAGAGCGCCTAGTGAGTCTGAGAGGCTCCAGTCCTAGCACCCCTATGCCCGCTGCAAGTCTTCCTGGGAATTAAAAAGCATGCCTAGAGCTAGTGGAAGCATGCTTTGTGCGTGAAAGGTTGTCGTAATTTTGACTGGAGCTCTGAAAAGCAAAGTAATTAATACTGAGGAAGAGTATTAGACTTTAAGAAAACAGATTGGAAACAACAGTGTGTTGCATTTTGCTGACACTATGAGGGCCTTGGGGAAAGAAAGTTCCTATCAAAGGTGCCTCCTGTGCAACACTGTATCTGGCCCATTATTTCATTTGGTCCTGCAGTGTTCTTGGGGAAGCGTTAGAATTTGGTCCCTGAGAAATAACTTGCGCTATGAGAAGTGCAGGCGTTTTTGTTCCAAAATACAAGCTCATTTAAGCTGTTAGACAGCTTCTCTGCTCAGGCTACTTGGCATATGCAGTAAACCCAATTCCAGAATCCTTGTCAAAAGAATGATGAATCCATTCTGGTTGCATTCAGTAGGTTTTTGGCTAACGAGTATATTTTTTTCACATTGCCAAAATGATACTCTGTCAGCACAGTTGTAATGCACATGGCCTTTTCATTGCTCCTTCTGAGCTGATTCAGCATCCCTGAGGCTCCAATTTGGATAAAGGTTCATAAAACCAAATTTGTATGCAAAATGTAGCAATGTAATGTACTGTGGACATAGTCTGTATTTCAGATGACAATTCCTGTGTGGAATGAAACACCACTGATGCAGGCTGGCTGGTGTATTAAAGAGTAGCTATTATTTCAGCTGTTCTTAAATATGTCTATTTATGCCCAGATAGAGGAAAGAATAAAATCATTAATCACACTGCCACAGTAACATTGTCAAATTCGCAATTCTTAACTGTAATTCTTGCACATTAACTAATAACTTGTTTATAACTCCAAACCTGTAACACTGTTTCTTTACTATCCCTGAAAATGATCCAGTAGTTGAATCTAATTTATGTAGAGATAAGAGATGTGAGATACTCTCAGATCAAACAGAGCAGCATTCCTGTGCTCTGGAGATAACTGGAGTAAGCTGGGTAATTAAAACTGAGCTGTAGTAGCACAGTTTGGTTATTTGAAGAAGTTTTGTTGTATCTTTTTCCTCTGTAAATTAGACTGGAATCTGGCATCTGTGGCTGTTTAACGTTTACAATTCTAATTTTTGGAGTGATTTTTTTCAGTAGTGCTGGAACTCATGTTTTATAAATATCACATATGATTCTTACCTTTAATATAGATTCTATTTTGTTGGACAATAGTAAATTTTAAATTACCCCAGTTTCTAAGATGTCCAACTATGTTGCTTTTGTTTTGTGATTCATATTTGTTGTCTCGTGGTGCCTTTTAAATTGGATCCAGCTATTAGCAAAATGCACTCATTTTCCCTGAAGCTAGTCCCACATTCTGTAGATGAAAGGCTTAGTACAACTCCTTAGTTTTTTTTTTTTTTTTTTTTTTTTTTTTTTTAAGGCATGGCTTAAATTACTTGCTTTCTAAATCTTATTTGTAGACCTCAGAAGTAAAATATTTATTTTTTGCTTGCATATGTATGACTGAGAACATGAGCAAACTAGATTATTGTAATATAACAGACAAAGCTTTCTGTGTCGATGTTTGCTTTAGGCTTGTCTGATTATTGCAGCAAGGATGAGGAGAAAGTTAATCAGCAAGTATTTTATCGCCTGGGTCAAATGTAGAAAATTATAGTTTTACTTCAAGATCTGTTTAAAATAGTTTTAAAATACTCTTTTTCAGGTATGTCCCTGGAAGCTTTTATTTTGATGAAGAAATATCACATATTTGATGCCTAAAATAGGCACCAAGTCAGCTTCAAGAAATATTTAACAAAAGATCATCGCCTGATAAATTATGAGGATTTTCACTAAAAATAGACTAAGTCAGTGTCATTTTTGTTTCTAAAGATTTCCCTTGCAAAAATCAAAATATGGGTAATGTTTACGTCTCAAGCAATATTGTGCAGTGTCGTGTGTTTTTTTTTAAACTGAATTGCAGAGAATTATTTGTATAAGCTGCTGTTCCTAAATGTAGGAGCTCAATGCTATTTGGCAGTGTTGTCCCTTCAAGACATAGTAATTAATCAAGTCATACCTGACACAATGACCTACTACTGAGTTTTGCTTCAGTGAGATACTGTGATTTCTGGAGTGTTTTGCAAAACTTGTAGCAACAATCTTCAGTCGATGTAAAACGATGCTGGTGGAAACCTCAGCTCCATCCTTGAGAGCCGGGCTGGAGGAAAGCACAGTTTCCAAAAGAGGAGGATCCATTAGGAACCTGCGCTCCTGACAGACCTCCAGCGCCCCAGGACCACTGCTCCTCATCCTGAGGAGTATCAGGCATTGGCAGACAGGACTCCGAGAGCCAACTCTGAGGCTGAAGAAACAGACGTGTTCCAGCTTTGGCACGTAGGCCCTGCAGCTGCCAGGGCAATGAGAGTGCGTGAGCGGTGGGCGCTCACGGATGCTCCTGCAGCCTTACAACACATGGAAGAGCCAGGCGAAGGAGCGCGCGCTCTGCCAGCAGTAACGGGAGGGCTGCTGCGAGCTGCCTTGGAGGTTCTCTTTACATTGTTATGGTGTAACCAGGCAAAGCAACATATGGTGTGCATCTCTGGACCATGCAGAAGAGCACACACAAAAGTGCAGAGAGGAAATTTGGAAAAAAAACTAACGATTTCTAATTTTTGCCACTGCGTCTTTGCTCCTGGGAGGAAAAGCCAAAAGAGCATACACAGGATGTGGTGTGGCTGGTTGGTCCTTCCACAAGCTACTTAGCTTTCCAATTTTCCTTTTGATACTAGTTTGTTAAAGTGCTTGTACACATGACACATTCATTGTGCTGCAGAGCTGTGGGCCATGTTTTACTTCTCTCCCTCTGAGGACTGGATGAGAAATTGAGAACAGAAATATTTTTTTTCCTGGCCTCCTCTTCAACGAATAAAATTCTCATGGTTTCGGTGTAAGTTGAGGGCTCGGATTATACTAGAAAAATTACTTCTTTGTAGTGTGTGTATCTGCATATGCTTCAGCTGCAGCTGTGGTATGTGGCAACCTGCAAGCCACACTGCGTGGGGGAGTGGGAGGCCAGGAGAGCCACAAAGGTATTTTCAGCTCAGGTCATAGGATTTTTTGCCAGTTTTGGCCAGGTGACCTTGCACATAAAGCAGTTTTGCCGACAGCTTGCCAGAGTGCAAGGTATGTCCCTAGAAAGCCAGTGGGACATGCAGTGCCTGTGCTACTGGTTTTACCAGCACTTCGATAAGAACTGGTTGTCCTGCAGTTTGCTGTCCTACAGGGGCCTCCCGGGCTTTTCAAACAGGGGAGGCAAACGTGTAATCTGAGGATAACAGACATGCTGCTTCTGCCCCAGCTGGCACACACTGCATATCCAAGCTGGGCATGTTCCAGAGTTTGTAAAGACACTGAGAAAGAGAGAAAAACAGAAGGAAAGAAAGCTTCAAACCTCACTCAACAAGTAAATATTTTTCTTTTAAACCATTTTAAAGGATGTTTATTGCCAAGAATTGGAACCCTGTAGAGGAAGGAATGGTCTCAGAAAGTGAGCACAGCTTAATTGTTCCATGTTTTGCAAAGCAGTTGGAATTCAGATCATCAGTGCTGCTAAATGCAGGGCAGACAAATAGTAGATTCACACATTGAAAAGTAGAACCACATAAATAAATACGTTTACACTGAGAACTTATATTCTGATTTCCATAGAGATACTACGGTCATATCCACAGAAGTTACATGATCTGATTTTTGCACTATGTAGGCATGTGCCTGAGTTCTTAATGGAATATTCGGGTGCCTTATACCTCAAAGCACTCAGATGCTCTGAGTTTCTCCTTTTAGGATCAATAAATATTTTTATTGTATGGAAGAGGATCCCATTCTCAGAATCCAGTTCATCTGCTTATTGAACAAGATGAAATCTGAGATCCTGAGGTGTGGAAATTGAACTCGATTGCTCTCCTCCTCAATGAGTAACTAGTGTGAGTTGAGATGTAGCTGCTGCAACTCAAGATACAGGGGGGCCATGAGGAAAACACTACAGTCCCTTCCTCATCATCACCTACTTCATGCATGATATAGGAATGCGTTAGAGAGTTCTTGTTATGCAGCAACCTTTTAAACGTTTTTATGTTCTGTTAGAGGAGGGTTCAATCACCTTGCCAATGAGTAAGTAAGGAAATGCTTAGTTCGTGAGCCCTGAAGTTATGGGCCAGGCACGGATCTGCTTGGTGTGTGAGGAAATGCCCTCTCCCAGAGCTGGAGAGCCTGGGAGGGTTTGCTGGCAAAATGTTCCATGTCTCCTGGGAGAAGCAGCAGCTGGGTAGCGTTTTGGGGGTCTGCCTTATGCATGTGGGCATCCCCGGCAAAGCGAGTTGGGCCTTGGAAAACTATTTACTTTTGTGGATTTAGCTCTGGTTCCACATGCAGGAGGAATCTTACCAGCTGTTATTTTGTCAGCAGCAATCTTTAAGAGACAGCTTTCATTCCTCACCAGTTTAACTGTTCAGTGTCTCAGACAGTGTGAGTGCAAGCTCAGTTCAGACACAAATTCCCTCAGCATTTTATTCCATTTGGAAGCTGTGTTTGAACAATTTTATATGAGAGGTCAGCTGGAAAGAGTTATCAGACACCCAAAAAAAGACTCTTTGCACCTTATGAGGACTTATGAGCATTCATCACTTCTTGATCATGTTAGTGAGGCTATCATTTAGTTACATAACTTTGTGAAATTCTTTCTTGAAAACTTCTTTCTTGAGACTTTGGCATGGACTAGGATAACAAGAAGTACTTCCCTTATTTCCAAAAGCAACAATTTACCTGTGTCTTTCTATCTCCTTCTTTTCTGACTTTCATTCTCAGAGTTATCAGTACCTCTTAATTAATTGATAATAGCAGAGTTTAGACTCAAATTTCAAAAATTTTAAAACTTATTACAGTTTAGTCTTGTTATAAAAGCTGATAATGATTAGGATCTGGTCTTTCGAAAAATGGTAGGAACAACGGCTGGAGTAGCAAGTGAGAGGTTTTCATTGCACTCAGCTTTTGTCCTTGAGGGTCAGCACTGAGCTAATAATGGAATATAAAACTTAAGCTTGATCACTGCGTGCAGCTGAGGAAGCCTTGGTGCGGTGTAAGATGACACTAATGCCACAGGAGTTGTTCAGAACAAAGTCACTAATTTAAAACAAAGCCAAAATATGCATGAAGCATGCACTTCAAAGGGGTGCTTCTCACACTGTTTAAGTTATTTGTATTAATCAATAGTAATTTGCTTGAAAAAATCCCTACTGTTAGTAGCATGTTAGCATGCTACAGCATGTTAGTAACTGTCTTTTTGTTAATGTGCATTTGGTAGCAGAGGCCGATCCTTAAGCGTAGATGGATTTTAAACCCTCTGCAAGGCACCCAAAGTCTATTACCTAGCAAAGCTATGGTGGCAGAACTGTGTTTTACTTCACTGTTTCATTACTTTTTTCCCTTTAGCGTGTAGTTTAGTATTGATACAGAATTATATGTAAACTTAAACCCTCTAATCTCTTGGATTTACACTTATGTAGAGGAATTATTTCATTGCATTTTGTAGGTCTTCCAGATGTTCGTAGCCATAATCTCTCCTCTTCCCACTCCGTTTAACATTATGAAAGTAGTAACTTGCAGTTAGCTTAGAGGAAAAGAGCAGTTTGAGGTGAAGATGCTGCAAATCTGCACCTGCCCTGAAAAACATAACCTTTGTGTTCAATTTTATTTTTTACAGGAGCCACCTTTTGCCAAAAAAAAAGTCTGAAAATTATCATTTACTGGCAATTAATTACAGATATGATACAAGGTTTTATTTTCTGTTTTCTTTTCCCAAAGGTCCGACATCGGTGGTGTGAACTTGTTATTAAACACAAGTACGTGCCTGGATATGGAGATGTTGAGAAGTTTCTCAGAGAAGATCAGGTCAGTTCCATTTAATTAACATTTTCAAAATAATCCGCCTTTACTGTCCAAAGTAAAATACATTTTCTTGCTCTAGATGATTGTCAAAAACTTGAATGTGTATTCACTTCTTGCCCTTTGCTTAAATAAATAGGATATATTCTTCCGTGTTCATTTCATGCAAGCTGGAGGTGTAGTGATGCCTGAAGAGTGCCTTCCAGCATTGGTTCCGCTGATGATAAGGGCAGACTGGCTGTAAATACTAGTGTGTGGATATGAGATAGATAGGTGCAAAATAGTCAGTGCTGCGAAGGCTTAAATTTCCAAGACTGCGTCCATAAAGAGAAATGTTTTGTAAGAGCCTATATTAAAGGGCTGCAGGCATCTGCAGGGTTAGGGAAGTAATGCGAGGGAATTTCTAAAGCTGGACCTGCTCTATATCTTTATTATGACATACTTAGGCCATTAGAGGACTTAAAATTCTAATTTTAACTAACTCTGTTCTTTCAATGTCACTTTCATTCATTTTTATTCATTATGAACACTAAGAATCAAGAAATTCACTGACCAGCATATGGTATATATGTAAAAGTTATATAAAATACTGAAAATGTTGCAATGTATTTCAAAATAGGAAAGAAATTCATGTTCATGTTGACAGACAGCCAAAGATTTTCATACTTTAGACAGATATATTTTGTCACAACAGTACAGTAGAGTTCTTACAGTCTTCCATATGCTTTCTTACAACTCTAGGATATACCTCCTATTTCTAGCTCAGTCAATAAATAGGCCCCACATTTCCTTACAAGCTCTTTATTTTGATAAATATTATAAGCATAAGACAATATCAATTATGAAAATAAAAACATATATATTGTCATCATTTTAATCATATGGAAGGATGCAGGTATGTACCAGTAGATAATGAAAATAGTGCTCAAGTTTTTACAAACGTACCTGTTTTGAACTACATTATTTTTCAGGCAAATATTATGTCAAATAAAGACTAACATTTTCTACAGTGTGGGAACGATTTTTTTTCAAATATTTTTTTTAATGTGATCTCCAGTATCCTTCATTTAGCCTACTCCAGCAATTACATGCATTTTATGGCACAACCAGGTTGTGGAATGATTATGACTGAAATTAGAGCGGTTGCATGCCCTTACTGATCCTGAAAGACTTGGCTATTTTAAAAGTCTGGGAAAAATGCAAATGTGGCTATTTAATCCTTTTCAGGATTACTAAAACCCAGTATGTTTACCGAGTTTTAATATTTGGGTTTGCGGAAAATTATTAACGCTGGGTAGAGAGAAGTAATTCCTATTTGGAACAAAATCTCATCATTCTGAAGTTCTCTAGGAAAGGAACTGGAGCCCAGCTCCAAGACAGCCTGTCTGGTGTGACTGCCCTGCAGCTGCAGGTCGGGGAGATCTGAGCTCCTGCGTCTCCCAGTGCAAGGCAGCAGAGCTGTGGGACTGGCGAGGAGCCCGGCAGGTTTCTGTCTGACGCCTCCAAGTCTTCATTAAATATTAGATTTCTCTTCCTGTTGAAATATGTGAATTTACCTTGTTCTTTTGTTTGTTTGGTTTTTTTTTTTTTTTTGCCTTTTTTTTTTAAAAAAAGACTTCACCAGCCAATCTGGTAAATTGGAAGGAACAGTATTAAAAATAGACTTCCAATGATATCCATATTTTCCTCTACTGCAACTATCCAAACATTGAGTACAACTGTGAAAGCTAATTTGTTAACCTGCTAGTATTTTAAGTCATATGTACGATGCTGCTTTGGTAAGTGCAACTTAACGCTTGTGGAATTCCTTGCAGTTAGATGAAAATATTTGTATAATCAGGGGAGAGAAAGAAAAAAAAAAAAAAAAAGCTAATGTACAATGAAATTTTTGTCTCCTATAACTAGCTAGTGCTTTATTACTGCCAACAGGGCCTGGATTTTGACCCATAAACTCAGTTATCTTTCTTGATTGCTGCTATTTCCAAAATCTGGAGTCAGGAAAAGCCTGTTTTCCCTACCATACCATAGAAGAGTATGCATGTTCAACCATATTTTGAATGAGAAGAGATGATTTTGAAACACAGAGCTGACCATTTTTAGTTGATTTCCGGTCACAGAATTGCCAAATGGGCATTCTAGGATGGGCTATTTCAGTAGATGTGAACTTAATTACTGAGTATGGAAACAACACAGTTTGAAAGAAATTATTTAACCTATTAGAGGAAGAACAAGCCACCTTCTTAAAGGACATTTGAAAGTATTTCAGGTAGTGGATATAAGAGAACAGATTTCAACCTGGCATATGGTAAGAAAAATAGAGTAGGGAGGCTTATATTAATGTTCCTTTGTTAAATGAGTGCTTGATACAATATAAAGATGGTGTTTCTGAAGCAAAAAGCAGCTGGAGAACATTTATGTATGGAGGTGCGAGCATGTGTCATAAAGTATATGGCCTCCTTTTTTTAGGGGGTGTGGGGGGGTTTTTTTTTTTTTTTTTTTTTTTTCATTCAGTGAGTTCTGTGAGTTATATGGAACAAAATCTTGCTCATCGGTCACAGCTGGTGGTAGGGTGAATGTGTGTTTTGTTCCTGTTGCAGGCAATGGGTGTGTACCTCTACGGGGAGCTGATGGTGAACGAAGATGCAAAACAACAGGAGCTTGCCCATAAATGCTTTGCTGCAGCACGAGAGCACATGGATGTGTCCTCCGCCAAAGTGGTAGCAGAGATGTTATTCTGAAGAGGTGATTTTTTATTTATTTTTTTTTAATTGAAGGTGCTGGTTTTACCTCATGCAAAAAGGATACGATAGCCCACTAAACATAGTGAACTTTGCTGTCCCATAGAGTTTGTGGTTGCCTAGTTCAAGCAATTAGTCCTGCTGCATTCCGTGTTTTCAAACCCAGCTGCTGGAGCAGCAAGGTGACTGCCTGCAGGCAGCACGTGCAGAGCACAGAGGGCTTTGCCCCAAGCTCTCCAAGGGCTGCGAGTGGCAACGGCCGGGCCGGGCTCCCGCGCAGTTGCCGTCCGCTCTGCATTCTTCATGCCGTTTGCAGAGCTTTTTAAAATCACAACTGTGTGAGAAGCAATCGTGTTTAATAAAGCTGCATTTTGACTTGAGAAGCAGCCCAGTCTTTGAAAAGAATCTGCACCCATAAAGGAATTAGGAAATCGTGCATCTGAAAGCAAATCCTAATTTTCTAATTCAAACAAATCTGCGCTAAGTCAAGTCTCTGACATCTGAAAGTGAGGTAAGAGCAGTAACCCTGACATTAAGAAGCTGCTTAATGTTCTTCATACTCCATTTAGTTTGCTTCTGAAATAAAAGAGTAGAGAAAAAGCAAAATACCAAGAAATAGTCACCAGCTAAAGGTTGATACAGGCTTTAAAGTGGTCCTTTGCAGAGATATTGTCCATCTTGCCATCTAGGTGGGTAGCCTGAGGTAACCTTCCAGTGTTTTTACACGCAGGTTTAGCACACAACTGATTAGGATTGGTATGATGATCTTTTTCAGTACAGCATACCTCAGATTTTTGCCTGATCATGTAACTAACTCATCCATCAGGCTCGTTGCCTTGGTTTTTCACATAACTTTACAGTTGATTTCTCGTATCAAAATCAGACATCTAATTTAGCAAAATCATCATTTTTGTAATTGTTTATGAACAGGAATCTTAATTCTCTTCCCCATTCAAGCCTGTACACATGGTCAGAACTTGATACGCCATCCTGTTTGAATTTGTGACATGACTTTATTTGTAAGGAATACAGCACATTCCATAAAAACTATTTGTTTATGAATAGCCCTGTTCTTCTTCTGGTTAGACAAGAGCTGTTCCTGTCGGGAAGTCTTTGGGGCAAATGTGGATTAAGCCATAGCTTGCTAGGGGATTAGTTATGGTGGGAGAGTCATATTCTAAAACAGCTATATGACTATGGGGCTATAACAACTGGTTTATAAAAACAATACTTACAACTTATAAACCAATTATCAAAGATGCATCCAAGTTTGAGAGTTATTATATTCAACATTTATTTATTCTGGTACCTGCCTTTAGTTGTTCAGAAGTTTACTGAAGGCCAGAGAGATGCAGTTTGTTCTTCTGTCTTCCTATACTTTGTTTCATATTAAAATAAAAACTAAAATTTCTACAAGTCTCCAGTGGTAAGTATGTGTTAGCGTAGTCAGAAGTTACCTGTCTGACTTTTAGATGGACTAGGAATGCAAGCATGCTGAATAAATAAATTAGATAAATAAATGTGCTAAATAATAAATAAAAATCTAAAGAAACTGGTCGGGGAACAGCACCCCTAAGAAATACACCTCTTGTTCTAAACTTGAACATGCGAGGGATAAATAAATGAACAGGTTTCTTTCAATGTTGTGGCTGCTTGGGTTCCTGGCATGATGATTTGTGATTTAAGATTAAAATCACATTGCCAGGGATTACCACATAGCCATGACCCCAGCTGCTACTATAAAAATCATTGTATCTGTTATATCTGATTCATACCTTGGAACTTTCTCCATCCATTAAAAAAAAAAGGGGGGGGAGGGAAGAGAAGTAAACACATCATGGAAGAAACTCATCTGATGATTAGTTAGATGAAGACCTCTCTGTCAAGGTGCAGAGCTTAGCCGATTGGTGAACAGTGATTGTTTTCCACTTTGTTCACAGTGGCGAAGTTCTGCACCTGAAGAGAAGGTGAGATGAGAACATTTCCTAAGTGGCAGCGTATGCAGAATGGAGTGTATTTGCTGGCTAAGGTACCTTGCTGCTCACAATATGGTTTTATAAAAAATGTTTGTGTGTGAAATGCAGTATATGGAGGATAAGAGGCAGAGGTGACTTAGGTTAAGAGACTTTTTTGGTTGAGAATAAGCAGTGCTCCTTAAATTCTCAGTCTGTCTGCAAAAGTAAGGTGTCATCCACAGTAATTTGATTACAATGCTTTCCTAAAAGATAGGAAATAAGTGTTTGTGATTTAAAGTTGGAATGGTCTATAAAACCTTGTTTTGTAAAGGAGTCCTCTCTTTAATGGATGCTTTCATGATTTCTCTGCAATTTTAGCTTAGCAATGTGTATTCTTTGCAGGAAATGATTGTTTCTTACTGGAGCTGCCAGTTATGGCAGCTGCTGTTGTTCCAAGCTGTTGATGGACCTGTCCTCTGGTGCCTACTGAGCTGATATCAGTTCTGATTTTACATTACTGGCTCAGTTCAGCAGAAACAGGAGTCAAGCCCTAGAGCAAAAAAATATGTACTTTTTCTAAGAGCCTATTTAAAAAAAAATATTGTTACTCTTTCCTCTGTAAGATCAAATTAGTGCACATCATGATGTCCTGCTGTTAAACATCAAATGCTTAAGGTGAAAAACCTACCTCAGTAGCTTTAGAGAACCACGGACTTAACACTAGAAGGTATGTGACTATGCAGACCATTACAATATTACTACAGTAATTGACTTCTAGCATCATTATTTTTAGCATAATCTGCTAATAACTGAGGGAACTGTAACCAAGAACACCCCCTCCCCCCCACACACACACATATCCCTGTGACTCAAGGTAGTTGCTTAGTACAGTCTATTTGGCTTTTATTCTTGCTGATTGAGGATATATCTATTCCAGTTTGCAGATGCCTAGGACTGTTGATTTGAATGTTTTAAGTATGTGTAATTACTCCATTGTATAGTAGCTCAAAAGTTAATTTATAAGCTTAATAAAAGGGGGAAAAAACACACTTAATTCTTCCTTCTACTGAGGCTGTGAATGGGATTATTTAATGGATAATAACAAGAAAAATTAAATGTAAAGGTGACTTTTACTGTTCTGGTGCACAAAATCTCTAAGAGCGTGCCCCAGTGGTGACTGAGTTCACAGAATACAGCTCATTTTACCTCACTACAGTCCCTAAACTTCCCCCTTACAGGCACACAGTATGATTACCTGAATTAAGGGGCAGTCAGCAACATCTTTTAAATGCAGTGAGAGTTAAGAGATTGTCCAAGAACATGCTGAGTTACTGCAATGGTTTCTAATGTAGTTACACTCACAGATGTATTTGTTAAGGGATCCTATTTATAAAGGAGTTGCATCTCATTTATTTCACAGGGTTTTCTGCAAAGACCAGCAAGGGGAAATCAACTTTATTTTTTCTTTTTTTATTGTGTAAGGAAAGAACCCAGAGCTTAGTAAGGCTTTTACACAAGACACCTAGCATTTAAATATTTCGTACGTCTTTGGTAGTTCAGATCCAGTACTATTAAAACAACAATGCAACTCAAGGCAGTATCGCACTCCAGGCAGACATGACAAGGATCACCAAGATGTGTGAGTGGTGTGTGTGTTTTTTTTTTTTTT
>NW_010586682.1:52857-66741 GCF_000705375.1 Tinamus guttatus | reverse complement strand
ATGCCTTGGAGGCAGTGAGGAAACTCAGTAGAAGCTGAATCCCAACCGCTGGTCCCAACCCCTCCAACCGCTGTGATCAAACTCTGGAAAACAGCAAACAGGTTGAAGTTGTGAGGTGAATTCTGAGCAGCAAAACACCCCTCACACCGTGTTGGTCTTAGCTAGAAGCCCCCGAGCGCACGTGCACAAAGATGATACAAAACAGCATGATACCAGTGCAAGTTTCATGAAACTTTTTATTCAACAAGTATTTCATTATGATTCTGCCAAGATGATCAAATGAACAGCAAGGCATAAAAAACATGAAATAGTTAAGAGATTTTATTCTAATAGCTTTAATTACAGTGCTTGTTTGTCGAAATGAAAACTGAAAACAAGTATACAAAACAGTTGATTACTAATTGTGTATTGAAAGCAATAAAGGTTTCCACAACACTAAACAAACCAGTTCTGATAGTTCCTCAAGTTAAAGTTTAACAGCTCCAGCTTCTTCAGTGTTTATCAAAATACAAAAGAAAAGAGGTCTTTTTTTTCTGATGGCAAATCTGAACCTTGCAGTATGAGGGATGCCAAGGGTTTTCACACATATACAGATATGGGATTGTTTCAAGATGGGACTGAGTACTTCTAGAGTGGAATGACTCTCCAAACTCTCATGCTTTGTTTGTTTTTCCTAGATACTATACATGTTTGGTGGGGTTTTCTCATGGCATTTTTTACTTAAGTACAGTACTTTCTGACTATAGAGCTTAGGGCTAGTACAGGCTGTGCTTTCTGTGGAAAGGTTTGCCTTCTGGAGTGGTTTACACACGAGAAAAGTACAAAACACTTCGGACAAATACAACAGGCTAAAAATGTGACTTCCAGAAATTATTCAAGTTCTATGGAACCTCACCTGAACCAAAGTCAGAAGTTTAGCATGAGGCTCAAAGCTCATCTAAACCGAGTCTGACAAAAGTCTTTTAACAAGTATGAGCAAATGAGCACATACTATGAGCTGCACCAAGAACCGGAGATCGACCAGCTGGAATCTGCATGAAGCTAATTTGGTGTCGATCGTTGCTTCACCGCTTCAAAAGAATTAAAAGTCACCGTATTAGGGGTAGAAGAGCAGAAGCTATGTCAAACAGACTTGTGTGTTCAAGTGTTTTTACTTTTCCCCGACTACTTAAAAAAATACAGAATTCGGGTTAAAAACCAACCACCAAAATGGATCTCACAGATCTCACAACCCAACAGAGATAGTATTTAGCTCTACTGCACAATGACCACTGGCAACCCTTATGTTAATCCACTTTAATCCCTTCCGAGTACTAAACAGTGAGTTGATTCTTTACAATAAAAAAGCTGAGTAATATTGCATAGGAGTACCAGAAACTGCCTCATTGGAAAGAAAAACTATTTACATTAAATAAGAAACCTAACTGTTTTCAGGCTTGTATTTGCCACATTTACAGCATGGTGCAATATATACTGTGACAAAAAGAAATGAAAACAGCTTCCGGCACTCAATACCACAAAGTAGCACAGTTTGCCACATTAGAGTAAAGCGAAGGGCGAATAGGAGGAAATAAGAGGGAAGGGTGGAAAAAAGAGGGGAGAGGAAGGTTTACGGTTTCATTTCTGGTTTCGGAGCTGATTGGACAACCAGTCCAGTCCTTCATAGAGGCCGTCTCCGCTAGTGGCACAGGTGGCCTGGATGTACCAGTTCCTGTGACGAAGAGAATGCAGTCCGAGTTTGTCTGTGATTTCTGCTGCATTCATGGCGTTGGGCAGGTCCTGGGGGAAAGAGCAGAGTCACTCACCCTCCTACCACGAGCCGAAACGCAGACCTTCCTAAACAGCTCCCATGAGCAGCTTCCAACCCGTTTATGAAAAAACCCAAGAGCTTTCAGAGCTTCTCTTTCAGAGGAACTTAAGGACTACTTTTGATTTCAAGCTTTTTGTTTCAGAAAAACTCAGCAGATTACTTCTCTATTGAAGCTATTTCCAAAGGTTAAAAGCACGGTCACCCATGCTGGTTGTATTAGCAGGGCTATTTCTCTTAAGAAAACAAAAGTTAGGAGGCTAAATGTTTGGAATAAGTCACAGTGCCACTCGGTGTTGACCCAAAGCTGCTTACAGTTCAAGGGCTGTTTTCATTCACTTTCCATCCAGGAAATGCTTTCTGCCACTGCAGCTCCATGATTTCAGTTGGAGCTAAACTGTTCTCACGAGGTCACACTGAGCTGCTGTTTATAGTTCCCTTTCCTGCTACTAGGGAAGACTGGTGGCTCCTCTACCTTCCAGAGCCTGCACAACGGATCAAGCAGGATGCTATTAACTCCTGCATAACTGAAGTTTACTTAGCTATATTTAAGAATTTTAACATCTGGGTTTAACCTACTTTAAAAAAAAAAAGTTAGCTTTGTGGCCTAGGAAAGCAGAGCTCACCATTCAGTGTGAATATAACGAGAGTCAACTCCCTTTTTCCACGAGCACAACTTGTGCTCTCAAGCACCCTCACTGCAGGATTAGAGGTCCCAGCTTTGGGCATTCTGGGCTTCTTTTCTGTCACAGAAAGCTTAGATGGGTACAACACTCAAAACCAGCCAGTTTAATGCCAAACTTGTAGAAATCACCACTAAAACAGAATATGGGAAACTTCTTTGCTCAACACTGCTCTGAAGAGGCACTTTTCAAGTGAGAAGAGGGCAATTGAAGTTCTGTTGAAGACAGTAAGCCCAGAGGTGAACAGACATCTGCCAGCTGAGAACATACCTATTATGTTGGCAACATTCATGTCAAATTCAGCAGCTACCAGCTCCTAAATACACAGAGTGTTTAAGGAGCTCTCACAGACACACGCCTCACTCGGGCATACCTGTTTGTTCGCAAACACTAATAAAACAGCATCTCTAAGCTCATCTTCTGCCAGCATTCTCATAAGCTCTTCTCTGGCCTCGTTCACTCGTTCTCTGTCATTACTGTCAACCACAAAAATCAAACCTGGAAAGAAGCAAACCATCAGAAGCAGTGAGCACCAGGAGTTATTCACAAGCAATTCCACAGTTCCAGAAGTCAGAAGTAAACTTTGAAAATGCAGAAGGGTATGTAGGAAAAAAAGGCACAATTTTCACCCTGTTGTAATTCCATGTCTGAGAGAATCTCTCTTGCTGAGAGGAAACGAGTTGTTCGCTTGCATGTGCAATTTTTCGGGGCTTGTATGTTTAATTTACATAACCACACCATATTTTCAAGGAGCAGCAACTCCCAAACTCCTATGACAGGCCTCTAATGCATCTGTATTTTACATTTTAAAGGCAGACCAGTGGAAGAAGAGACATGTCCTCGATTCACAGGCCTGTTAAGTTTGTATGAAATGACAAGTACTAAAGACTCTGCTTTGAAGTAAAGGCTGGGGAGCTGCAAAGCTTTTAGAGGAAAAGCAGAATTCTGAATCTGATTCAGAAGGACGGGGAGGACAGGTTCCAAGAGGACTGGTTTCTACATTTCTTTCCACTCCCTTTGAACCTCAGCGTAACAGCCAGCCCAGCACGTGTGCACACACACCTCCTGCTAAAACAAACATGATTTCCCCAGAAAGTGTCAAGACTATCTGTGTAGGGGTACTGAAAATAACTTTATCCCAGTAACCTGTGATTTAAGTGTGAAGACTCACCTTGGGTATTCTGGAAGTAATGGCGCCAGAGTGGTCTGATCTTATCCTGACCACCTACATCCCACACTGTGAAGCTAATGTTCTTGTATTCTACTGTTTCCACATTGAAACCTACAAGAAAAATGGTGGCAAAACCTCAGTCAACCTCCACCTGTGGCATTTTCCAAGTCATGCTCGCAGTCTGAAAACATTATTTAAAGTTTAAATGTCTAAAATAAGCCAAAATCCAGTTCCCAGAAAAGCCACCCTCCTTTTTTCAATCAGAACTACCCGATGCCTCTTAAAATAAGGTGACTGTACTTCCACAGCACATAAAGGGTTGTTTCACAGTCAACTGAAGAGAAGGAATGAAGTGGGGGAAAAAAACCAGTCATTTAATCTCTTCCCATGCCTTTAGATCTGGCTGTGCTGCCTTCATAACACAGCCTTAGTGAAGGCTGGTACCGACTGGCACATCGGGGTACAGCACAAAGTCACTTAAATCAACAGCACTTTAATCAACGTGCTGCAAACGTGCTGCAAACAGCTCTCAAATCTCAAAGTGGTTTGTATAAATGGGGGGGAGAAAAAGAAAAAAGCCTTACCTATAGTAGGAATAGTAGTTACTATTTCACCGAGTTTAAGTTTGTACAAAATAGTAGTCTTTCCAGCAGCATCCAGACCAACCATTAGAATGCGCATTTCTTTTTTGCCAAAAAGGCCTTTGAAGAGGTTAGCAAAAATATTTCCCATGGTTGAGATATGGTGTCACTGGCCAGTAAGTCTAGAAAAAAGGAGAGATCACAGTATCACACAGTTAAAAACAATTGTGTTCCGGCACCGATAAACCAGATGAACATAAATTCTTTAGGCTCCCAGGCACACAGATCTTCCCATGCTGAAGCAATAGAAACATCAGATAAGCCAGAACTTACCCAAATTAGAGACACAGAGATAGGCCTGACTGCTTTAAAGCTTTTAAATAGTCTTTCAGAGATCTTACCATTGAATACTATTCTTAGATTTATTTGTGGGAGAAGCAAACCATAACAGATGCAGCAACTGACTGCTGCAGGTACTTTGTCCCCACTGCTATGGTGTAATTTATCTGCAGTCTAAGGTGTTACTATATATTTTTTTTTCTCCTCCAATTGACCTACAGTTAAAAAAAAAAACTTTTAAATTTGAGTTTTAAAAAGTTTAAAATCATATCCCTGTTGTTTATTCCTCGCTACTGCCTGAAGAAGAAACAATCAGTGCACTAAAGAGGAGGAAATTCAACACACAGCCTCAGTCCTCTCCAAGCCCGAGGAAGCCGCCTGCCAGCGCAGGGCAAACACGAAGCAGAATTGGCTTCATTAACATTGCAGACCTTCTCTAGAAAGCAAGTCAATGTTTACTGAAGCTCAGCCATCAAAAATTAATCATTATATTAAAAGAGTCAGGCTCTGAAATGAATGCTTCTTTGCTCACTGTAAGCTATTCACTCGGGATGCTCATAAATGACTAAAAATATCTGGAGCTTCCTGTTTTGGGAACCGAGGAAGTCGCCTCTGATTTCTGCAGTTACAGAACACTCACTGTGCCCTTGGAATGGGATCCACTGTTACCCATTTCCACAGCTTTTAAAAAATATTTTAAGCTTACTATTATGCCATTTACAGAAGAACGTAACAGCACCACAAAAAATATTATCCTGCTAATAAAAAACATGAAAATTTAAATACAAAGTAACCTTATGGCTATACAGAAAGCAGAGAGGGGGATGTTATATGGCACTAGTGACAACTCACACCTTTACTACTACTTTATCTAGTTAATCTCAGGTAAGTTTGACAAGAGCTAGAGTCCAACTGAAAAAAACAAGCCTAAGATACCAGGAATGTACAAAGTCAGGATATAAAACATTCAGGTGCCAGGTTTCCTGTATACTAAGTCATATAACTTGAAGGGTAATGTTAAATTTGTACTGAAGATATTTTGAAGATACCCAGCACTCCGCATTGAAGCTGTAAACCTGAAGCAGAATTCCAGGTAGAAATTTGCTTTACAGAACATCAACTCAGGATAACTAAAATGAGTTTTGAACTGAAAATTGAATCACTATACCACAGACCAAAAATCTTGCTCTGTTTAGCCCAGTGCTAAGAATGCACGAAACGCTGCTTCCTCATTCAGCGTACGTCTAAGCAGTTCTGCTGTTCCCAGGAAGTCCCGCTCGGAACAATTTTCAACCCCAGAGCTCAGCGCTGCTCCAGTCACATGTCTCTGCAGAGGCAGCGTCCCGGGCGAGTCCACGGAACACTCCAAAGTTCCTGGATGACATCAAACCCTGCAACGTGCTCGAGAAACCGAAGTCCAGGGCGCATTTGCTTTTCGTGATTGAAACGCGATAGGGTAGAGGCTTTCAACCGAGCTGGCTCCTCTACGAGCCAGACAGGGGAATCGACGGATTAAAACTAAACAAAAGGTTTGGAAGTTCTATTATGCCACGATTTCATTCATATTTTTCTGAAGTATCACCATGGATATTGAGCTGCCAGCCAAATATATGAAAGCTGTATAAACAGAAAACTTAATTGGAAAGCAAAGACAGCATTTTTCCTAGAGTCCCTATTTATCCAAATCACCCCTTCAGACAGCAGGAAATCTCACTCCTCAGCAGTAAACAGCAACTCTGACTGGGCTGCAGGGAGGACGTTTAAACCTTTCCTTTGTCTGGCTCCTCACGCTGCCTCTCTTTTCTGCTTCATCTGAAAAGCAGTATTTGGGTTTGAACTGTTATCTGTTACCACAGCTGTTATAACCCTCCAAAACAAGTTAAAGAATTTCTGTAGCAAGATAAAATTCCTAAGGCCCTGCATTCATTTTTATTTTTCTGCAGCAGTACAAAGCCTTCAGCAGTAAAACCATACTTAAAAGACTAACAGGTTATTAAATGCTCAAGAGCTGTAATCAATTAAAACTTAATCCTTGCTCTGACATTCATGACAATGTCACATTCTGGCCTTCACAAGTTGCCTGTGCTTGCCTATAGCCTTGGTGAATCCCATTAGGCCCCTTAGTCTCTTGGTACCTGACTGTTCCTAGGTCAAGAGGGCCCCACCAGGACCCAAGAGTATTAATTTCATAGTTACTTTTGTAGCACTTATCTGTCTTCTGTGAAGAACGAGAAGTTGAAACAGGCTTAAGAACTGTCTCCGTTTCCTTCTTGTTTCCTGCACATTTTCACTCTCCAAACCACTTCTGCAGCTACTTTAGTACTCAAAGGCACACGACAGATTTTTTTTTTAAATAGAGAATGAAAACGTCTCACAGTTTTTATATTACATATATATATATAGAAAATATTTAGATCCTTCACTACAAAGTAGCAGTATAATTAAAGTATCTAAAAAAAGAAAAACCCTGTTACGTGAAACCCATCTGCAAAACTCCCACAAGCTGCTGTGGTTCCCAGCAGAATGTTCCTCAGATGCTGCTGGGGCAAAAGAAGTTTCCAGCTTCAGCACAAGCAGCAGCATCCTCGAACCAGTGGCTAAGAGTCAAGTTCACCCATTGCCACAGGAAAAGAAAACTGGTCTATCAGTCTGAGAACCCTTTGCACACCCATTTGTCGTTGTGATGTGATGTGGGGTACACCATCTTACTTATCCCTATGTATTTTTCTATACTGCCCTCCTCACTACACTATCCCGTGTCAAAGAGTAAATTTCACCCACTGCCACAGGAAAAGAAAACTGGTCTATCAGTCTGAGAACCCTTTGCACACCCATTTGTGGTTGTGATGTGATGTGGGGTACACCATCTTACTTATCCCTATGTATTTTTCTATACTGCCCTCCTCACTACACTATCCCTGCCAGTAATTTGATCACTTTGAAGCACCTTTAGGGAATTCTGCAGCATTAATAGAAAACCTCAGGGAAATCACCCTCAGAACAGTGACAGATCATCTCTAAAGGGCAGGTCGCTGCTTTTTCAGTCATGCCTTCCAACAACGCAGAGCCCGTCGCACTGAAAACGGCAGGACACGCTTGAGAACTGCTTCCCACAACTTCATCACCACCCGTTAATACAACTCAGCTGAGGGATCATGCGATTACTTGGAGTGCACTTCAGTGCGGAGACTGCTTAGTTTAATTCTCCTTTCAGTCAATTAGCCAGAGCCCAAGAACAGGCTGAAAATATGGGGAGATTCAAAGACACCTAGGTGCACCAGGCAACTTCAAAACGTGCAGTCCTGCCCATATCAGGATTTGCCAATAAGCTACTTATATTCTATACTGCAACATGGCTTTATTTTCCTTAGCTCAGATTAAATGTCCTAATGGGAAAACGATAGAGGCTTAACAAGTTCCCCAAAAAAAGCCTGAAAACATGCAAAGACTATAGCTTATGGGTTACTTATGTGTTTAGACTCGCACATCTTTGAAAGAAGGATCCACGAGGCTGAGCAGAAAGACTTGTGTGTGAAAAGGAACAGCCCGACTGTCTTTCTGCAGCCTATGGCACCCTCATTGCGAATCCAGTTCCTAAAAACAGAGGCCCAACGCCCCTCAGGGAGCTCAAGCCAGGCCAGAACAGAATCTCCCTCTTTAACTCGGGCTTCTCCCCAGGGCGTTGAAGCAAGATCACCTTCACATACTCCACCTCAATACGCACCCCAGTAAAAACTTGTTGGGCAGGTTCAGTTAAGATAAACTGTGTCATTGGTAAACAGCGAGCGCAGGCTCACTGGATAGACTGCAGTTTTGCTTCAGGAAAGGCAGCATTTTCAGCAACAGATTTTCAAGTGATACATTTAGATAAGTAATTGGGACTACAGGCAGCCTTTTCCAGAAAGCCTCCAGTGTCTGTTAGAGAGATAGAGCAACTGAATTAGAACTTGCTTCTATTCATTATAGAGGGTCAGAATAAAAGCTGAGGAGTATCTCAAGATTAAACACAATTCAATGTCTGATCTGCAGCATTTTGTAGTTAACTGTGCCTTAACGCACTTCAGTGACATTTCATTCAGTCCCGCTTATCTTGAAAAATCAACTGTGCTTCTTGATTTGCACACTGCATGGATGAGCTGTTGGTGTAAAAGCTACACAGATAGTGTGCGGCACATTAAGGAAGATATAGCTGCTTCTTGAGATCTCTCTAATCTTAATTTTGCACCTCTAGAAGAGTTATTTTCAGCCCTCAAAACAAACAAACAAAAAAATCAAATCAAACTTCCTTGAGCCAAGAGTTGTAGCAAATGTCCTAGTTTCATTCAATTTTATACCACTTCTCTAAACATACCAGAATATAAAAGCTCAGAGACTAGGGGAAGAGATGCCATATTCATTAACTAATTGGAGAAACTAGGCCCACACTATTAAAAAAAAACACATTTTCTTCACTTCTGTGGCACAAGTTCTGAGGATTTTACAAAGCCGTGTAACAAAATTCACCAGGCTCAATCATTTTGGCAATCTGCTCTCTATAGTGGATAAATTCTACTACAGAAACGAATTTTCTACCTCCTCTTTATTATATGTTCCAAGATACAGAAGTACAGAAAGGGTTTGTTAACTTTGGAAACCATCAGATCTCCATGAGGAGTTTCAAGGAGAAGCTGTCCAGCAGTACATTTCTAATTAATCAAAATATCAATGTTAAGAGAAAATCTGAAAACTGTATTAGTAAAGAGCAGTATTTCAGATAAAGGTTCAACAAAAGTTCTTTCCCAATAGCTCCGTGTTACAGCTGCACATGTTACTGCTCTACTAAACATTTATCACAGCTTTAGTTACTTAGGTATTTATGATAAATGCGTGCTTATGAAGACATTATCAAAAGCACAAGTGTGTTTAAAAGAGTAAAAGCCTACTCTACACATGTCTAAACACTAGCTCCACCTCTAATTGAAACCTGAACACACAGATCCTAAGCTGCTATTAATACTTAAACTGTTTACCAGTCACAGGAAAACAAGAATCAACTTGGTATGTAACAGAAATGTTCATTTAGGAATTTAGTCTTTTGGTAACAGGCAGCCTGCACCACAGTGCTACTTTATAGAATTCCAGAAGATTTTGAGTTGAAAGCATAGCATGTACAGATACCAACAGAAAAACAAGATATTACAGAAAATAGAAAAGATCACCAAACCCATGAGTAAAGAAGATGGGAAAAAGGTGTTTTTTTTCTGTTTTTGATTTTTCATTTAACAACTGCTTTTGGAGAAATATGTGAGAACAGGCAAAAAAGGGCAAATTAACTCAGCAGCTTGTTCTTTACTATTTAAAGACCATTTTAAAGGATAATGTGAGAAGTGATCCAACAAGTATAAAACACTACAGAAATTTCAGGATTAATCTAGGACCAATTCACGACACCTCTCAGAGGGCACAGACAGTTAAATACAGCTGCATTCCTTTGAAATAATTTCTTTGAAGATTAAAATGTGCTGGTACAGCAAATTTTGAAAATGGCTCTTGATCAAAACCCTTTTTATACATTGCTATAAAAACAGTTGAATATTCCTGTGTTTGAACAAGTCGTTCACTGGCCTTCCACATCTGATAACCTCAGTGAAAGATGACCAAATACCAACAAGGCCTTTTCATTCACAGGCTTAACTTAAATAACAATTTTCACTTGAGTTACCTGAGACTTTAGGCCATACTGCAAGGCAATAAGCATAGGTTTGGTTTAAAGGCTGAGAGTAGCTAACAAGCTTGCTAGGTTCCTTCATCAACATGGGATTATTTGGGGATTAAGTGCCATCATAATAAAGACTACCTCAAAAATCTCTTTCTCAAAGCTTGTCATCACCTTAAGCCCCCATTCATTTTAAGTTTGATCTGTTAAAACAAGGGGAATGTTAAATGATCAATATCAACCACCACTGCAGCAATTTTCTCCATGTCACAGTGGAGGTGTTTGTGTCACATCGGAAATAAATGGTGCATTTGTGTTTTAGAGGATATTAAGAGAAAATAAAGCACTGATTTTGAAGTGTCATGTAAAAAGGCTGTTTAAAGCTACAAAACTGCACACTCCCACCTCAAAGTATTTAGATGAATTTGGCCAGCTAAAGCTCACACAACTAGCAACTAAAAAGCATGTATATGTACACTGTACGTTCAGGGCAAGTGGAGAACAAGTCAGTAACAAGAGAGAAATTAGAAAAGAAAATCCAACAGGGTACTGTACCTTTGTGCCTTAGTACCTTACCATCTTCAAGCAGGTGCTGTTTATGCACATTAGCCATATAAAGCATTTTCAAAACGCTTTTGAGAACAAAGGACTCAGACTGGCATAAAAACAGAAGATATTGCCATTTGCAAGTTCAGAACAAGGGTAAAGACACAAAAGCAGGAAAGTCTCCTTTGGAGTGATGCACTGTTTCCCAGATTATTGATCTCTGCCTAATGAACTCAACCACACAAAGTCACTCCTCAAAAACCAGGCAGGAAAATACTGATGTCCAGCAAAGAAAAAAGAGCAGGCTGCTTAACTTGGTATTCAAAAAGCAAATCAGATTTACTGTCTTCTTCTCATCTTGAGGCACAAGCTAATTCTGTTTCCTAGGAAAATCTCTAGCCATTTTAAACAATCATATACTGTGATGCATATCTCTTAAAGTATGTAAACTAACACACAGGGGAACTCACACACCTGTTCCCAAATATTTTATTTTAAAGAGAGGCTGACTGGTGGAAGTAGTGCCGAAATCACTGTTGGCATTGTCAGATAAAGCATGTCCATCATCTCCCTGCAGACTGTCTGCAACTGCTCAGAAAAAGATTTGGTGCTGACAAGACAACTCTGGCACCTGAGTTTTGGCTGCAGCTACATCTGCACCTGCTAAATGGTGGATGTTCTTACTACACATTACAAAGCACTTGTGTCCACACAAGCTCTGTAGAGTTTGAGGCCAGACTAGTTATAACTTCCAAAAACTTGCATTTTAAGCCAAATATCCTGTTATTCATTCCCACTAATTCAGAAAAGAAGTCAGGAACTAACTCAGGAAAGTCAGTCAAAATTTACACTTTTAGTAGAAACAAGAAGAACTTGTGTGAGAGCCTCAGTAATGAAACTCAATTTGGGGTTGGGGAATATGACAAAGCAGAAACTACAACCTATATACTGACTATCTAGCATGTAATAAGAGCTATATTAATCCTGAGAGTCCTATCAGAACCAAAACATCAGCAGTAGTGCCACAGTCTGTCAGTGTTTGCAGGGGCTAGAAACAAGAAACAAAACTGGATTCTTGCAAGCAGAAAGAAAAAAGTGCTGATTAACATAAAAAAGCTGTTGTAGTAGGAAGCTGGTTCTAAAACTTCTTTACTCATCAGATAATGAAAGGGAGTGATGCTCAAGTGTTAGCTGTGACACAAACTCTATAGCACTTCAGCAGCAAAACTTTCTAAGATTTCTAAAAAAGTATTTAAGTTATTAATTTCTGTTCACAAAGTCTATCCACTATAAAGAACTCAAGATATTAAACATGCTTGTAAAGGCTGTTGAAATCTAAAAGTTCTAGCTTGAAAGTTCATCTTTGCACAGCTCAGCAGTTCTTCTAAACTGACTTTTTGTTTTTAAAGCAAAATGCCTCTAACTTCAACCCTACAAATCTATTTAGAAGTCTGTATTTGAGCTTTTCCTTCTCTTGCCAATTAAAATAATCAATAGCTCACATGGTAACTGCACCTCAGCAAGAGGCAAAAATGCTACTAAAGCAACTTTCCAATCAGGTGTTAACCAGAACACAATTTGACCAGAAAAAGGATCAAAATCCAGCCCTCTGCCTCCTCCCTGCCCTCCGCCCACTTTGTTTGCCTTGAAACAACTGTAACTCTAGTCCTGCCGCTTGCCTGGCGAGCGTGACTAATGCACGCAAGGAACTGCGCGCACCGGTCAGGAATGCAGCACTTTTGCCCAGGCCCTTTCCAGACTTGGGTTGCATTTCACAACTAGCCAAGCTCCAAAATTTGGCAAACGCTGTGGCAGGGACCCATTAACACCCTGAGTGTTCAGACACTCACACTCTAACCCCAATCCAGGTTCTCTGGGTACAATCCTGCAATTATTACCAAGACATCACAGCAATAAGTGCCGTTCAGAATGGAAATGACATCTGCTTGAGCCATTTTTATTCCTCGTGTTCTGGCACAGTAGATGGGCCAATAAACTTGGCAAACAAAGAGTTTTAAGGGGTTCAAGTGAGGCTTCCTCACCCTTTCACCCAGTGTAATTAGTGCTATTGAGAAAGCAGTCCAACAGGGTTCCCAAGCACTGCAGACAACGCGTGTGCTTTTAATAGAGGAAATAAGTGGCGTCACACCAGCTTCCTAAATGCAGGTTTCAGATAATCCCCCTTTTTTTAAAAAAAAAAGCTGTTAAATCTACAACCACTCACACTGACAATTTCATTACAAATTTCATTAAAGCCAAGAAGCAGCCCTCACTTCAGCTAGAGAGGGTTCCTGCTTCCCTCTTCCCCTCAAAGCTCATCCAATCAGTAGTAAAAATAGTAATAACTGCATTGCTGAATGACCTTGGGCAATTCGCTTCAACTTGGTTTCTTTGCCTGAAAAATAAGGTTAGGAGGATATTCTTCAAAGAGGGTGTTGTAAGACTTATCATCAAACAAAGTTCACAGTGTTACATAAATAGTTCATGTTTTAGCTATTGACAAAGCCACATTTCCAAACAAGCCTCTGGATACAACTCTAATCAACCTGTGGAATTTAGTTTGGCAGGGATCTGGCAGCAGAGCAACAAGGTCAATGTCAAACACAACATTTAGGCAGCTTTAGGACCCGAGAGAGTTTTAGCCGTGTCTGATTGGGGCAAACAGATTCCTCTGGGAAGAGGCTTGTAACACACAAGGGTTTAGCCTATAAAGTACCGTGTTAATTACTCACAGCAGCAGGACAGGGCACTTTTGGCCACAGCACAATATCCTTTCACCGGGACCTGCTCTGCAAGGGAAAACTGGATCGCCAAAGCTCAGCAACGAGCAAACAGTTTGCTCCGGGCTCAAAAAAAATCCACTTACCTTCGCCCTTGACTTATGAACTAAAATAAAGATTTTTTTCCACCCCAAGTGAAGATTTATTACCGAAGTGAAGGTTTATTACCGAAGCGAAGGCTTTCTAGCCGAAGAAGGCCTCGCCGGAGGCTGCCCCGCGCCCCGTCTCCCTTCGCGGCCCGGAGGAAGCGCCGGGAGCCTCTCCCCGCTCCCCGGCGGGGCG
>NW_010586682.1:26566-51441 GCF_000705375.1 Tinamus guttatus | reverse complement strand
AAAAAAAAAAAATGCAGCCCTTTGGGCCACTCTGCTCGAGCCTGCTTTGCTTTTGAGGCACAATCCCTTTGGAGCCGGAGGCTTTTCCACACTAGCAGGGCAAATCCGACCCGGCTGCACCCTGTTCTTGCTTCTTGCCTTTTTTTTTTTTTTTTCCCTGAAGTTTGCATGTTCATCCAAGGTGATCTTCTGGGGCTGTGAAAAAATACCCTGGGCTGGATTTGCTCTAGTTCCTGAGTCCCCAGGAGGATTTTGGGGGGGAGAAATTGGATGCTGGGCTCAATCCCTGCCCTGCTCTTGGCTGTGGCAGCACCTAAAGCAGGAGCTGAAAAGTGCCTCCCCCATCAATGATTTCCTATGGAAAAATAAAACACAATAGTGATTATTCCCTGAATTTGGGGATTCAGAATCTTGGAATTGCCTGCTGGGCCAGGAAATCTCAACCCAGCGCTCACGTTTTCCCTGTATTTCTGGCAAAAAGCAGGTACATTTGGAAGGAAAAGCAAGTGAAACGTTCTTTTCAAGAGAAAAAAAAATGATTTGGGGGCATCAGAGGGATCTGCAGCAACACCCACATCCACAGAGTCAGATCCGTGGGCTGGTGCACGGGATGGTGACAGGGATATGCACTGCTGTCCCCAAGCCCGGGGCATCCAAGGTGCTGGTCCATGTGCGTCAAAGCAGCTTGGAGAGGATCCCTAATACCCAATGCTGCAATTTGGCCAGGAAACCTGGTGTTGCACGGTGGGGCAAAGCTGGTTGCCCATCACCAGGGTGTCAGGCCGCCGCGTGGGTTTAGACGCGACACGTCCCCGTGTGGGATCGGCGGCCACATGGCTTCTTACCCAGAGGAGACGTTGGCTGACCCCATCATCAGAACCTCATTAGGTCGCGCCGCCGCTAATTGCCGGCCGTTTGCATCGCAGGGGAAGACAGACGTCACCCGGGGACCTGCCAATCAATGTCACGAGCAGCCCAGGCCTCGGGCGCGCTTTGACCGCCCGCAAGAATGAGAGCGATTGTTTGGGGCATGGGGAGGGCAGTGCGGACCCAGCTGGTCATAGCATCAGCGTTAGGTCGTCTGCCCTGCTGGGACACCTGCACTACAGCAGGGGAAACAACAAAAAAGGCTGAAAAAGGCTGATGGCTTCTGCGAAACGAGGTGGAGATGTCCCAGCCGCTTGCATCTGCCTGGGGAACTGAAGAGCGGCCTTTGTGCCTCAGCCCTGGTGCGGATACGGAAAAGTTCATGTTGGGAAAAAGAAGCAGCGAGTGCAATAATGTTGGGAGAGCGATGCGAATCCGTGGGGGAAATCCTGCTGCATTGCAGCTGGGTCTGCAAGAGAGAGGAGGAGGCGGTTTTTGGTTAGTGAACAGACCACGGGGTAGAAAGGAGGTAAAAAAGGTGTCCCATGCCTAAATCACTTTGGTTCTGTGTTCTGCAAGGTGGCTACCTCTGGCCAAATTCATTTCCTACTCTCTTTCGCAGTCCCTGCAAGCTTCACATGAGATCCAGCACCCTTTCCTAGATGTCCCCTTCAGTGCACAGTGATCTGTGTCTTCATCTCCACCAACTGGACTGACTTGATCTCCCCAGGAGATTCCTGACATCTGGATCTGGTGAAGGCGTCTCCATCGTAGGACATGAGGTCCTGGGCCACCTGATCCAGCATTAGGTCTGCTGCAAGCGGTGTTGGAGCAGAGACACAAGAGAAAGAGGAGCCTTCAGCATCTGGTCTATGGCAGTGTCTCAATTCAGTAGCTCCATCCCTACATGATGGGAGCCAGACAAGAAGGTCTACAGAGGCAAGAAAGGTCCTTCTTCAGAGTCACCAGTGCCACCACCATGAGGTTTGCCTTCTGCATTACGTGCATTTTGGTTGTCAACCTCCTGCCTTGTCCAAAGAGCTTCAAAATCGGCCACAGGGTTTCTTCCCAATGGATGCATTGCCCCAGCCTGGACCTGGCAGTCCTTTGGGTGTCATGGGACCTGTAAACCAGCCAAAGCCCAGCTTATCCCGTGTTGGTCAGGGACCTGACGAATACAACAGGGCTGTTTGTAGGAAAGTGAGCAGGCTGGGGTTAGGCCGACATCTGCGAGAGCAGCTGGTTGGAGCTGGAACATTTTTAAGGCAAGGGGAGGGACACATTAGAAATGAATCCAGAGAAAGCAGCCATCCAGCTGCTTCCTCTTCTCCATTTCTAAATTACTCTATTTCTAAGCTTTAATATTGTGGGTGGGGTTTTTTTTTGCTTTTTTTTTTTGCCTTTTTTTTTTTACTGTCCCACATACCTGGAACTAGACAACCTCCCCCTTCTTCTCCTGAGCCCCGAAGGGAGGGATCTGTGACGAACAAGCTTCCCTTGTGGTCTCCCAATGGAGAAGGATCACGAGGCTTTTTCTCAGCCCCAAGGCAAGTCTACTGAAGTCAAAAGTCCGTCTGACCCCAGAGCGGGGCTGGGCATGTGATAGGGAGGACGAAACAAGCAAACAAACCTTCCCAAGGCCCTGTTTGCAGGAATGTAAGTGCAAAGCTACCTCAGCTTCTTGCTTGTATGTCTCTGAGTGATCTTACCCTCTCACTGCAGAGAATGGCATCCTCGCTGCAGGATGCTGTCAATTCTAGAAGCTCATGAGAGGAAAGACCCACCAAGGTTAATGCAAGGACCAGTGCTGGTGTCCTTAAATGCAAGGACACCAGCTCTGGCTCTGCACATCCCTGGTTCAAGGGGTTGGAGCTCAGGAGAGGATCCATTTGGCCCGTCCTGGGGTGGCAGAAATGGTTGTAGGTTGCTTCCTAGGGCTCCTATTAACATAACAAATTAAGACTACAGGAGACTTTATTAGAAAGGAGATCTACAAGATCTCCTTGCCCAAGCCCATGTGGAAGCAAAGTAGTAGAGCACAAACTTGATCTTGTTATCTGACTATTCCCAAGGCTGGGGCCAAGGAGCAGCCATCACCCATCGTTAGCTGCAGTCTCAGAAGAGATGTGTCCCACAAAGATGAGAGAGGCATGGCTTCAGGATCCACCTCGCTTGCCTGGGACAGGTTTGGGGCCCATGCACCGCCTTCCCCATCCTTCTTCTACCTCCACGCTCCCATTCTTCCACACCTGGCATCCTCTGATGTCTCTTCATGTGACAAAAAGGATGTCTGGGGAAGGAGCAATGGAACACAATATGCCTCATGGTGAGACTCACATGTGTGTGTTTTTTAATTCTCCTAATGTCTAACCCACCATGAACACAGCACTTGGAGTCTTTTAGCAGTCCCCTGACTTGCTGAACCCCATGCAAAGAGTCTCAGAGCTGCCCAAGGTGCCCAAGGCCATTGGGAGTGTGGAGATCTCAGGGGTGTCTCTTGGGTTCCCTCCAGGACGCAGAAGAAAACCTGTGCCCACGCCGAGCCGACGTACGATCTGCCCTCGGGATTTGCTCCAGCAAATGTCAATTTATGTCAATTCTTCCTTTACATTAGCCGTGCACGCTCCTCGCTTATCTCTAGGGAAACAGCTGTGCTGCCGGGGTGTGATTTATCCTGGAGAAATAGATTTCAATTAACATTTAAACCCGAACCCATGATGCGGTTACAAAGGCACTATAATGAATCAGGCTTTTAATAAGCTCAGTAACCTTTGCAAGCTCCCCAGGAGGGGAGCTGGGCCTGCACGTGGGCCAGCAGATAACGCTGCAGATGCCAGAGCTGCCCGTGTGTGGGCTGAAATCGCTGCCCGCTTTGCTGAGGACCGCAGCGTATGGCTGCTTGCTCCAGTGAGCCTCAGAAAATAACCTTACACCCCTGCATCTTATTTTTTGTGTGTTTTTCCCCCCTGTTTTATTCTGCAGGGAGAGATACCTGCAGCTACGTTAGCTCTGCGGGATGGACTGTTCACCTCTTCCCATCATGATGCAGTAAGTTGGGCATGGGAGTGGGGTGAGCGGGACATTTGGGAATGAGCGGAGCATCTCTTTGGACCTGGCTGCAGCCACGATCCAGGATCTGGAGCCGCGTGTCTCTGGAGATGTGAAATCTGTAATTACAAACCTGCTAATGAACTCATGCCCTCCTGGGTGTGCTTGTCAGATGGCCCGATTGAGCTGAAGGCCTGGAGGTGCTGCTGGAGTTGCTGACAAACCCCTACACAGCGGTAGTTCCCAAGAGCAAGGCCTGGAGGAGCTTGGGTTGGTCCCTACCTGCCCTGTCCCCAGATCTGTGCTGCCCCGGTGCTGCGGATGGCAACAGTGAAGGTATCTGCTCTAGGGTGATCCATAGTTGGGAGAGAGGTGTCACCTCCTCAGCATGTCTCATCTTGTCCTTCTCGGACATCACACTCAGGAGGGGTTGGGTGATGGCCAGAGAGGTGAAGATGTGGCCCCATGCAAACATTGCTGGGGGATTGGATTGAGCCAGAATTTCCCTCCCTGTTTTTCCCATCATGAACTTGCCTGGCCTGATTTTCCAGAGGATGCAAGCAGAGTCCATCGCAAGGTTGTCCCTAACTCAGCTTGGCCCAGCATGCGTGAGCTGGGCCAAGCTTTGGGATGGGTCACTTGGATGAATATGGAGAAGAAAGTCAGGTCTACATGGGCCTCTTGCTAGAGATTTTTAACCCTGATATAGGTAGGAATGTTGGCCAGTGGCTTGAGCATAGAAGACTTGGGTTTGGGACATGACAACAGGAATTTCTTTAGCTGTCAAAATAGCTTAGAATCTAGATTAAACTAGAATCTACGATCTCTCTGGTTCTTCTAGAGTTAGTTCCCTCCTCCCTAAGAGAACTAAGACCCTTTTCTTCTTGGGGGTAGACCATGCCTTTTAGCATCAAATGGATATGCCTGTGGGAGAAGAGGGTTATAGAGACACTGGCAATGCTGGGCTCTGCCTGGCCCAACAGCAAGGCTGGAAGGGATGTGCTCTGATGATTGACATCTACCCCAATTTGATCATCTTTCAGGGGACTTGAAAGTCTTCTCATGCCATAAAGACGTTGTTCTATTGTGGAAAGCCCCTTGGCCCTTGGGAGCAGAGGGACAAAGTGGCTCCAAAGTTGAGCTCGGCTGCAGGAGAGTTCTCAAATATTGTGGTCACCTGATCCTTTGCCGAGGGGTCAAGTTGCCTGTCCTAGAACTGGTCTTTCAGCCATGAGGTCCTGTCCTTGGGTCTGGGGAGCTGCAGACAAGCTGGTGGCTTGAAGGTGATGAATCTATCCAGGAAACTCAGCTTGGGACCAGCAGAGAAGACCCACTTTTTGGAGTCTCGTGACGCATGTGTAATCATTGCATGTGACCAGAGCCCTCCCACGTTACTTGAGATGTGCAGGAGCGTCACCCATTTGAGGGTGAATCATTCCCTGGGAGAATATGTGCTGCGGAGGAGCCGAGGGTGACTACATCTGACTTCAGCATCTCCCTTAGATACCTTCCAGGAGGAATCCAGGCCCAAATCCTTTTTCTTCTTCATTTTTTTTTCTCCCAAGGAACAAACTAAAGCAGTGACTTTCCTTGGCTTGGAATCCTTCCATCGGCTGCTCCAAGGCATGCTGAAATAAATGCCTTTCCCTCATGCGTGTCCTCCTGGCAGCTCCAAATCATTGCCGCCCAGAAACTAGCCTCTTGACTTCCTCCCTGGTCATTTAGGAAGCCCCTTATTCTACCTTTGGGCTATCATAAGGTCTAATGCTCACAGGTGCCTGCAGGGAAACTAGACACAGTGGCTTGTCCCCTGTTTTTAATGAGGTCTATGGTTGCTTCTTTTTAGTTCCTTATGCTGTTTGCAGGGCAAGGACAAGCCTTCCTGTGTGGTGAGAAGTGCCACAGCCTCACAGTTTCATTTCTTTACTTCATTTATGTATTTATTTTTATCCTATAGCTAAACTGAAACGGAAGCAAAAGCCCGATTTGAAACAAAACATTAATGCCTGGCAGCAATCCCATGAGGATCTCCGTCCAGGATGTGGCTTTGCAAGGGTGGCCGCAGCGCGGGGACCGTCATAGCAGCCTGTTGAGGCCACCTCACTCTCCTGGGGTGGGTTTGTTGTCATTGCAATGCTGGGATAGTGGAAAGAAAGGGGCTGCAGGCATTTGCAAGGAGCCTGAAACAACCCGCCCGTTTACCCGCCCAAATCCCGCTCACAAAATCGCTGCATGGGGGAGAGGAATAGCTAGCCCTGGGGCTTAGGTGCATCAAAAAGAACAAGCCTTTAATAACTTAATTGCGGCAGCTATTGTAAAGCAGAGATGACACTGAAATCCAAGGTGAAATGCATCCCTGTGCTGATCTGGACACCCCATATCCCAGGTAAACTGAGGCACAGAGGCGGCGTTGGAGGCCACCTGGCAGCAGCCCACACGGGACATGCGCTGAGGCCGGACACAAGGGAATGGTGACCCCAAAAAGCACTTTTCCTCCAGCTCCTCCGGTCCTTTCGTTGTTCCCTGTGGCTCCAAAGGAAGGAGGCTCCTTGCAGCAGATGGCAGCAATGGGTTTGGGAATGTCAACGGTGACCCATCTGCAAAGGCGCCTGCAGCGAAACTCAATGCCACTGCCTGTTGCAACTGGGGGTGGGTTGCACCAAAGTCTTCCCCGAGGTTGTAGGACAAAAATAAAAAAAAATAAAAAAAGCTAATTTCTATGAATGGAAAGCTACTCCCTACATGGGCTTGCCATTGGGGATTCTCTAGTGTCTAATAGCGGGGTTGAGCAGCCTGGCCTATGGCATGCATCTCTCCACTGCTCCCTAAAATCCCTGGTCTTCAATCACAAGGATCAGGCGATCTCAGGGACCTCTGCATGGCTGATGGTGAAGTGGGTTGTCAGCGTGTGATATTGTAGAGTTGATGGGATGAGAGGACTGGGCCTGGTGGCATCATCCTTGGGCCAGGTGGCATCATCCTCCCCTGACATCTCAGACTGTCTCTTCATCAGGTGTGTTTTTTCTAGTGAACACAGTTTTTATTTTATTGCTTTTTCAGTGTCTTTTTTTTTCCCAGCTTAGTTTCCTAAGTCAAGGAAGCCTGTGTGATGTGTGCCTCCATAGCTATAGCTTTATTGGTCTCTAGGAGGCTCTTTTTGGCCAAATTCTGCAGTGGCAGGAAGGTCTGGAAAAATGCCATGGGGGATGAACCGAGCTGGCTTCCCCCTGGAAAGCTGCTGTGGCCACCCAGCCCTGGCTGTGCCCGAGCCAGGGAAATCCATTGCACTAGAGCATCCCCAAATACATCTGGCCCCAAATTGCCCCTATAAATGCAGAGCCGGGGGGACATCGCAGTGGTGCCCGGGCGTCCCCACTTGGAGATAAGGCACAAAGCAGACGTTGAGCCGGGCTCCCTCTCCCCAGGGTTAAGGGCATCTGTGCTCTCCTCCGGGATGGTTTTGTTCCCAGCCAGGTTAATTTGAGTTTCTAGACAGCTGCTGTTATTGTGGGTCAGGGAGCTGATATCTGAGAGTGACTTGATCCAGGGGAAAAAAGAAAAGGCGGGGAAAAAAGGGTCTGAGTCCCTCTTGAGATGACAGCATCCAGCATGCAGGTGCTTTTATCAATCCAGATTTTAATAAGATATTGAATAATAGCCAGACAGAAGATCTCTCCCACCAAAAACCTCATGCACCAGCTTTCTCCTGCTCTGGGCAGTGCAAAGGTGTCCCTGGAGCATTCCAAAGGCTCCAACGTGGTCCGTGATGTCCCCTGCCCATGGGGCTTTGTCCTGCCCATGCCTGGGTGGTCCCTGAAAGAAAAGGTTTCCCTGGACAGTCATGGGGCTTTAGAGCAATGACAGCAGGGAGTTATTCTGCCCAGAATTAAGTCGCTGGCCAGTGGAGGAGCATTAAGGTAGAGCTTCGAAGCTCCAATTATCTTGGGCTCTTGAGACAAATAAACAAATAAAAGATAAAACAAGGCAGATTGTGTTGCCAGACTAAAGGTGACAAAATCTGTTTGGAAAGTACTCTGAGATTGGGCGATCAAATGTGCGCTGTTAAATGATATAGCTTGGCATGCGAAGAAGGACAAAACCAGGCTGGAAAAGGACCTCTCCGCTCTTGCTTTTACTGGAGAGACAAGCAGAGAGGGCAAATTATTATCAGTCAGGCTAAAATGGGAAGTAAGGAAGCTGAGGTGTCCCCTGGGATGGAGGTTGTCCCATTCTGGGGATGCCCATGAGGAGCAGCCCTGGGGATGCAATGGCAGATGCTGGTGCTGTCCTTCACTTGGGCTCATCAGTACCTGGGTCTTCAGGTTCCTCACCAAACATGAGCCAAGGTGCAGAATCTGGCCCATATTTCTGGGGCTAATCAGCTTTCGGGGTATTAAGTTGCCTGTTTGCTATAGATAAATTAAAGCTTGGTTGACAAGACATGAATAATGAACTAATGAGCTTAGGAAAGAAGAAAAAAAGAGGAAAAAAAATCGGCACTTGATATAATTAGCTTCTAAAAACTGCACACCACAGAAATGCTCCCATTCCAGCGGGGCCGGCGCAGCTGCGTGTGGAGACAGAGTTTCTAGGAAAACTTTCCCAAGCTTTCCCAAGACATCCGTGGCGAGAAACCACAACAGCCCAGCGAGGTCGGCGTGGTGGAGTGGTGATGGAGAGCCAAACGTAGCCTGTGTGGTCTCCTCGCCGCTAACCGGCCTCGCGTTGCTCCATCCGACACCAGTGGTTTGTTGATGCTCGCTGAGAGCGGGAAGGGCACGCGGCTCATCCCGTCCTGTGCCGAGGAGCTGCCGCTGGAGCCAAGGATGGAGCCTGGGCACTCTCAGCACCATCCTAGAGGCTGATGTTTATTTGCCACCACGGCCCTAGTTGCTCCTTCAAGAGAACTCAACGCTGCTGTGCATGTAGGCACAGGCTCCTGTGTAGTTGGTCCAAATGTCTCCACTTTCAACAGGGAGGATTTTGCTCAAGCGCCTTGTTTACTTTGGATGCCTCCTTTTTTATTATTATTACTATTTTATTTCTTTTTGGAGTGGCCAGCTGGAGCCAGATGAAAGGCAACAAAGTTTTCCAAAAAGGTTGACACTTTACCCTTGGCATCTTCGGTTCTTTGAAGACATCTTGGGTTGGGCAGGTGAAACGGGAGGTGGACGAACATTCTGCGAGGTTGGTACCTCTGGACGTTTCTTGACTTTGAGCTGAGGTGTTCTGGGACACTGTCAAAGGCTGGAGAGTCAATTGGGCTAGTGAAGGTTTGAGTCCCATAGCCAATGGCTTTCCAAGAACAATATGTTTGTCTTCACCTTAAGGCATCTCCCCACACTGAGGAACATAGCAGGAGTATTTTCTGCGTTGACCAAGGCCAGGTCTAACTCCACATCTCTGGCTTTTCTCCAGAAACACTCCATTACTACATCTCAATAATTGCTGCAAAACCCAGTTTTGATGGCTTGGTGGAGCCTTTCCCACTTGGCCTGTAGTCGCTTTTGCTTTAGTTACCATGAGTTTCTTGGGAGCTACAGAAGCAACCCAGTGGACATCCAAGGAAGACCTCAGCCAGTGCCAACCCAGGGATACATCCAGTGAAAGACAACTGACCCCAAATATGTTGATGGTTGCATGTTCCTAGTGCTGTTTTCCAGGAATATATTTTCTTTTTTTATCTGCACCACCACCATGAGGTCAGAGCTGCTTGGACCTCTCATACATCCTCTTGGAGCTACCCATCCTGCAGGGTCTTCTTCCTCGCTACCACCCCTTTCATGATGGGGACGTGAGACTGGACACTTGCCCCGCTCACCTGATAGAGCAGCCAAAATAACCTCAATGTCAGGCAAAAATGCCAGCCAGGCCAGCCCGTGCCCCATGGTCACTGTTGGAGTAGAATTCCAAGGTCTCCTCTCCTGAGTCCTTCACTGGAAGCTGGAGAGCCCTGCCATAGCTCGTTAAACATCATACAATGTGTGATCCCCCTTCCCACCAACCTCCAGGGGAAAGATATGCGCAGTCAAATATTATGGTTATTTAGACTGCTTTCCTAAAGAAATCAAACCCATGTGCTTATTGCTGTCTGCTTGGCATCTTCCACCCAGTTTCTCCTCCAGTAGCATTTTTTTTTCTTCATGCTTGCCAAGTTTCATCCAGAGAGATGAAAGATGGAGAAAAGACCTACACTGACCTTAATAGACACAGGAGACTCCATGGAGTGCAGCGCTCCAGACCTATTTTTGTTCTTTCCACGGATTGGTATTTGTAGTAAAGAATACTTGATGGAAGCTATGTCTCTTGCATTGGGGCTGAAAGTGGGAGACAGTTCTGGTTTCTGGAGGTTATTGCATGCCCCAGCGACCTTGTCTCCTATATGTCATTAATCTTATAGAGACCTCCATTTTGTCCAAGAAATGGGCTGCACTCTCCATCCTGGAGCTGAATATATATGTATCCTGGGCCTATACCATGGACCTTTTTGGACATAAGGTCAGCGCTTTTGTCATGGCTCAAAGGCCATATAAAGCATAGAGCCAGGATGGTGCATTTCCCTGGAAAGGGGCCTGTCCTGGCCCTTGGTTTGGTGTTGAGGGTGCTATGGGTGCTGGATGAGGTGACGGTCCCACCTGAATGCCCCACCACATGCTATTCCCTAGGACTTTCCCTGAGCCTTGATGTAGAAAAGAGCAATTCCTCCTTTTTTGCAGTAGCAACTTGGGCCAAAGCCTTGGATTTTATTTCTCATAGTTGGCAGAGCATTTCAGACATGCTAAAACGTTGGCATCTAAAAGCCTCATCCGGTCAGTAGTGGTACCTGAGCCTATATGAGCTTGCCAAAGATCCTTGCTTTTAAAAACAAGATTTGGGAAAAGCCGCTTCTGCTTGCCCAGGCATTTTTGGACTGTGTGATTTTTAACTCTTATGGGTTAAACACACCTTGAAAATGGCCAATTGGTGCAAAGCAGAGATCTTGGTCATTCCTGGATCATGATTCATTTTGCTATATACAAATATACAAAAATATATTTTCAGGCCTCTACAACTTGGTAAGGAAATGTCATCCATGCACCTCCAGTTTTCAGAGCAGTGCAATTACCCTAGCGCTGTTGTTTTCCATCCCCAAGAGCTGGATCACCTCAATCTGGAGTCCTTGTCCCAAACACAGTGCCCACAGCAGGGCATTCAGAAGCCGTTTTGGGGTTGGGGAGCCCAAAAGCTCTTATTCACTTAAAAAAAAAAAAAAAAGGGATGACAAAATCCCCCTCTTTGGTCTGGAAGCTCTTCTAGATGTGAGTGCTGCAGCACTGCTGGCATTTTGGAAGAGAAAAAGCTTCCCTCCGCTCACGCCTGTTGCAGGCATGCTGGACAACAGTGTGTCTGAGAAGGGCTCTCATTGCCCTGTGGGCATTTTGTTGGGGAAAGAAAAAAAAAACCCACCTTTTTTAACAGAATCAAGAGTGAAAAGTGCTGTGGGGATGGCAACCTGGAAATGTATTGATGGTAAAAGGCGGGGATAGACAGAACTAGGTGAACTCTTCTTTCTCCCAGGTTATGAGCTCCAGGAACTCAACAAGCTTTCTCAAGAGGTTGGAGGCCAAAGCACAATGGGGAGAGGAAACACCTTGGCAATGCATCTCCTCTCTAGTTACCCCATGGTGATGTGCTCTTAGTCTGTCCCATACATCCCTGTCAGAGGACAAGGCCACTCGGGGCTTCCAGATAGGAAATTGAGACTTTGCAGATGCTTCTAGAAGAGACTCTGCTCTCAACCATGCAAGTTGTGCTGGTTTCATTCTAATGCTTTTGGGCCTCCAGGGGCTTCACTTCAGTTGTGCCTAACCCAGGGCTGCTCTGCTGAAACTGCTGAAACCACCATCATGTTGTGGACATGGTAGCCCTACCACAGGCTGAGAGCTCCTCAGGTCAGTGCCCTCAAAGTGAGTGTTTAGCAATGACCATTTTCCTGAAGATGCCTCAGAGAAGTTTTAGAGATAGCATAGCATGCGAGGGATATGAAACCCAGGCTAAATCAGAGTAAGGAAAAGGAATTTGTCATCTTATCAGATGACAGAAATTGCTACTGCCAAAGGGCTGTTGAGGCCACTAGTGAAAGTAGGACTGAGAAGCTGGATGGCTATGGCTAGCAGCAATTTGGGATTGGTAGCTTTGGGAAGGACTAGCCCACACGCTACGTTAGTAGCAGTCTCGGTTACTGTTGGGAGCAAGTTGTCTCTCACAGAAGTGAGTTCACTGTCATCCCAAGCCCCAGATGTTGACTTGGTCCAGCATTGACCAACTTGCCTAGAGAGGTTGTGCCTTTGCCATCCTTGCAGGTTTTTAAGACCTGACTACCTAAAGTCCTGAGCAACCTGGTCTGACCCCATATCTGACCCTACTTTAGGCAAGAGACCTCTTGAAGCCCTTTCCACCTCAATTATTCTAGTACGTCTCTGGTCCCATTTGTCCTAGTGTTCATAAACTCTTATCATTTCATTGATATCTGAAAGATGTAATCAAAACAAAGCACCACTGCGCCTCACTCTGTCATAGCAGCCAGGATACCAACTTATAGCCACAGAGTTTGGAGGAACTAGAGCATGGGACAAGCTCAGAGGTGCCTGTTCTTATAACAACCCAATCCCACGGGTGGTGCCTTCATCCCTTACTTCTCCATTGGCAGCCCAAGTCACTAAGCTGATTCTTTGTTCAGTTGGCTGAATGAAAAAAAAAGACAAAAAAAAAAAGCAAATAAAAACTGTAGGAATTTGTTCATTGTGCCAATACCTTGCGGGACTCATTGTCACATAGTGGCCAGAAGTCAAGGGGTGCAGCTGGTGACTTGGCTCCTGCAAGTCAGGGAGCGGCAGCTGAAATAAAAATCACTCCCAACGTGTCTAAATAATTATAATTCCACCATAACACTTTTATATTACACGGGAGATGATTAATTTCTTTTCACACTCAGTCTTTTTTGTCAAGACATTCTGGAAGCAACTCGTGTTTTTTCTAAGCTGAAAAAGATTCATTTTATTCTGGCATTTTACTGTTCTGGAGAGCTTCTTTTTGAAAGGTTGTTTTTAATGAATTAGGAAAAAAATGGAAAAAGACATTTTTTTTCCTGAAAAATCACCTTTTTCTCTGGTGCTGGAGGAAAAAAACTTGCGATCCTAGAGACATGCAACTCTGACACACTCGTCACTAGAGAGGCTGGCAATGGGGTGCTCGAGTCTTTGGCAGCTGAATCAGAGATGCTCTTGGCCTCCATGGTGTTGGGTTTCTCCATAGCACATGAACAAGTGGCCAATGCTCAGAGTAGTCCCTGGAGGGTCTGTCTCTCTCCATCAACTATAAAAGGTGCTTTGGAAGATTCGGTTTCCAGTGCAAACACAGCAATTAAGGTGCTGATAGCTGGTAGCTTGACTCTTTCTCCTCTTTCTCCTGCACCAGGATGAAACGCTAGAACATCTGCAATTCTGCACCAGACAAAACACTATAAAGTCTTTCCTCTAGTGTCTTGTGCGGACGTGTCACTAGAGCTCCTGGAGGAAGGGGATGAGTTGCTTTGCATGGCTCATCTGAAGCTGAGCAACTTGGCCCACCTGTTTCGAGCATTTCCCACAGACATTTAGGAAGGTTTTTCAGACAAAACCAGCATGTTCCCTTGGGGGGTTCCAACCGCCTGAAGCCAAAGACCACCCTATCAGACACCAGCATCCAGGCACTATTGGCTGTGGATTGAGTGGTGCTCAGCCATGTCCTGATGGACACCCTCTCCTCCCAACTTGCTGCCCATGCTTGTGGCAGAGAGACTATGCAACCTCAGCCCTGGGCACTTTCCAAAACTGCCTGAGGAGATATCAAGTCCCATCATTGTGAAGAGGCATGTCTTGGTACTGGCATCTTCCCCTTTTGCCAAAGAATGGAGGTCCAAGTCTTCTGTAGCAGACATGACCCTCCACGGTGCACACAGAGTCTTCGTGTGCCCATGGATCTGCTCTCCTTGGGTGCCGGGGAGCTGGCTCAACCCAATCCTTAGCCCACAAAATGCTGCTTACTCTTATGGAGGGGTCTCCTGCCCTCAGCTTCATCTCCACCAGGAAGGGTCAGGTGGTGCTGAGAGCTCACCTTGGTACTGCCCAGTGCTCACTTGCCCCATGACATGTCCTGGCATGGACAAACCTTTCAGTCTCCAGCCATTTCCACCTTATTTTGCGGCTGGGGACACCTGTGAGAGCCGCAAACCCAAAAGTGGTGGCAATGACCAGGCTGCCAGGGGGGTGGCACAGCGGGGCTGAGCCCCCAATCCTTCCTTCAATGAGCCCCACAGTTAAATCCACATCTCCTTCTTCAAGGCATGGAGAGTAGGAGATCTGTGATTTTATTAGTTTTCTTATGGTCTGTAGCTTTTCTAAAGTAAAAAGATTTTTCCAAAGGTCTCTGGTCCACAGGGATGCTTCTCCATCTCCATTTGGAGGTGGGGTAGTAACGGATATATAAGATGTGACTCCTGAGCCTGCTTTTCTGGGATGGAAATCTTTCTCATGAGAAAGGAGCATTTTCTGTGATGCTCCTTTGTCCTCTGCACTTTCTATAGGGCACAGAGGTACCAGCAAAAAGATGGCGGGGGCTCCACAAACCACCTCTGAAAAGCAGAGGGGAACAGAGAGAGGAGGGGGGAGGAAAAAAAAAAAAAAAAAAAAAACGAAACGAAAACAACCAAGGATGCTCAGGCTGGCCTGTGCATCTGAGCAGGGACTCTGCCAGCTGCGATCTCTGCCTCTGGAAGGGGACATTTCCAACGCTAGATGGAGCAGCGGTCCAAGGCATGGAGGAGCGAGCTTGTTTGATCAACTCCTTTCTCATAGTGCACCTTGGCTCATGGGGAATTTAAGGCAGAACAAACCTTTTTTTTTCAGCATCCAGGCAGCTCCAGCACCCAATAGTTCCATCCACAAGGAACTGGCACCCTTTGAATGCCATGTTTTCCCTCCGGGAATGACCCTGGCTCTCCAAAATGCATGTCTCCTTTGAAATCAACTTGCTGGTGCTCCACTTTGCCATGTCACAGAGGCTCCCTGTGACCTCACAGTCATGCTAGGATGAGGTCATAAACAAGCCCTGATGTCATAAGTCTACATTCACCTCTGGGGACGCTTTCCAGAAAAAACAGAGGGCCTCGGTAGGATCTTGCTGGGCAGCCATGGTGGCCGGCGGAGGGATCAGGGTCGCCTGGTGCCACCTAAGGACATCACTGGCCTCGGGGGCTGGCGGGTCTGAGATCAATCGCTGGAGAGGCGTTCTTGAGAGCCGTGCTTGTCAGGGAAGACGGATCAGGGAGATCAGACTCTGGGTCATTTCCTTGTTGCCTTAACACGTGAATTTTTCTGTGGCTGCACAAAGCCGGAAGGTCAAAGGCTGGGGATTAAAAGGTGACAGCCAGCGAAGTGCACTGGCCCAAGGCAATGCAAAGCGCTCTTGCTCCAGAGTGGCCAGCGAGCAAGCCAAACAGCACCGTCCCTTCTTGGGATGTGTGTGAGGGGATAACAAGACCCATCATCCCATCTGGATGCTCCAGAGGGGCTCAGCTCCCTTCTGACCTTGAAACCATACTGGGGTGTTAGAGTCAAAGAACAAGGGCGACTGACTCTTTCAAAGGTGACATTGTCTCCACTTGCTCAGAAAGTGTTTGGAGCTCTCGGGATGGGGAGGCAAGTGATGGTGGCTGTTAATACCATATTTCTATAGTATAACATGGTTGACGCATCTTCTTCGTGCGTTTTTCATCCAGTCTCTTGGCTACTGTGCTTGTTAACCATGGGCTGCATCACACCTGGTAGGTATCTCTATATCTGGATGTGGTGATCTGAATCAGAACTATGCCTTTACATCAGCTTGTTGGGAACAGATGTGGCTGGTACCTAGCGAAAGTCATCTCCATGATACAGCAGGGCATGACCCTGAAATGATGAAAATGAGGATCATCCTTGAGGGTGCTAATAAGCCTTAATGGCCCTACCCAGCCTCACCTGGGGCCTGCCCTCACGCATGGGCCTGAGGGAGGTTTCACCTTCACCATTTTGGAAAATCTGGGACCAGGACTCGTCCTCATGGAGCGCAAATAACCATGGCTATCTTCATCCAGTGGACTCAGCCTTGGATTCATCCTGCTGGATTTCAGAGCTTTGGTGGCTGTGGCCCAGTTCAGCCCTTCTCGTCCTCTGCAGTCAATGGACGATGTCAGCCCCAGAGGGCTTGGTCGGTTCCTGGGGTGCTGTCCCTGCCTGTTCGCTCAGGAAACTGCTCAGTTCCTGGCTGAGGCAGCTCAACCAAACTCCTGCCCTTAAGTGGGGCAGACCTGGGCACCAGCACAGCTTTGAGTGGTCTTCAGGTGCGGTCATCATAGGAGCAAGTCCTATGCAATGAAGTGCAGGAACTTGTCCCACACTCTCCTCGCACTATGGCATGTAGGGACAGACCCAAACGCCCAAAACTTCCCACCTCAAGCCCTATAGGGAGCCCACTGGACCCTACAGGAGGTGTTGCCGCCTTTTTCTCCTTGACTTGGTCTTCCCTACAAAGGTAACTCAGGCCCTTCTGCCCCTGCCTCATCTCCACACCCAGTCAAAACCTTTCTTTGGGGGTCAAAACACATGTTTTGGGAGCCCATCAGCACTGACAGGCTTCCCCGCTCCCCTCTTAGCCCCACATCATGCCACGAGGGTGGCGAGTGATCGCGAGCTCGTCTCGATTGAGGGCCTCAGAAGCTGCTTCGCGGCTCTGCAGTGCTGGGAAGGAGGCTCCACTTCACTCGGCAATGACCAAATTGCAAATACCTGAGGCTTGAGTCACGGCTCGCAGAGGAAACGTGCATAAACAAGCAGCACGCCAGGAAACTCCATGGCTGAGATGGACAAAGGTAGAAGTCAGTGGCTTGGTATGTCTGTGTGATAGCAATAAAACCCGAAGGTAGCAGGTTTTTAGCTGATAATCACAGCACCCCGGGCTGTGCTCGCGCGAGCAGAGCGAGGTCAAACTCAGTCACTGCTCGGCTGCGGAACACCAAGGAACACCCCTGCAGCTGCAGCCACTGGCAGGGGTTATTTCCGCAGGAAAAAGCACAGGAGCCTGTGCTAGGGAAAGGCAATAGCAAAATTCTGCCCCAGGGAGGTCAGTCAGTGGGAAAACTGAGGCACTGAGTGCAACAGGGGGTGATACCTGGTGTCACCCAGCCAAGCAGGACTTGCAAGAGAGCTCCAGGGTCCCAGCCCAGTTTTTTTTTTGGGGAGGTCTTCTTTCGTTTCACCTGGGTTTACCTGCTGTCCCATTTCTAACAACAAGTCCTTGCTGTGACCCCACGTTCTCCTTTCCCTGCTGCACAAATGTGGAAAATAAACAACCCCAAACCTCAGCTGTCACAGCCAAATTCCACCTGGGGCTTTCTCATCCCACCTTCCTGAATTCCTACTCCAGCTTGGGGCATGGGAGTCAACCAGTCTCACCCAGCTGCCTGCTAAGGAGGGTCAGGCATTGCCCCATGAGCCCTGTCCGGCCCCAAACCAGGTTTGGGTGCAAAGCCTGAGTGAAGCTCAGCTTTGCTGTAGGAACGAAACTCTTTATGGCTGTCTTGTGCCTCCTTTTCCCCATCTGCAAAACAATGATGCTCTCCACCTTTGGAGATGCTCTGGCCATGGTTATGGTATCACACCTGCCTGCGTGTGTTGGAGGTGTAAGAGAACCAGTCTATGAGGGAGGATATCGAATGGACAAAAATGAATTATTATTGACTCCCGGCTCTGGGACAACATAGCAGACATGCTATAGCTGCATCACGGGATGCTTTTCCAATGTGCTTCCATTTCTTGGCCTTATCTCCTGGGTAGATAGCCCTGAGCAGGCACAATTGCTGTGTCGAGAGCGCCCGGCTGGCCAGCAAATAGACGCCGAGTGATATACGCACTGCGAGTTTGCATTTCTGGCCTGGAATGTTCCTTATCGGTCTTGCTGCATTTCCCATTTTTCTGGGGCCACACTTGAAGCACAATAGACACATTGTCACTGTTCCTCGAGCTACACGAGAGGGGGCACGGCGAGAGTGGGGGAAATACCCTTATCGGCCTCTCTCTCCGCCTGCACCTCCGTATCTATAAATCAAGTGGATTTGTACGTCTCTCCGGTCAAGTATGGGCATTAGAGCGGCGATGTGAAGTCATTTCAGTAATGCGCGCCCTGGAATGCACCTTATCTGATTTACCTCCTGTATTTTCTTTTTTTTTTCCTTTTTTTTTCTCTTGAGTCCTTAGGCCCAACCATCATTCCTCTTTGCTGCTTCCCTCTGCTTCAGGGAAAGTGGGATTAGATCTGGAGATGGGCAAAGGTGTATGTGCAAAGCCTGTTGGGGGGCTGCGAGCCAGCCCATGGCCCTCCCCATGAAACCAGTCATCAGAAACCTGGTGGGCTCTGAGCCTTGGCTGCAAAAAGAGGCTTTGACCATCCCTCAGCTCATATACGGAGCCATCCTGAGATGGTCTGGAGTGTCAAAGAATCGACAACAGCCTTAGTGGGCATCACGAGCAAGACCCTGGGCAATTCCTGGCTTTTGCATAGACCATGGACTGTTCCCGATGCACGCAGGATGCACGAACACCTTTTGGATGCACAAAAATGCAATGGGCTGCACTGGGACTGTTTGCTCCAAGCGTGTTTGACCCCTGTAGCTGCAGCCCATAGGTCAGGACTGCAAATCCTGGGCACATATCCACGTCTCCTTGCGTGATTGCTAGCAGTAGGAGGGGAGATCGTTGTTGCCAGCTGAGCAGCTGCTATTCGGGGTCGAAAATTCAACCTCTCTCTCCTGCGCTGCCAGCACGAGCCAAGGTTAGAAAAATCGCCCTGGGAACTACAATATCACCTAGGCGTGTGTAAAAAAACATCTTGCAGATAGATTCACCTCACAATTAATGCAGATGGGGAGGCTGCTGTGCTGGATTTCTTTTGAAAGAGAAATTTTCCTTTCCTGGAGTGGGAGGGGGCCGGGAGGACAAGGGAAGCACGCCAGGAATGCGACAAGCCTGTTCTCCTTCTTATTTGTGTAAACGAGTTGGGTCTATTCCCTTAATCTCAAAGTGCGTGTTTTAGCCTCCTTGCAAAGCAAATTTGCTTTGAGAGTTCGTGGATGCCAGAATGGGGGAGGCCATGGGCTGACATGGCAGATGATGATAATAATGATCATTAAAAATATTAATCATTAATAATAATAATAAAAGCACTTTTTTTCCCAGAAGTGATGGGTGGTGACCAGCTACCACGGCTAATGCATGAGCCCAAATCATTAAACAGGGGCAACGAGATGTGATCAGGGTTGTTGGGACTCAATGATGACCCACGGGGCTCTAATTTTTATAGGACATTGTCCTCTGGAGGGCCAACGTGCTGTTATGTGGGTGGGATTGGGGCAGCTTGAGAAACTAGTGGTGTGTCTGCAGACAGATGATGGAGAAACCCGGCCTAATCCCTGGGGAAATGCTGGGATCTCAATGCAGAGGCTGAAGACCTCAATGAGAAGTGGCCTCTCATCAGTCCATGCAAAGACTCCTTCCCACATTTGCCACCAAATTTGTGCCCATATCTCTTCTTCGACTGAATATTGTGTCTGCACAGACTTTCCCAGATGGGAATTTCTTGGCGAAATGGTTTTCCATCCAGAAAAGCTCAGTTGTCCATAACCAACCCTTGCATATCTAGGTTACAATAAAGACCTTCCCAGGATGGTTACTCAGCTCCTGGCTTGGGCCAGAGCCATAGCAAGAAACACCAGAGCAGAGATCTCAGCATAGCGAATAACTTGCTGTAAAACCCAGATGAGATGCAGGCCCTGCATCCCAGCACTAGTTTTCCCAGCTGCAAGATAGGCTGGAGGTCGGGCAGAGCAACATGCAATGACTCCAAAGTGACTCCTCCTGCTCTCCAGCTGTGGCATCTCCTTATGCTGACCTCAGAGCTATCATTTTAGCTGAAGATTGAAGATTTACTCTCAAGATTGGTGATGCAGTTGATGCAGACTATACTGTTGGGGTGAGTCTCTGCATCCCTGTGTCTTTGTGGGTTCAGCTACTTGGTACATATGCACACAGATGGGGGTCTAGGCTCACAGATTGCCTGGATTTAATCTGATTGCCATGTGTGTTGCAAAAAGGATAAGCAGAATTTGTCCTGTACTTACATATTGGGAAACTGAGGCACCGAGACAGCAAAAAGCAACTTGCCTGTGACAGTTTGGGCTGGAAGGCCCGTCTCTTGTTTATTAATCAAGTGCCCAAAGCATGCTGACTGCCTTAGCATGTTTTCATGGCCAAGTTCAAACCGATATCATGCTCAGCCCTGAGTGGTGCTGGTTGGCTTTATGTTTATTAAGTGAAGGGGCTTCTGTACCCTTCTCTCCTTTTCCACCCGCCTGTGTGTTTCCCTGCCTCCTGACTCTCCTCGCAGGATCATAGGCTTCCCAGCATCTGCAATACCTGGCCTTTGCCGTTCCTCGAACGTGTCTTTTAGTGCTGTTTGGAAAATTCCTCCCCCGTAATCACCTTGCTGACGGGATTTTTCAGCACCGTCATCCTTCTGCGTGCCAGCGTGCTGCGCCCCGGGATGAAATAAGCACAGCAACCTGGGCCGGGGCGATGTTTATCGGGCAGCTGCTCTAATCCCCGCTCTGCTCACCTGCTCCTCACCCCACAGCTGAGGACCTCTGGGAGCCAACGGGGCACGTGGGGACCCTATTGACAAAGCAGGTTGGGGCCATCCCAGCCTCTCTTCTCCAGGGCACCCCGGCAGTGAGGTACGGAAAGGATGAGGAGCCAACATCCTCTTTCTGGATGTCCTAGAGCATCCTGCTCTTGAGCCTTGGTGTCCCTGTCCGCTCCCAGCACAGACAGGGCCACCCACAGGTTACCTATGGGGAAAGCCTCCTTCCAGCTGCAAGGCTCAGCCTGGCTTCTGGCAAGACGAAAAGCCCTGTTTCTGATATGGTGAAGCACTGCTGTCCTAGGCTGAACAGGGATCTTCTAGGCTGCTCAACACGTTGCTAAATAATCTATTTATTTTAGTAAGTGGAGAATTGCTCTCGTTCTCTCCACACCTTTTGTCTGCTTGCCAGGAGATGTCCTCCAGGTCCCTCTGAGAGCAGCCATAAACTTGCTACTCCGCTTGATGAAACAAGGTTCTTGACCCCACTCTGTTCACTCTGCAAAGCCTGGGATCATTGCCCATCACGTCTCTTGGTGTGCCTGAGCCATGACAACATTATTTCAAGGTTTCTGATTTGGCAATCCTTTTCCTTGGCTACTTAGGGCCTGCACCATTTGGGAACCAGATGTCAGGAGCTCAGTAAAGGTCTGGAAACCTTGCTATATGGTTCTATCAGTGCTGATGGGTGGCCTGGGAGCCACCTCCAGCCTTGTACTCCAGTTACCCATGTGACTTTTTTACAGGTCCATTTTGGGCTACTTTTGACTCTCTCCAGGTAAGAACCCAGAACTGACAACACTATCAACAGCACCCCAGAAAATCACTGCGTGATTGAACCATGGGCCAGGATCCAGGGTTAGATGTCTCATAGTGGGTTGGAGGGATCTGCTGCAGCCCTGGGACCTTGCTTCAGCATGCATGTAGTGTGATGATATGAGGGGACGTTGGTGGACCATGCGTGGAGGAAGGATTGAAACTGCTCTTGTTCATGCAGAGGGTGTTCCCTGGGGTGACCTGTCCTCCAGACCTTGGAGGTCAGACCACTGACCTTTCCTTTCCTTTCCTTTCCTTTCCTTCCCTTCCCTTCCCTTCCCCTTCCCCTTCCCCTTCCCCTTTCCCTTTCCCTTTCCCTTTCCCTTTCCCTTTCCCTTTCCCTTTCCCTTTCCCTTTCCCTTTCCCTTTCCCTTTCCCTTTCCCTTTCCCTTTCCCTTTCCCTTTCCCTTTCCCTTTCCCTTTCCCTTTCCCTTTCCCTTTCCCTTTCCCTTTCCCTTTCCCTTTCCCTTTCCCTTTCCCTTTCCCTTTCCCTTTCCCTTTCCCTTTCCCTTTCCCTTTCCCTTTCCCTTTCCCTTTCCCTTTCCCTTTCCCTTTCCCTTTCCCTTTCCCTTTCCCTTTCCCTTTCCCTTTCCCTTTCCCTTTCCCTTTCCCTTTCCCTTTCCCTTTCCCTTTCCCTTTCCCTTTCCCTTTCCCTTTCCCTTTCCCTTTCCCTTTCCCTTTCCCTTTCCCTTTCCCTTTCCCTTTCCCTTTCCCTTTCCCTTTTCCTTTCCCTTTCCCTTTCCTTTTCCCTTTCCCTTGTTTTCAACATCACAGACACAGCCCGTGTGGCTGGATGACCTTGAGAACATCTTCTGATTGTCCATTCAGTCCAGCTTCCCTATGGGCTCCTCACTGAGAGGTCCCACGTGGATGACGGTCCTTTTGACCACCCAGTTCCGGCGACCTTAAAGGCTAAGACCAAGCAGTGGGCAGCTTCTGCTGAGCGCAGCTTCTTCTCCGTGTCCTGGCCTGACCTAACACGTTTTTCTGGGGGAGGAGATCTCCTTTCTGGGAATGATCCGAGTAGGGAACCATGGCCTTTTTTTTAACAGGCAGTAGCAAAAGAGAAAGATGGCTTAGCAAGAGCAATGCGCGGGTGTTTTCAATATGTGCACTGACATGCTAAAGGGCTGTGGCCTTTCAAAACAGGCTTGAAAGCTCTTGTTGGTGCCAATACACACTATCCCCTCGCTTTAGAAAAGGGAGGAAGGTGATGAGTGGGAAAGGAGGGAGGTTTCTCTTTATCTCTAGTTCATAAATTGTGCAATAAGTGAATTCCCCTTTTCTCAGGTTGGAAAAGCCCTTCAAGCACCTTTCTTACAAGTCTGTGTTCAGATCCCATTTTGACCTCACTTTTTTCTCCTCTTGGTCCCAGAGGGACTTCTGGATGTGCTCAGCTTGACCTTGTGTTTTGCTCTGGCATCTTAAACAGACACTAGCCAAGGGGAGAGAAACTATGGTTTAGGCTAGAAGTGAGGACATCTTCGGCCACTTGCGAAAAACAGTGAGTATTAAAGCCATAAAAAGGTGCTTTTCCTGTTGGATCTCTGGGCACCATAAACCTAAAAGCATTCTTATTCTACTCAAAAAGATGTATTTGCAATAAGAAATAGGGAAAAAATAGTTTTCCAATAATGGAAGATGAGCTTTGATAGTTCTGCTGTCTCTTTTTTTTTTTTCTCTTCCACTAGTCCACAATAGTGTCTGTATCATCCTGGGCTTATCTCGCACAGGTATGGTGGATCAGGTTCAACATCTCTGGATGTTCAGCTATGCCCAAGGGACATCTCTGTTCTGGAGATGTTTCTGTCTTGGGCAACTGTGCTCCCAACCTGTGTGGTCATTTCAGCCCCTGAACTGCACGGGATCAACTCGTTCTGGGCAGGGCCTTTTGCAATTTTTGGCCTCCCCGCTGGAATTCCCCTGTGCGATGTTGCAATTGGTTTAAATGGACACCTGTCCACCGAGGCCTTTTCAACCCCCAAACACGGTGTTAAATGCTATGAAGCGTGTCAGGCTTCGAATCCTGTGTCGGGACATGTCTGAGGCATTAAGCTCCAAATGCCATGTGATGATCAGGAACATTTTTGTGGCAAGCTGCCATCTTCCCTTGTATCGTTCACCTCTGAGTGACAAACGTGGGCTCTGAAACGCTTCTAATACTTTGCAGTGTTGTGGCTCCTTTCAAGAAACGGTTTCTGAGAGCTCTACAGACATTATCTAATTACGGTCCTCCCCAGTGACAAATGGGGCAATTCCTGCCGCTTTCAGTGCATTTGCGTTTGTGTTAGATGGAGCCAGGCCAGGCAGACAGATAATCCAAAAGTCTGGCAATGTTTGAACCTGCCTTGTCACTTTGCAGACTTCTTGAATGATGGTCAAAAAGGAAACACGGCTGATATAACCACACCATGGATGTGCACGTATGTGTGCATGGCTGTGTGCCCTCATGGTGCTTCTTGGAGCTGGTTGCATCCAATTTGAAAGGTTTTGAAGACATCTTTGCTCAGGAATGAAGGTGGTTAGGAAAGAAGTCGCTGATAGTGATTTCTCTTAGATGAATAGAATCCTATTACTTCTTCAGTGACTATAGGGACTAGACACTAGACAAAAGAAGACATTTACTGTTGACACTTCAATTTATGTGTCTTACTTTGCCAGATGGCTTTCATCTATAACATCAGATTACAATCAGCAGTAACTATTAATTGTATATTAATTGCAAGCGGCAGTAAAGGGATGATAGTACCATCCTACTACAAAAGATGCTTTTACAGTCTGTGCATTACCAAGCGTTTGGACAGGATGGTAAGGGAGGGTCAGATAATTCCCCTAGCTTGGTCAGAGCTCTTGGGTCTCTTGGTAGAACATAGGGGACACTTGCAGCACGCAGGCACTGACAGCTCTCCCAGCAATGAGAACTGGGAGTTTGGAGACCCCAAAAGCAGTCGCTGGGGTAGCGAGGGAGGATGTGATTTTCTGAGAGTATGATGACACCTGATGCCATGTTTTCCAAGTGTGTAGTGATATCGGGCAGCCCAGGCCTTGGAGGAAGATTGGGGAGCTGCAAAGTCTGCTTTTGGAGCTGCTCAGATGATGGGATTGCATTCCAGGTGCCTGCTAGAGCACTGATACTCATTTCCTTCTTGCAAAGCTACAGCCTGACCACATAGGTTCTGCACAGGGCAAAAAAATTACTCCATCTGCATGGTCTGTTTCCTAAATCTGTTGAACAAGCCTGTTTTTAGACTTAAAACCTGCTATTGAATCTTTTTCCTTTTTTTTTTTTTTCCACCTCCTTTTGGCCCATGTATGTGGTTGATATGCTGATGTAGATCTGCTGGATTAAGTAACTGATTTGATGCCTTGCAAGTGCCAAGAAAGAAACACTCTGCCCT
>NW_010586682.1:0-26368 GCF_000705375.1 Tinamus guttatus | reverse complement strand
TTAAGTGTCTAATTACTTATTGGAGTGGTAAAGTACAATGTTTGGGCTGCACATTTCTCATTTGCTTGTAACTAGAAATCCCGGAATGGACAAATATCTCCTGACAAGTTTGCAGTGTCTAATTACTTATTGGAGTGGTAAGGTACAATGTTTGGGCTGGACATTTCTCCTTTGCTTGTAACTAGAAATGCTGGAATGGACAAATATTTCCTGACAATTTTGGTGTGAACTGAGATGTGTTTAGGAAAAATCTTAAGTTCCATTATTTTATGAAAACAAAACAAAAAACAAAAATAAAACAAAAAAACCCCCCCAAATCTCTTAAAACAACACGCCCCCACACACACTGTATCACCTCTCCAAATGGCATTTTTGGTAGGTTAAACTGGGTCATGGTTTTGCCTTGTATGCCCAAGTGGAATAGTCCAGGTTAAAAACGTTGCAAGAAGCCTTCCTCCCTACTGAACGTCTGCAAAGAAAGACTTGATTTACCTTGTGACAGAAATATTTGAGTGGAGATATACTCTAGGTACTTTAAGGGGATAAAATTAACAGAGGACAAAAAGTTAAATTGGGATAGGAATCTCTTTAAAATATAACAGAAGGCAAAGTGAAATATCATCTGTGAAAACAATTACTGGTAAATTGGTTACCATATAGCAGCACTCCCTGCAATAAAATCAAGATAAGGTTGGGAAATTCAGGGGTTGGTTTTTATCGTTGCCACTAAGTCATTGCACCGGACCAAACTCTGCAGCTGGAAATAGCTGCTGGTTTTAGGTGCCTGTCCAAAGCTGAGTGCAGCAAGATCTCTAAGACACAAATCCAAAGGAGGGCAGCTGGACAGCCCCAACAAGGATATAATTTTCATAGAAAAGTAGAATTCAATCCTACTTAGTTCCTATTTAGAAAATGAGGACTGATTAATTCTTGGCTCCAGTTTCCTACCACCAAAAAATGTCAGGAACATCTTGAAACTTTCTAGTTATTCTAAATTGCAAAATGAATACCATTGGTAGGTCTGTCTATCTGCTACTTTTTTTCTCATGTTTTTCTTCCTTTGGTAATATGATTTCAACTGTGCCAACTCTTGTTTAATTCCTGGAGTTCATGCCTGCTATTTCTTTTCTTGTGCCAATCTCTGGAGTCCTCCTTTTTGAGAAACAGTTAGCTTTTAGCTCTCAAAGAGGATTTTGAAAAAGTGAATGCTGTAAGAGTCAAGAGAATAATGACATCATCCAAAATCTAAAAAACAGCTAAAATGACTAGAGGATATAACTGCGTTGGAAATCCTTACCTTCCTAATCCCTCCATTCCTCCCTGGGCTGCAAGTTTGAGCATCCAGTATTGTGATGGTACGAAGTGGCACCTGAAGGTCATCAAAAAAAAAAAAAGGGAAAAAAGAGGAAAAAAATGGAGTGGGGGGAAAGAATGGTGCAACCGGAGCTCCCAGCTTGTGCTTGACATGTTTTTATTTGGCAATGCAACTCCGTGGGATATTTGTTTTTTGGAGGAAAGTCCCCCAGAGCCCCAGTGAGCTCTCTTCATGGTTGGGCTCTAATTAGCCACTCATCTCTCCCTGCAGGCATCTGGATGAGCTTCGCCACCGCGTTGGCTTTCCTTATGCAGGGCACAGAGGGGATGCTGGCAGGGTCTGGGTTTCACGGGGTAGGTAATTGGAATTGCTTCATCACAAGTAGTGGTGTTGGCCCGTCTCTATTTTTTTCCTTTTCTTTTCCTTTTTTTTTCTTTTTTTTTTTTTTTTTTGCTTCATGGCAAGTTGATAAATGCATGAAGAGGCATAAATTACTTTAATTTCCTTAATCTGTTGTAAATATATATAGAGAGAGATCTGGCGCTTGCCCGTTTCCCCTCCATCTCTTTCGGCAGGTTGCTGGCTCCCAGCTCCAGGAGCCTTGTGGCCTGGCAAGCTCCCTCTGCTGGCACGGCCACCTCTCGTTTTCTTCTCACTGGAAATTTATTACATAATCAGACTTCCTCCTGCAGCCTCATGCACGGTCTTCATGAGAGCGGCACTGTACACTGATTTCCTCGCTTTGAACACTAGTTTTCACAACACATATAAATCCTAAGGATACTGCAAGCCCTTGTCCCTAGCTAAGCGACTGAGGATGGACAACTACAGGGCAATGAGAAAGTCTTGGTCCCAAATCTCCACCAGGTTACAGAGCTGGGAGGCACCAATGTTAGAGGTTAACTCCCCATCAAGGACCTGGGTGAAGCATAGGAGGTCTTGGTGCACGCAGGAGGCCAGTTATTACCCACTTTGAGTAACGGGAACTGGCATCTGACCAAGGAGGAATAAAAGAGACTTTCTGGAGAGATTCTGCCCCTGTCTAGTGCTGGGACCTTATCAGGGCTGGGCTATGCTGGAGAAGGATGTTTATCCATCCAGACACTTTTCGTTGAAGAGATTTCTCCTCTACCAAGCAAAAAACCCACACTCCTGTGGAGAGCTTCCTTTTCTGCTGTGACAAATGTACTTGAGGGCATGTACCTGAGCCCTGGTCTGAAAGCAGCCACTGTGCTAAAGTGTTTGCTTGGTTTCAGAAATGTTGAGAGAGGGATTTCTCTTTAGGAAGCTGGGAGATATTGGCTCTGAGTTTACTCTATGCCTGATCCAAAGCCTCTTGAAGTCGGTACGAAACCGTGATAGACTTAGTGGACTTGGATTCTGCCTCCAAGACTACAGACTCATACGAAAGCAGGAAAAATAAATGACAGAGGATATCCTTGATCAGAGAGGGCTGATTGTTTTTGTTTTTGTTTTTTTTCTTCCAAAATCCCACCCTGAAATGCCAATTGTTGGAGGGATGATGCTCCTGTTCCTGCCCAGCACCAGAAGACGTTGTTGCTCTGGACCCTATGTGTGAACAGCAATGTCCGTGAAGTGCTTTCCTGACTGCCTCCAGCCCTAAAGCATGAAGCCCACTATCCCGTGGACTCCTTGGCTCTATGGATGTGCTGTCTGCTCTGAAACCTGCCAAGACCTTGTCCTCCAGAACAGCAGTGCTTTCCACAGGGCAAACACCCATCTGATATAAGATTTTTTATTTTTTTAATGATATTTATATTATCTTTTCCATTAACATGTAGGTGTTTTATTTGTCCCTGTAAAGCCTCAACAGGTTGTTTCAAAAGTGCTGAATGTGCTTTTTTTCTCCAGTTGTGCAGCAGTGAAGCCAGTGCAGAGAAGTTCTGTGCATGGCCAGGAAAGTAAATTTCCTTATGGGGGGTGCTGAAGGATTTTAAGTCCTTTATAGGAGGGTTCTCCTCTCTTCTGCCACTGTCTTAGAGTCACAGAATCATAACGTGGTTTACAGGGACCTCCAGAAGTCACACAGTCCAAACTCATGGTGTGCCCTAAGGCATAACTTTGACCTGTGACATGCCAGGCAATTTCTGGGGAGAGATTTGGCAATAGGATGTGCCAGTGACTGCTCTCCATGGGTGATGTAGATGAGACTGCTTCGTTCTGGATGCAGCATTCCTATGGACGGATGCAAGGAGGGTTGCACCACTTATCTGCAGGGCTGGTGAAAGTGTCGGATGTGGTGCCTCTGAGCGGAAGGCCATGTCCCACTGCAAATACTTTGGCTAGCTCCATCCTACCCTTTATGCTGTGCCAGGGGAGGTTTCCAGGCATGGGAACTCCGCTCTCCATACTGTGAAATTGTTGGATTTGTCTTTGGCATGGTATGGACCTAGGCCTGCTCAAGGGTCTCCCAGGCAATCTGCAAGATCTGGATGGGGAGGAGCACAGGCTGCAGCTTCATCCCAGGGGGCAATTTTCCAGTGGCCACCCATTCTGGAGGGGGACAGCCCTCAACGGGACAGAGACGGTCTGGGAAGCCGATGCTGGTCCCAGTGAGAGCAGACGGGGCTGCCGGAGAGGAGGGCGGCATGCTGCGGACAGCTGGAATCAAAGGATGGTGTGTTGGCAACACAAGACTCGTCAACAGCTGGCAATTAGAGCCGCAGAGAGAAGCCTGGCCGACCACCAACGGAGATGCCTTCGGTGGCTGGGGTCTCACTCAGCACCCGCCCTGGGGCCCCTGCAGCTGGCTCTGGGCATGTCCCATTGCTCCTGCCTCAGGGCAAGTCTCTCTCCACAGCAACTACAAGTTCCCCAAGTGCCCAAGGACATGGACGTGGCTGGGGCTTCTTGCAGAGGTTCTGCTGAGCGCCCCCGACCTCTCCAGGAGCATCTTGCCATGGATGTGAGCACTGATACCAAGATCAAAGGCTCATTTCTGCTTTGTAAGAGGGAGGTCTGGACCGCAGGGGACAGAGGAGCGAGCATCAGGCTGCAACTTGCACGGCGTTCTGGTTTCTGCACTGCTGTGATTGCGCCTAGGCTGACATTTCCCATTAGGTGATGGTTACCGCAGTTCCCTCAAACTTTGCCAAACTTGAAGCACAAATGATGAAATTTTTCATCCCCTGCAATCTGCTTTTCTGCTGTAGCTGAGACAGCAAAGCTTGGACTTTGAGCTTGTCCCTCCCAAGGACCTGCTGCTGCTTTTGCTAGGATGAGCTCACACATTTTGGAGGAGGAAGAGTTTCAAACCAGATTAGCAACGAGATTGATGTGAAGATTTTGTCCTCCTGCAAAAAAGGGAAACGTGTTCCTCCAGGGAGGACACTCCTGGTTTGCATGTGTGCAGGAGAAACCTGTTCAAGTGGAGCAGCTAAATTTTGCAATGGTACATCTCTGTACCAAAACAGAGCCAAACATGATATCTTTGCCATCTCCTATACCAGTCCTCAGACTTGGTGGTCTGAAAATGAAGATTTTCATTTCAACCACCAACATTGGTTGCTCAAACAAGCCCTTGAGGTCAGCAAGGCTTGACATATTTCTCAGCGATACCAATTTTCATTTTGTTTTGGCACTTGGAACCTGCAGACTATGAGCATGGATTTTCTCAAACTAAAAACAAGAGCTGCTATGGCTAATGTCCCTCCGTCATGCCAGTTCTGGACTGAAATGTCTTTCTCAGTTGACTGAAAAGAGCCCGTTGTGTCTACCCCCTCCATGCTCTTCTGAGCTTTTAATGCTCTTTCTTTCTCTCTTTAAAATTGGAACATCCATTCACAGGACCTACTGCATGTCCCCAGAAATGCCCCAGACGTGCTGCTTCACTACAGGCTGCTCATTTTTCCTGTCTATCACTCTACATTCTTGTGAGTGGGCTGAAACCTTGGGCTCTCACTGGCTAGCAATGGAAAATCAAACTTCCCTCCTAGGCATGTATGAAAGAAGGAATCAAGAGAAGAATTTCCAGTGGAAAATACCAATGGCTCAAACTCTTGCACCTGATGAAAAAACAAAATGGATTGCAACAGTGTTTTCCTTTGGGAGGAATTTTCCTATCTAGGGGAAGAGGACTTGAATGGGCAGGTATGTGGTTAAAAAAAAGCTGTCAGGTCCTTTCATTGCACAAACAAAAATCACTGACTGATACCCACTGATACTGGGGCATCTCTCCTGCATGTGCTGAGCATCCCATGCAGGTGCTGTACTCTGGTTTGTGCATCTTGCTGAGTTTTCCTTCTGCACCTGGGAAGATGGATGGACATCCACAGGGTAGGGGGGGCTGAAATATATTGCTTTCCTCCACAATGCATGTTATATTTATATAATTGGCTAGATATCATTACTAAATGATATCTCACTGAATCATGGAATAGCTGAAGTTGGAAGGAACCTATGGAGAAGATCTGCTTCAACACCCTTGCTCAGGCAAGGTCACCTCCAAAGATGGAGACTCCACAACCTCTCTTGGCAACCTTTTCACATGCTTGACCACCCTCACAAAAAAAAAAAAAAAAAAAAAAAAAAAGCTTTTCTTACGTCTAAATAGATTTTTTGTTGATGTTAATTTGTGCCCAAATTAACTATTCTGTTTCCAAGATCTACCATGCTCCTTGAAACAAGGTCCTTCCAAGTGCTCCTTCGTGTCTATCAGAAAATATGCTGATCGAATATGTGAGTCAAGATTCAAGTCCAAATTCAGCCCTCGTCTCTCTGAGGGTGATGTGCAGGTCTGACCCAGACCTATAGGTGATCCTATTAGGACTTCCTGTTTGCTGGGGAGTGGTCAATAAACTGGGCCACCTTTCAAACATCTTCTAAAGACATGTCCCAGAACTTACATCTCATGTCCAACAAAGATCCAACAACTGGGTGGAGATGGTTGACTATCCATCCATCCACGGTGCATCCATGATTGTCTCCATCCTTCCCACTGCAGCCCCTCCCTCTCAGCACATCCTGGGCAGGATATGGAAAGTATATCCCACTTTTTTTCTATCATGTCCCAGTGCTGGGCAGAACCAGTGCACACCTTGATTCTGGCCACCCTGTCTACCCTTCACTGGTCATGTTGCAGAGCTGCATCCTTCCTTGCACTGCACAGCAGGATCCAGCTCTGGTGGCCATGGGCCACAGGCTGGGTTGACAATGGGCCACTTGTTTGGCTGCAGCATGTGGAGGCCACTTTGTCGGGACCCTGAGGTAAAGAGGAGACTCCCTTTTACTGCTTCTTGCTTAATAACAGGTTTGAGGATATTAATTACCTTAATTAGAGCTGGTCAAACCTGTTTGACTTAGAACTGGGAGTCAGTGAGGACCAGCGCTCTCAGCTTTTTTCCGCTCTTGGGTCTCATGATGTTCCCCAAAGAAGGAGGCCTGTCCTATTTCAAAAGTAATTAAAAGGTTTTTGAAAGGCTCCTTAGAACCTGTAGCTTTCCAAGCAAGGAGCCCTCTCTTTGGGAAAGGGCTGTCTTGCACAAAACAGCAAGAAATGCAACTTTTTTTTCCTCTCCAGAATAAAAACAGATTTTTTTTATAATCCAGGGCTGCATCGGGCACTTTCTCAGCAATGGACACAAGACATCGTGTTGTTCTCAGCAGAGCTGGGTCAGCAAAAATCTCATTCTAGGGTTTGTAATTCTCCTTTGGGAATGTGGAGGAAGGATTTGCAGATGAAGAGCCTGGACCAGCTGTGGGGCTGGACCTGACCTAGACTCCGTCTGTCTGGCAGTCAGATAAAGACTCTGTGCCCAAGTTTCCCAGCTTTGAAACATTTCTTGTCCAGGTATCAACACCTTCTTGCCAACAACAGTTTATATACATCGTATATGATCTTCCTGTCATGACTTTTAATGGCACAAAGATAAATATAAATGTAAGAAATATATCTGTCTGGAGACTTGGGGTTCTACAAGCAGGAACATCTGGTGATTCAAGTGCTCAGAATTCACCCAGATGACTGACTGTATGGAGAACACAACATTGATGAAAAGTGAAGCATTACGTACAAGTAGCTGTGTGGCTTCTCTGGTTATCTAGTATTTACCTGGTGGAAAAGGAGGTCTCTCCTGTCATGTGGTGTGTGGCGATGACCTCTTGTCATGACCTGGAGAAGGTGCTGAGCTCACCCCAGCAGGCCAGGACTGTCCTGAGGTTAACCTCCAAAAACTGACTTACACATCTGCAGGTCACATTCTCCTCATGGCTGAGAGAGTATCTTGGTTGTGGTTCAGCTTGTGATTCATCTTGCAGAAAATCAGGACTGCCAGTGGAAACTGCAGTCCTTGCAGTGCATGGAGCCTCCCAAGAAGTGATGGCAAGTCACATCAGGGCTACTGGTCCCTAGCCTTCTCTGTAGCCCCGAGGGATCACAGCACCTATGCCAGACAGCAGCATGTGTTGTGTTGTCTGAACAGTGACCATGCTGCTACCTTGTGCTGTTGATGCTCATCTCAGGCACATCAGCTCCAAAGCCTGCATCTCCTCTTGATAAAGCAAGAGGACATGCTGAGGATGATCCTCCATCAGCGGATGTCGCAGAGGGGAGTGCTACTCACATGAAAGCATCTCAGCGAGCTGCTTAAATTTTCAGTTCATCTCCCTGAAGACCCTCTGTCTTCCAAGGGAGAGGTTCTTCCATAGAGAGGTTTAGAGCTTCTAAGCTGTTTTCTTACCTTGAGCCACCTCCCAGAGAAGCCTGATCATTTTGCAATATTTCTTAAGGATTTTTCACATATTTTCTTTCTGGTCATGGTAGTTGAGATCTATCTTGCCTCACCGTGGTGGTGTGTCCATGTTTCCATTAGGACTACTTGCCTGACCTCCTCTGGAGATCTCAACAGGGAGTGAATCAACACAGCCAAAGTGAGACTCTCCTTATCCTAAAATATCACTGTCTTTTTTTCTCCTGAGCTTATAAAGGGAGTCTAAAGTCCTTTACGTGTCTGGAACTCTTTCCCTTCTTCTCTCTGCTGCAGGGTGGGATGGAATTTATCCCACCGCTCCCCGTAGTCATGCTAGGACGCATTATGTCCAGTAGGGCCAGGGTATCCAGACCTGTGGGATGGACCCCAGAATTAGCAATTGTAAGAAGGCTGGACTGGCATAATGCTGTTATTCCCTGCTTACTCCTTTCTCCTGTGCTGCAAGAATACCATCTCTTTTGGTGGATCATCACATCACAAAGATGAGCTTTTTTCCTAGAAAATGCAGCATATAGCAGATAGTTTTGGCCCACATGAAGCCATAACTTCAGCAAATAAAGTATTTTTATTTAGAAGTTCTTTGCCCATAACCCATAACTTTGTCCCAAGGAAATGCATAGGGTTGAACTGCTTCCCTACCTGTGCAGACATGGGGACCAAAACTTATCTCAGTGGAAAATCTCCCTTAGTAGGGACTTAGTAGAACCATGGTTCTGGGGCAATTCCTCTGTGTAGGCTCCACCAGACCATGGTGACATATCAATTTATTTAGAGGTTCCAGAGGCATCTCTATCAGCTTTTCAGCCTGTTGAGGAATATTTTCTTCTTGAAGAAATATCTTGATTAAAGTTGACCATTAAATGGTAACCAAAATGATCTTATGATTGCTACCCTTTTAAAGTGTGGTACCTGTCCTCCCCTTCCCAGTGCTGGGCTCTTGCTGGTGACCTCTCTAAAATTGCAGAGCAGCTCTAGCATTTGCAAATGATTACCTTTTTGATGTTAATCCTGACTTAAATTTCAAGTGTTTAGGAAGTTAGGAGAGGAGAAAATGTTAGAGGAGGAATTTATTGTCATCTCTCAACACAAAGAAGTATTTAATTCTTGCCCAGCTGAAGAGTTGATTCCACTTGGAGCTCATAAGGGAGATCTTGGTCTTACTTCTATCGGACATCCTAACCAACACTGCACCAAGCATTGCTGTGGCTACAGAATGAGCCAATTCAGGGAGCCAATAAGTGGAAAAGTCTCTAAAAGAGAGAAATAAAAAGCTTTCCATTGATTCTGCTATGCAAATTGGTTGTTTTTATGGCTGAGCTCAAAATACTCTGGAGTCTTTGACTAAACTGATTGCGAGCCATCTGAAAATCCCTTCTAGACCTGTCTTCAGTGTTTCAGTGATTCCAGTTCCTGAAATCCTAGAGCAGGATTGCTCTCAGTCATGTCTTTGAAGCTTCAAGATATAGCCCAGATGGCAGATCTACTCACCTCTGTATGAGAGATATTAGTGTATGCTGTATTGCATTTATTAAGAAAAAGTACATCCTATCCTGTAATCTTCAGGGATACTAGTATAAATATAAGAGAATTTGTTGATAGCAAGATTCTGAATAATACTGTAGAATCACAGTGGACTGTAATTAAAATGCCTGTGTGTGGTCTGAATCACAAGTCTATTGGCATGTATTTGTTCCAGATGTTTGGCATGACCTCAGTAGGCCATTGAAGCTGAAGGTGGTCAAACTCCTGTGGGCTTTGCCTTCTCCTTCCTTCTCCTCAGCCACATAAACTTGGCCCAGATGCTTCTTTCTTGCAGATCAGCTGTCCTTCAGTGCTCTCCACCTTTGCACTGTAGGGTTCCCCAAAGCTGGGCTGCAGATATGGTCCATAACATCTTGATGCCTCCCAGGATAGCAGGTTGCAGGTAGGCTTTGAGATGTCCAGCTCCTAACAGATCCCATCAAGTCTGGTTCTCTGCTAATGCAGGCCAAAAACCTTTGCTCATGCTCCTGGGATGTAGCTGAACCGTAGCAGGTCCTTACTCAAGACGAGCATTTGCTCTTCTTGGTTGAGAGACCTCAGAGTCCAGAGTTATGCAAAGACCATCTCTTCTCCTGCTTTCTTTCCTCCTTGAAGCTCTTCAGAGAGTTAATTACCCAGCTCTGCTATCATACTTTGTCCTTATTGCTGAAGTAAAGAGCTTCCTTCTACCTCCACCTTCTTAAAAATTCCGCTCAAGCCACCACTTCGTTTCTTTAATAAACTTCCTAAGCCCTCAGCTCTAACTTCTCAGATCTGCAGCAGCATGCATGTCTCCTTCCCTGCTTCCTGAGGCTTCCCCCTGGTATCCTGCCCAGTTCTCTAGCAGCATCTCTGACCTCCTCCAGGAAACATGTCCTCTGTTTTAGCACACCTCAGGAGCGCAAAATCGTTGCTTAAGCAGATTTCAGGCACCTTAGCTGGTGACCTTTCTGTAACTACCTGAATGAAAGTATTGACTTGTTCTGTGGATCATAAACTCCCTTAACTCTTTAGTGTTTGGCAAGAAAGGCTCAGAGCCAGGAAACACCAAATGGGTCAAAGTCTCTTCAAGCTTGTGGGAGTTAGATGCTTAGCCCCACTGTAGGCCTGGCTCAAAATATGCTTTTCAGGGGCAAATGCTAGCAACTGTTGTTTAGATTAGTTGGAAATTCAGCATTATTGACTTCATGACCTAATACTGTAACCTGCTTTGTTAAAAATCTTCCTAGCTTTCACTTTAACAGAAATAAATGTACTGTGTCTTTAATCTTGCCCTGTTAAGCTTTTCTTTTTCCCCCTAAAAAAAAAAATAAATCCCAAACCGACTGCTCTCCAGCAAACACCTGTATTGCCACTGAAGGGCCTTTTGCTAATATATTTTCCCGCTGTTCTTGATCACACCTGTCTAGCTTTGGGCAAAATAAAATATTCACATAGCTGCCAGAAGTGAAGTTCGTTCCTGGCTTGAGCTACTGTGTGTAAAGATCTCCAAAGAAATGTCAGATCACTTTATTGAGTCCTACTGAAAACTTGTTTGACAGTAATATATAGAAAGGATCAGGACCTCTCTGTAACTGCCAGTGAGTTGAAAAGAGCATTTGTTTTGAAGGCTTAAAAATGTTTTTTATTTTCTTCTTTTTTAACATTTTTATTTTTAAGATAATATTTGATACATTGAGAATTATGAAGAGATCTCCATGCCTGCTACATGTGCATGGACATATGTTACATGAGAAGGACTTAACATGCAGCTGAATGGGGCAGAATGCAGAGTGAAATAGCGGCATAGATCAACTAAGAAACACAGAGTGGGCCTTAAAAAAATGCATGCATATGCTCTTAGCTTCAATCCGGAGTAAAAAGCACCTCTCTGCCCTCATTAAGCCATGCATGCGAGCAGGCCAGAGCTATATCAGAGAGACAAATTCCACCTTGTACACGCAGTGTCTTGCAGCTCCTGCTTCCTCTGTGGGGAAACAAATAGCTATTGTAAAGGAGAAAATAATTAAGAGCAGGTGAAAGCTTATTTTTAATGATCCTCTGACCAAACTGATATTTAATTTAAAATAGGAATATTTTCCTCTTCAAATCCTTGCAAGCTACTGCCAGATGTTAATTACAGTTTGTTCATCTGGTGTCTGCTGTATAAAATCCATGTTCCTCTAAACCAGACCTACCGCTAGTCTTTGCCTTAGGATCCTGGAAAATTCTTTTAATATGATTCTTTAACTTCAACAAGAGCATCTTTGAATTCCTAGTGTGACCAGGCTCCAGCCTTTGAGATGAGGGTGGCTGTTGTAGAGCCCCCACACTTCTATCTAAGCTTTTGGTGTAACTTTAATCTTAGTTAGCCTGTTCCAGGTGGCCCACCACTCCTGAAAATCCATTGCATGAGGAAACCTGAAAACCCATCTCTGGATACCTCTTCTTTCTTTTCCAAAGGCTGTTGTCTCTATTAGTCTCAGCTAAAGTCTCCATCCTTGGAGTGTGCTTGAAATCAGAGGGAGCGACTTAGAAAGTAGGAAGAGCTGCCTCAGCAGATGAGGAAACATCTCCTGCCTTGGCTTGAACCGAAGCCCAGCGAATCAGTAAGGATGGCATTTATCTCACCTGCCTTTAGGTGTCCGCAGGGCTGACTTGGCACTCTCCTGCCTCTCATTTTATTGCTCATAAAGAGAAATGGGAAACTCTAGCGGACAATTTGGTCCACGTCAGACAACAGTTGAAGATATGCCAGAAGAGTCATCCCCTGAAGTAGTCTGTTTTGTTCTTTCCTCCCTGTCCTTGTCTAGATGTTCAAAGTTAGAAGAGTTGGACAGTTCCCAAGGTCTTTATCTCCTAGCAGAGCTTTTCATCTATCCCAAGGGGACCAGTTTTTGACAGCAAGCTGAAGGCAGCAGTACAGTTATAGCTAGGTTCTTGGTGGAGTGAATAATAGTTGATCCTGGGTGTACCGGGCACATGAACATACACACATATCACTACACCTCTGCGGCCTCAAATCATCTTTCTCCAGTGCGGAACAGAAGAGCCAGAGCCAAAGTGGCTTGCCCAAGGACATAGACCGAGTCAGACACATGACAGAACAAGGCTGGTGGAGGCAGTGGTTTCAGCTCTGAGACACCTTTAGCAGAGTTTGCCTTTGCTGATGGGGGGATGTTTTCCCTCCGGCTTCCCTTAGACATGATGTTTTGCAGCTGAGGGAATGACCAAATGCTCCCATGGCTCTGCCAACAGGAACCCTACAATTAGCCAACACCCTCAGCAAAGCCCCCTCGTAAAACCAGCATGGGGCCATCCAGGGCCTCACCCTGAAGGGGGAGGCTCCACACCGTGTTAGTGTCCAGACACTGCTCAAATGAGCTGATTTAGACCCTGTCATATGTTTATGGGGGGTCATGAAGCGTCACGGTGTGGAGAGTGATTGGCAAGAGCTAACAGAGTCACCTTCTCGCACTGGTGACAAAAGGCTGATTTGACATTGGCATCCCTCACCTTTTTTTCTTTTTTTTTCTTTCTTCCATCTGCAGAGAAATGCTAGGGAAGGTGGGATGAAGAATAAGTTGATTCTCACAACGGTCAGAAACCCAGAGTTCACAATGTTTCCCGGTGAGAAGTATCTTTTCATACGGGTTTTGGAGCACCGGGTGAGAGGATGCTACATGCAAATAAAAAAAGTCCTCTAGCATTGATGACCTGAGCCTGTGACAGTATGATATCCTTATCGAGACACAGACCCTTTTTTGAGAACATCTCATGTCACTTAAGCACTTGGGTGTACATGACATCTTCCAAAACAGTTGTTTATTCATCCAAGTGGTGTTTCCCTGGCAGGAATTACTAGAATTTATTGGCTAACAGAGCAGCCTCCTGTAGCACAGGGGTAGACTGGCACTCTCAGGGCGCTCCTCTAGGACCCTGCTGTTGTTAGGCCCGTGGAAACACTCTCATTGGCCCTTCCTTCTCACTCACAACTGTCCTCGTGCACAGAAACAGATAAGGATTAACTCCCTCTGTGTCCTGTGTTTAGGGACAGTCTGCTCACACCCCAAGACACCTGCAGATCTAGATTCGGGAAGAAGGAAATAGGAAAATTACTAAACGCCAGAACTGTCTTCCTAAGCCTGATCACGGGAAGCTGCAGAGTATCTGTTCTTAGTGGGAAACAAAACCAGATCTGAATCTGCAAGTTGCTCTGTGCAGGTGGGAATGTTTAGCAGACAGCACTGGAATTCTCCAGTCTGGGTTGAGGGATGTGATTGGCACTGGGGTGGTTCAGTCCAGTTCCAAAGGCCACCCTGGACAAACGACTTAATCTGTGCATGCATTAACTCCCCACCAGCACATCTTTAGCTCTTTATATTGGATATGGCTTTGGTGAGGGGGTGATGGCCTTTTCCTGCATACCATCAGAGTCTTGATCTCATGACAGTGAACTCCAAGACGAGGGATCTTCACCACTCAATCACCGCTAAATAACAAAGGGGGCAGCAGGGCCACTGAACTCATAATAGGTGTGTTTAAATCAAGACGAGAAAAATCAGAAGCCAAAAATTAAGATGCTTTGATCCTTGATTTCATGTCAAGAGAGATGGAAGAAGAACACTAAGTCTTTTTACATTTTTTTTTACCAGCTGCTCCTTGAAACAAAATAATTGGATAATTAAAAGGCCTTGCCTTATGTCAACTTTATTTAGGTGCCTTGATCCACTGATGGAATGTGTCACTGCTAGAAGGTTTAAGAGCTCGTTAGAAAAATCCTGCAGATAAACCATGGGCTCAACCCCTTCAAAGGGCTGTCAGGTAGCAGGAGCAGTGCCCTGGATTGGCCCAGTGTTATGATACGCCCAGGGACAAACTCAGCAGGGCAAAGCTGTGGAAAAGCAGGTTGCACCTCTAGCATAGCTGGGAAGGAGGAATTGCAAAGCGCCTTGTGTCCTCCCTCGCTGTCCCTGGCAGCTAGTTTGGGCTTGAAGGAATAAATTTGTCTTTTGTGGTGGCATGACATTTCTCCTCATTGAGGTGATGAGGTTTTGTGGAGTGTTACTGTGATATCACATCCCGAGGCAATGGCATTTCACTGACTCTTGAAGGTGCGTTTTCCTAATAAAAAGCACCCTACTATGGTCTTCTCTGTGTGCTGTTGAGCTCTGGCAATTGTGCAGGAATTAGGACCTTATAGATCATATAGTGAGTATGCATTGCCTTTCTCCACAGCCCTTGCCTCCCCAGCCCCTGATACTTTCTCACAAGACTTCATTCCCACTTATAAATTACCCAGAGAACTTCTGCCTCTTTTGAAAACAATAATGACATGTCACATTTAATGCATCAACTACCTTGCTAAGAATATACTTTTTTTTCTTGTGTAAATGCAGTTTCTCTTTAGAGTTAAATTCTCTGAATTTTTCTGAGAAAAGGATGATTGCAAAGATTAGAAAGTTTGGAACAAAGTGCAGTCTTTATTTAGGTGTTTCTTCCCCTAGTTCATTTTGTCTGAACATTTCTAAAGGCTCCTGAGTAGAAACCTATGATCTGACCATCAGAGGTGCATGCCGGACTCTGGCTGCCACTTTGGTCTTGTCATCTTTGGATATGTAATCTGGGGTGATGAATCAGGTAGACCATTTGGAAAAATTAACCTTTATTTTAAGTATATGCATCAATTTCTTGACTCTGCTAATATCTTTACGGTTCTTGCTGACTCCAATTCCCTGTTTCTTGACTTGTGATCACTGTAAACTCCAGTTTACAGCCAGATGGAGCTGATGTTACGTTATTTACACTAAGTAGGATTGATTTTGCTATGCCTAAAGGGAGGCAGGTAGTTTTAGCTGATCTTCTAGCCTTTTTCTGGAGGCAATGGGTAGAAACCAACATCTCTATAGGGTGACATATCCCACTTAAAATGTATATTTCAGATGACACATTTGGGAATGAATTGCCCCTGGAAGGTACTGGGACATAGGTGGGATAGATGCCCTAGGAGTCTAGCTATGCTGCACTTGTAAAGGCTGGAGTTAGCTACAATGAATCAGATCCTCTTGCAACAAGCCCTGAGTTTCCCACCAGAGAGAAGGCCATAACTGTTGGTATCTGCTTGGTAGACTTACATCATTTGGAGAGCTTGTCCACAGCTACACAGTTCCACAGGATGCTGCCCAATACACACATGGACTACATGACACCTAAGCTTTTGCCAGGTGAAGTTGTTTGATATGATCCTGCTTTCTGTCTCTCCATCTAGCAACAATGTCATTACAGCCAAAATGGTCTGCAAAAGCAAGAGGGAAGTTTGTGCAACCCCAGCTTCTCCAAGCAAGCATGTGAGGTGGACTCACAAGCCACAACAGAGACCAGAAGCTCAGAGATGGACTCTTTCCTTTGGGCAGAGCAAGGAGAAATGCAGGCGCAGAACAGGAGGAAGGATATGATGTAGTTGAAGAGCATTAAAACATAGCACATGAAATATTCAGGAGCCTTGATGAAAATCATAAGTGACCTGAGGTCACACCTGCAAAATGGTACTGTCTGAGACCTGCCAGATGGTTTGGCACTGTGCACTGTACACACTCGTCTGTGTACAAAAAAGCAAAGAAATAAGTATCCCACGTGTGCAATATAGCTATAAATTATGCACATATATGTAGGCACATGCAAACACAAAATTATTTATACAGCATGTGTCTACTCTCTGTGTACATAGCTATCCCCATAGAAATGGCATTGAATGCATATATATATACATGGAAGCATATATATATGTGTATATGGCCCCATGCATCCTCTGTGGGCAGAGGTTATAGAGCTTTGCCACCCGTTGCATGACCAGAAGTTGACATGGAGGGAGATGTAGGGAGTGGAGGCCTACAGTGGGTCTGGGTCCTGACTCTGGAGAAGCAACTGCAGTGCAGGCAGCTGGCCAAATCACACACACAAAAAAATGCCATTAGCAAAAATAACAAGAACCTGAGTCCTGGCACCGCTCGCACTGGCAGTCAGAGCGAGTCTCCCTTGAGCCGAGCAAACGCTGTGTGAATCCATGCAGACTGTGATCCTCACAGCTGTGGGTGGTACAAACCACAGCGCAAGCGATGCATTCTGCTTTATTTGATTTGTGACTGATTTATAGGCACTTCTGCGGTGTAATTGGCCTCGCTGAGCCCACTGTGGCTTTGCGCTGCCATGACTGAGAGCTGGGCTTGGCTCTAATCTCCCGTTCCCCGACCTCTCCCTGGAACCATCCGTGCACTGCTCTGACATGCGAAGAGATTACGGCTTAGGAGCTGATTAGTCTGCATGATATCTGCATGATAAATATCTTTATAAATAGCTCTCCTGAGCAGATTTCATTAGGCATTCTTCAATAAACGCCGAGGTTTGCTGCAGGAACAGTCACTAACTCTCGGCCCCGCACACTTGCCTCTGGGCTCTGTGTCCTCTCCCTGACTGCTTGTTCCTGGTGCACAGGGTCGTGGGGTGAGAGAAGCTGCGGGGCGATGCTGCTCCCCTCAGGCTGTGTTATCTACTACCTTGGCTAAAAGGCACAATCCTGTGTTGCCTGTGGTGTTCCCCATGCCCATCATGAACTGACATGGGCTCTTCTTTCTTTAGACACCATCTTCTTGCTTTAGTTAGACACCATCATGGTCAACTGGCTGTGCCCCACTCTGCTGCCATGGGAGGGAGAGGCTGGCAGGGGCATCATGCTCCCATATCAGTTGCACAGAAGGTTAGTGGCATCATCCTTGCTTTTCACAACACGGATGAATCAATTCCTAGTCCGCAGATGAAACAATCCAGCTTCAGACCAAAAAGAAGGTCTCTCATCTGCTTGGGCCTGTACCAGCAAACTGCCAAGGAGGAATAGAGCAAACTTGCCAAGGAGGCAAGAAGATAGGAAGAGGTTAGAATGGCTACACATTGGGGAACATCCCTTGCTCCAGAGGCCTTTCTTGTAGTCTTACTTTGACTTCATTTTGTTTATCCCTCTGATAGATTAGGTCCTGGAGTTGAGTTCCTTTGGAGGTTCTGGGTACAAAATAAGGACACTTCTAAATAGCACAGTGATAGGAGAAAATATCCCTGAATCTGGTTCCCCTTGAAAGATGGGCATTGAGGCTGTGCTCTCACCTCATCCATTCTCATAGCTGATGTGAGGGGAAAGGAACTGAGATGCAGAGATCTTTCCTGATGGCCAGCTGCTAAACCTGAGGAAACAAGAGCTACAAAGTTAAGTAGTGCTTAGATGCACAAGACAAGCCATAAAGAAAGAAGAGCAGAGGACCAAACAGGACTGTGCTATACAGCAGCAAGCCTCCAAGATCAAGCTGAGCAGCAGTGGCAGACCAGATAAGAAGGCAAGTGGATGGGCTACCTCATTCTCTCCAGAGGTGACAGATGATCCCCAAAGGCCCCTTCCAACCTTAATAACTCTGTGATTCTGTATTTGACCAGATCTGCCTATGGTAAGGCACCTGGTAATGTTGTGTTAATAAGACTTAGTTCTTTCCACCAGAACTGAACAGGTGTAATAAACTGTGCTTAGGAGTATACAGGTACATGTAGGACAAAAAGGAGAGGGAGAGAAAATGAGGAAGAGTGCAAAGAAAATGCTTTGTTAACAGGAAAGAGGAGAGGACTTCCGATGTGAGTGAGAAGTCCTGTGATCTTCAGATACAGCTTTGGTCTCTAACCTACTCATGATGTATCCCTGTATGATGGTTGCAGCATGGATCTCTAATTGGACTGGAAGTGACTCATGTAATGAGGTTTCCATCATCCTCCATGGACATTCCTCTCATCCTCTGTCTCAGATTAGAGACAGAATTTAAACATCCAGGAAGAAGGACTGAGATCATGCTCCCAGATCTCCTGTGTAAGAATGGCCAGAGGAAGCTGCTGGAACAATTCCTGCTTGAACAAGAAAATATATTTTAGACAAAACATTTGGCCTTCCTTTAAGATCTGTGTGCTGTGAGTTGTCATAGTTTGTGCTAAACTGTTCCATCAGTCAATCAGTTTCAGGGTGAAGATATGTGATGTTTAGTGCTTGAATATGTCTAGCTTTGATATCTGATATTTGCATCTTTTAGAACATTTGTGTGAAATTGAAAAGCTCTCTATTATTGAGATTTAGGACCCTAGGGAGGTTCTTATGGATTCCAATTGATGAAGCTCTTAGCTTTCTGCCCACTGAGCTGGTGAACCAAGCTCCTTCAAATATTTTCAGCCTTGCCTCTATTCCCAGGACTCTTTTCCAACATCTCTTTGGTTTAGCGACCATTCCTTTGGGGTTATGCCTACCTCTGTTTCAGAAGCCATGTGCTCTTGTCAAAGCTGGGAGTAAGAGCATGGGATGAGCAGTTTCACCCCAGCTGCTTTTCAGCCTACGTCAGGTGGTGGATTTAGCTGGTTTGTGTTCTGATCCATTAGAGGACCTCTACCTCAGCACCTCTCTCAGCCTATTTTAAATCCTACCTCCAAGAGCATCTCCTGCTTTCCGCTAGCTACAGAAGCAACTCAGAGGAATCAACTTAGCCAGCTGAGTGACACGTGGGGTGATGAGGACATCCTGTAAATTCAACATTCCTCCCTTCCAGCTTCCTAGGAGATCGCTAGACCTTTAGGCAATAAAGCCCAGTAGCATGATGAACCACTGGTTGTCTGCTGTGATGACCAAATCTCTTTCAGTACTGCTGCTACCTAGAAGTGGGAATACAGCCACATTCTTTCCTTCTGCACAGCTCCCTTTGCATTTGTCCCTCATCTTTTGCTCATTACCTGCTTGTACCCAGGTTGTTAAGAGAGCCCTTTTGCTCTGTATTGCTGACCTCAGCCTTTTCATTACATATTGATATGATAAGCCTTGTTTTGACACCAGCAGTCATTTATTTGATTTAGCTGTTTTTCCGAGCCATAAAGAAAGTGTGAAAATGGGTATTGAAGAACCGTTCCCTGTGAGACCTGGGTAGGAACACACCCATTTGGCGACGAGCCCTTATTTAGGGTTATGCTTTGAGACCTATGTTAGCCAGTTTTTTAATCCCTTTAATGTGTGCCATGTTTGGTACTCCAGTTTCTTAATCAAAATATCACACAGTACCCAGGCAGTTGCCTTGAGGAAAATTAAAGTAAAATTACATCAGCACTCTTCCCCTTATTAACCACGCTTGTGCTGTTATCAGAAAATACATCAAATTAATTTGACAAGATCTATTTTTCATAAACCCAAGTTGATTGGCAGCAATTATATTACCTTCCTTTGATTCCATAATAAACAAATCTCATATTAGCTATTCCATTATTTTTCTGGGATTATTGGCAGGCTGGCAGTCTAGAACCCATGTTGCCCTGTCTCCTCTTTTAAAATGCTGTCAGAACATTCATTTTCTTCTACTCTTCTAGAACTTCCCTGGGGTTCAAAGACTTTTGAACATGCTCCAATTCCTTCTTGGGAAATTCTTTTAAAACTCCTGGATGTAAATGATCTGAATCTGCAGATTTATTAATGGCTAGCTGTGGGAGATGCTGATTACCATCTTGCTTACTTATGGTTACAGCCGTAAGTGTGATCATCAGCAGTGTGTGGTAGAAGTAGCTTGTGCAGCTTTTTCCCAAAATGCAGAACTGAAGTGTTTCATTGAATGTACATGGCTTTTCTCAGTTATTATCCCTGGTTCCATCATTTCCCTAGAGTAACAAATTAATGTTCTCATCATGGTTTCTTTTGTTCCTTGAGCAAGAAAAAAAAAAAAAAAAAGACACCTTCTTTTCAACCTTAGCTCTGCTGACTAGAAATACTTCTTCAAATCCCTTATTTATTTATTTAATTATTTTTTCCCCTATTGATATTCTCCAGTTCTTCTGGAGAACAGTTCTTCTGTTTTATTTTAATGCACCTACACATTTGTTGTTTTATTTCTTATTTTAAATATATCTTTCTCTTTCCTTCTTAATTTGGTCTTTTTTCTTCATGTTGCAGAGCTTTTAATCAGTAAGCAAAAATACTCTTTAATAGTACATGTTGATCATATTTTGACTCATATAGGCTTACATATCAAAAAATACTGCTATTTGACCATTTGGATCAGTTGCTCCTTTGCTGTGAGATGAGGCCTGTAGGAATTTCTCTCTCTGGGATGTAATCCTTGATGTACAAATTTGCCATCTTTAGCTTTCAGAAATGTAGAGTTTTACTGGTAACATAGGATCTCCAGCCTGTGTCATTCACCTACCATGCTCATGCATCCCGTTTTTTCTCACAAAAAGAAAGGTTCCTAAGGAAATGGTTATCTTGTTATCTACTGAAATAAGGTGGTCATTAGTATGCCCCAACTTTAGTCTTGCTCTTCCTGCTTATATGGTCATTGGGGCCTTCTGATTCCTTTTCATTTCTCACTTGTGGACAATTGTCATTGTGGTTATAGACACCTATCTGCTGTTACCAGTGCATGCATATTCAGTGCTCCATCTTACATCTGAATGAAATATTTGCCAAAGCATTGTTAATCAAACCAGGCTTCTCAGCACTGGACCCTTCCTATAATTTTGTAATGAAAACAGTCCCATCTGACCTCATAGCAGACCTTGCTTTAGCTGAAAGAGGGACAAGAGATGTCCTGAGTTCCCTTTTAAACTGAATTATCTTCTGATCCTATGATCTCCCTTAAAAATAAACCCAAAGAAAGCAATATATGAAAAGTAAATGTTATTTTGGCTTAATTTCAAAAATTCCTGCTTTTAATTAAAGCAGGTTTCCTGGCTAGCATTCAGCACCGGACCTGGATACCTACATTTAGATGTCTCTGCTGCAGGTGTCACTGTACAAAATTAAGGTCTGAAATGTCCTGGCAACCAATGGCAATCTGGTTGTGGGAGCTTGCAGAGTGACCGAATGGATGCATGGGTGGGCTTGCTGCAGGACCCACTGCCCAGAGTGCTCAGCTCATGGTGTGGATGGTGGCTGGATGATCCCATAGGACTGCAATAATCCATATGGGGCTGGAGGACCTAGGGCAGGAGCAAGAGAAACCTCAGGCTCTCTTTAGCTGCAGCCCAAGGCATCTTGCTCAGAGAAAGCAACCACCTGCCTGAGGGCATGGACTGCACTGCGGATCTCATGGACTGCAGCAGGAGCACCAGCAGTGGAGATACTCTACCTGTTGGCATTTGAATCTGCAGCTGAATTCTGCATTTTGCTTGGAAGTTCCCTTTAGTTTTATTTCATAAACACTAAAAAAAGTCTTTGATGAACTTCTGAAGTTTGCTGCCAGAAGTGGTTGACCAGGCAGATAGTATCATCAAGTTCAAAAAGTCTTTAGACAAACTCATGGGCAGTTCATTCCACCAACAGAGACAAAGAGGAGCATGTGGAGGTCACCATCCAGCAACCCCGTGTGCTGGTTGTGGATGCTGGGGCAGTACAAGGTGAATGACTGCAGAAAGTGGCCAGGTTCGTGAGCTCTGTGGAGGGGTCTCCGTTTGCTACAGTCATAGACCACGCTGAAAATTACTGGCCTGATTCAGTAGAGCACTTCTTACATTCTTTTATTTTATGACATTTCTTTATGTAATAAAAATACAGTTTTTCATTTAAGATTAGTTTATTTGACATATGTTTTTTCTCCAATAACTTTTTGATTCCCTGCAAGGTTTTAAAAAATTGCTCTGAAGGTGGCTCTGTGCAGCTCTGCAGGTGTCTGCAGGACCTGAAGCCCATGACAGGCATGTCTCCAACACTCCCACATTCTTTGGCTCCAATCCCACTGAATTGTGTCTCCTACCTGGGCACCAAATTCATTTGTGGTGGCCTGAGCTATGACTGCCTCCCATGGTCCTTCTGTATCTCCTCTCCATGAGCCCCCAGTTTAGCAGTGGGATGGCTTGTCAGGACACTAATCTTGCTCCTGAGCCAGCACATTTTATAATCTGAGCTTCTTAGTGTAAACTGACATTGGCAACGGTTTAACTTAATGTGTTGGGCCAAGACTGCAGATAAGAGGCAAACACTGTGCTCTTCTGCTACCCACAGCATTGAGAGAGAGGCTGGACTTGATATAATCTTTTTGTTTGCATTATAAGAGTGCCTAGAGGCCCTTTCATGCTAGGTCCCATATGGAGGCTAGCGAGAAAAGGTTCCTGGCAGCCAAAAAAAGATAAGGGAACTGTAAAAGGTGAGTGGAGCAAGAAGCATAGAGCACATCTTGCCCAGGGTCCCTCAGCAGTAGCCAGGAAAATACTTATGTCCCTTGATGACCTACCTAGAAGTCTAGGACTCATATTGCATATGTGTATGGAGGGAGAGAGCTTATTTTGGTGGGTCTGGACCTGGTCAGAAGGTGCTTTTACTGCATTTGATAATTTCTTGGAGAGCACCCTGGCAATGTGGGCACTGATGAGCTCTACCCTCCAGAGACTTCCCAGCTAGGGAATCCCACTCTTTGGGAAGTGAGCTCCTGTGGCTAGGTGTTATGAACGGTCAGCAGCAGATTTGACCTTGAGATTCATCTTGAGGGCACTGGCAACACTACAGGGGAATATATGGCTTGCTTAATTAACTAAATGAGGCCTTGAGAGCTGGGTGTTGAAAGCTCTGCTATTTAATTGTGCTCATTTCTCTCACATCATATCTCCTCATGGTGTGCGCCCCACCTGCTTTAGTCATCATGAGCTAAGTGGTGAAGATGGACATTTCCCAGTCACCAAGCAGAATTGGTGGGAATGGGACAGGAAAGGGCAAAGAACTCTTCGGAGCTGCACCCTTGTTTCAAGTCTAACCAAGCTGTGGTGGCATGGGGTGTAACTTAATATTGTTTTTTTCTGAATAATTGCCTTTACCGAGAAATCACATGGGAGGTGACTGCTCCAATGGGCGGTCACCTGGAAGTCATCCTGGAAGGATGCTGTTGAGTGCCCAGCTTTATTCTGGAGAAATTGGCAGGCTGGACACAGAAGATCTGATCACTACTTGGTCTGGAGCCCAGCAGAGGGCACTTGCTGAATGTGTCAGGCTGGAGCACCTACCCTTGGGCTACTGGAGCCAAAATTTAATTATGAACTTTGGCATAAAGCAATCTCCTTGTCTAGAGTCTGTGGTTATTCAGTGCATCGGTTTCATAAACTTGCCTGCCTGTCCTCTGTGACTCAGTTAATAATAAATAAATGATTCTCTAACAATGCTGGGTAGATTTCCAGCTATTTTTCTATATGCATTAATAATCCTTAGGATTGGTGAACTTCCAAAATTCCTGGGGTCTAGGTTGCTGAAGTATACCTGCACTGATGGGTTTGATTCTCTGTTCCCTTGGGCAGTCATTTACTGGTGTTTAAAATGCAAAGTAGATGCAAGTGAGTGAAGAATGCTGATATTGGTACTATTTTTTCTTAACGGTGCTCAGGTTTGTGAATGTGATCCAATACCCCTTGGTGTTGCAGAAGCAACAGGCTCCAGTAGGCTTTGGAGAACGAGGCATAACTGTGCAAGGCTGTGAAGAACTAGATGTTATCCAAAACTTCTCTAAAAGCCTCAACTTGTTAAATCTGTAGAATTAGGCAACTCTCTCTTGCAAACAGGCCTCTGTATAGTGCCGTGCCCTATCAAGAGGGAAAATGTCCAGAGACAAACTTTCCTGCACCAGCTGGGCGCATTGGCCTCCTCTCATACCCAGAACCTAATAGCCTAAACCTGTTGAAGACACCTAGCAGGGTGTCTCGATCCCTTTGCAACACGACTGCACCTTTGTTGTTGTTGTTGTTGTTGTCATTCATAGTCTGAGATCTAGGATTCAAGAACAGAACAATAAAGCAGTAAGTTTACAGAGTCCTAAAACTGGAAGGTAACAACATAAATGATCTGCTCTGATCCCTGGCATCACACGAGCCAGAGAATCCCACTCATGATTCCAGTGGGGGGAATGATTTAAATATTAAGCCAAAGCGTTGGCTAGATTTAGTGACTCTAGATTTAATGACTCTGACTCTTTAGTGAGTAAATTAATTCTATTCCAGTTTGAAAATGTATGTTTTATTTCTAATCCAGGCTGCCGGTATGTCATCTGTTCTGCTTTAGATACCTGCTTTAGGACAGAATGAATGCATCCCATAGCTCCAGTGATTACGCAGACAAGATCTCCACTGACTATAAAGGGATATGAATGAGATTAGGACAGGCAGAAGGCAGAGATTAGGACAACTGAAAGCAGTCCAACATACTAGCTTCAGCTTTTAGTTCTTCGATCATGTAATGTTCAGTTCTGGTAAAGAGACTTCTATTATCAAAGAGCTTTGTCCCATACTGCCATGCAACATTTTGGAAAGAATCTACAAATATCTAGAAAAGTTTGTTTGAGGTGACAGATGCATCCCAAAAGCTGGTTAACACCAGGTTGAGGTACCAATCTGTACTCATCCGGGTGTTGAGACCACAGGTAAGGTCTTCAAAGGACTTTTTCACTCATATGACAACCAATACAGGTGAGACATATACCTAGCTATAGTAGAGAAGTTCATTCTTCGGCTACTAATATCAGTAGGAATTAAGCCTCAAAATGGGAGCTAAACCCCAACCTCTTTGAAACCCTTGGTGACTCAGTTGCTATACTGACAAACAAGAGCACAAAGTCTTGAAATCAGTCTTGAATAATCTTCCCTGTGTAGGAAATTGCAGTCCTCAGATGGTGGGATTTGTGTAGTCTACTTTTTCAGTAGAGGAAAACTATTAACCATTGTCAGAGTTATGAAGAAACCTTTCTGTTCTGGGGTGAAAATTATAAAAATGCTCTGTACTTCACATTTGTTATGCTCTTTGTAGACCAGCTTATCCCTCCAAAGGTTTTCAGGTCAATGTAAATTCAATGGGAATTAAACATCAGGTTCAGCATGCAGAGATGTCTGCACCTAAATGTAGATGTCCCTTTTTGTGCTCTAGCATCCTGCTATGGAGTGTGGAGATCTCAACACAGTGGCTAGATACCAGTGATTCAGCTCACTCTTTGGCAGATGCCACGTTTGTTTGGCTCAGATACTCTACAGCAACATGAGCACACGTGCATGGTAAGGGTTACCAAATGCAGAAGTTATGCTGACTGGATTTGGTCAGTTAACTAGGCTTGAGTCTGAACATCTGGTCAGGATTTAATCTTTTTATTTGGCGGTAGGAGTAGAAATTTTCAGATAGCTTCTGTCCCTTCTGTTTCTCTTAGGCCACCCAAATCATTGCATATCTTAACTGCCCTAGTCCCTTCTTATACACTCAAGGAAAATCTTTGCTGTCGTGCTGGGTGTTAATCAGGAAGTATCTACAGTCTTCTGAGGGAATCTATCTCCTCTCAGGCTCCAGGCTGGTTTGTTTGAGCTTCGGTCCAAATCTGCCTGTCTTTGTGTCCTAGTTGACCCAGCTTCCCCAGCCTGTACCACTCTAACAAATGGCTGTATTAGAATAAACACTTGGCACACAAGCAAGTTGTGCAGTTGAGTGTGGAGAGAAGTACAAAGCTGCTTCCATGGGATGGGGAATGAATGGATTTGTTACGAACGAGACTTGACTAGGTATTTCCCTGAAGGCCACTCTGCTACATGTGGTTCATTCCTATGGCATGGTTAGATCCTTCGGATCTAGTTGGTCTTCACATGTGTTCAAAAAGTGATGAATGACTCAAAGAGGGGATTCCACCCCCAACTGTAGATTTTTTCAAATTGAATTTCTCCACCCTGTCTACCTGTGTCCCTTAATGAGGAGAAATATGCACTTTCGGTGTCTACCTTAGGATGACACAAGTTGTCTCTTTTGACTCCCGATCAGATC
>NW_010586677.1:114738-137033 GCF_000705375.1 Tinamus guttatus | reverse complement strand
GCTGAAACCCTATAAGAAATCTTTCTGTATTTTACTTGCTTAATATGGTGGGTAAGTCTCTGGAGGAAAAAGAAAAAAAAAGGTGGGGGGGAAGAAAAAAGTATGAGATACTATTTTATATCTTACTAGAAATTTCAGTACTCTATCCTTTCTATCATTTACTTCATTTCTCTTTTTTTCTTTTTTTTAAATCCTTAAGTAATTAAAAACAGAACTTTCAAAAATCCGGGAGTTAGTTTAATTCTAGAGTTAACAATTAAACTTTGTCAAGTTTATTAGTAAAGGATTTTCATATTGATTTAGTCACTCACTTTTTTTTTTTTTTGATAGTCAACTGCATAACGTATGAAAACTTAAAGCACCTCCTGTAATGATTACTAGACATAGTTATAGTAACGAACAGAAAAAAAAGTGGTTTTTTTTCTTAAATAAGTATCAAATATAAAGAATAAAATCCTGTATTTCAATGTACATGCACTGCTTCTTTTTACACTCAGTGGAATGAAGGGCCAAGCCATACCTCTATTTAATCACTCTAAGATTTTATGCAAAAATAATTCAAAGCATATTTTTCCTCTACAATTGTATAAAACATGAAAAAAATAGTCATTTTTGTTTTTCAAAGTTTAAAAAATACCGTTGATTTGACAATGTTTTGGCAGAGTGCTCTCAATCCAACTAATATTGCAACTACAAAGAAAATGCTTTCAGACTCTCTCTCCTTTGTTATGGCTTCATTGTAAAAATGCTAAAGACACCCAGCAATAAATATTCCTTGTGGATCTGCTTTTCTAGGTTGGTTTCATAAGAACTGTTACATTTAAGCCTTGGAATTGATCCCACTCTAGGGACCTAAATGTAGCCAAAATCAATCTATATTCAAAAATCAACGAATAATAGGAAATAGGTGGAAAGGAAGGAGGGAAAAAACAGAGAAATAAAAGAAATACATTGGAAATGGCTCGCTTCTGAGCCATTCTGAGCCAACAGAATTTTGTGGGGTACTCCACAGTTCAATAAGTAAAAACGGGTTGAATTTTTACATTATGGTAAAAAAAAATCAAAAAAAAAGAATGAAAAGCAACCCTCTAAAGGTTTTTTTTTTTCTTTTTCTTTTCGGGGTGGCCATCAAAATGAACATGACTAGAAAACAACTGCTAATATTAAAGGAACTGATAATATAATTGGTCTTTACTTTTACAGCTGGTTTCCTTCTCTTTCACTCTGTTCTGCACACAATTCACTCAAACCTGCACAGTCAGATTTGAACACACAACTTTAGAGAACACAAAGCAGTGAAATTTTGCATGATCCAGAACAACTATACTGCCAGAATCTTCTGAGGATGTTTAGCTCTATCCTATAAGCTCTGAGGATGTTTAGCTCTATCCTATAAGCCATGATATAATTACTGTGTTCAAACCCAGGTTATATGTTGAAGGAAAAGGGCAGAAGAAGAGTATTTCCTAAGACATAAGAAATGCTGTAAGCCAGATGGCCTAAGACATAAGAAATGCTGTAAGCCATTTGCTTGTTTTATTTTTTTTCATTCTTTTGGGTAGACTATGTTTTTCACTTTGCATTCAGAAGGGCCGAATCATCTCCTGAGCTCTGCAGAAGTTCAGCTCGACTATGTCATTTTAAAGAGAACATGAGCTCAGGTATCCTTGTGGAGCAGCAGTTCACATCAGAAGGACCTTTAAGTGAGCTTTTTCTGAGGAGGTATATAACAGCTTTAGTCACTATGAGAAAACTTCATAAAATTCATGCCTGCACATTTGGGACATAACTATGTGGCTTTGCAGCTACCACAGACCATTCACACCATGAGTAAAGGCAGACTTCTACCAACACTAACAGTATGAAACACTCCAACTTTTTCCCTGCCAACCTCAGGACAAAATCCATATGTACTCATACCATTCACTTATGAGTCAAATTTAGAAGTAAAGATTGGTTTGAATTTGTGATTGATAGACTTCGCTGCCACATTCTTTCCCATATGCAACATCATTGCACATGGAAGACATCCACCAGTCTCTGCTATCTTTTCTAGCGAAGAAGATTAAAGGAAACTAAGCCAAACTTCATTAAGAAGTAGCTATATTTGCAGGTCTGCTGACGGATATCCTATTTCAAGTCTGAAAACATGTATTATATGGAGATTATCTGGAGCCATGTTCCTAGCTAGCTCATCATGGGAAAAGTGATCTTTGCCCATCTTTCTTTTCTCCAGCGGAAGACCCTTCCCTGTTCACCTAGCCCTTTTCTGAAACAGCAAAAGGATACCTGTCCATTTATCTTTGAGACAACCTGGTCAGAACCTCTTCTGTGCACCCTGTGGCCAGGACTGATTGTTTCCTCCTCTGCTGAAGCTCGTCCTAACCGAATTCACCAAGGAAGATAAAACAGTCCATCTGCCAGCACTGTAGCGTTGCTGAGGAACAGATATTTCATAGGGGGAGGTTGTGGTTTGATTCCGTAAGGTAAAAAGGAGAGACAATAATGAAGACACAGATACTCTCTGCTAAAAATTGCAGGGCAGAAAAGAGGCAGGGAAATAATGGGACTTCTGCATCCTTACAAGGAGCTGGAATAGAGATCTCCCCAGATGGGCTCACAGAAGTCGCTACCTACAGCAGATCGTTTCTGAGGGAGACTGGAATTGAGGCACTTCTCAGTAGGAACAAATTTCCACATGGTATGACATCATGGATTTGGGAAGCTAGTCTATCACTAAAGATGTGAGAAATAAACTTCTTGCCACACATTTGTCTTTTATAAATCATAAAATATTTATTCCCAGAGATTACAGATATGTTGACCTCATAGTGTTAAGTGCCCTTACCAATCTTGCTTAAATGACCAATAAATTACAAAGAAATTCTCAGAGCACCAGAGAAGAGAAAGGTTACTTTTAAATTTGTTTCTTTGCTGGCACTCAAAATTTCTCTGTCTACCAATATATTCCTAGACTGCAGTGGAGGAGTCTTAACAGACTCCTAAAGGGGCAGGGAGCCAACTTGTAGTTATTTTAAAGAATGCATCAGTTGTCTAAAATTTTGCACCCTAGAACAGATCCTGTTTGTCTGAAAAGTATCCAGGCTGTATAAAAATGGCCTGCTGGACAGAGTCCAGAGCTTTACAGACTAAAAGCATATAGCTTTACAACATTCCACTTCAAATCTTGCATGAAAATACTGGTTAACAAACTGTGATAGGTAAAGAAGGGGAATGGCTTTTAACACTGTCAAAATATTTTGGGCCCAATCTCAGAAAAACTATAGGAAGAGCAAAGTGTAAAGGTATCTTCTGTAAAATATTCCAGACTCCTCTCTTTCTGCATCCTTGCAGTGGGACTTCACTCACTGTTACTCTTACAGGGAGGTATGACTGATATTTTCAGTTTATAGTGTGTGGGCTTCTTGCCATGTCTCCGAAATTCAGATGAAGAAAATCTAGCTAGTTTCCAGTATGGTCTGTTAAGCCATTTTCCTGCTATATTTAGAATCAAACCTGAGGCTTCAGTCCTAAGAATATTCTTATATGTATTTAATTTTACTGCCATGGGTAGCCCTACTAACTTACTTAAACACTTAATGTGATTACACTAGGTAGTAAAGATGAGAAAATGTGTCAGTGATTGGAGGTTCATGGTGTCACATACATTTTCAGGTCCACATGACCTAACAAGTAAAGTTATCTGCCATAGGTTAGGTTCCTTCTATTTCCATTTCCCCAATTCCCAGTGGGAGTGGTGGTTCAGTGCTTTCTTAAACTATACACAAAATCTGCTAGTTGTTCTTTAACAGCTTGTAGTTGTTCAAACATCCAAACTCTGTGTGTGTGGTATGTAATCAGTTCTGAGGTAGAGCGAGTTCTTGAATTTGGTGGGGGTTACGTACTAGATCGTGTGAATATGCATGCACAAAATTAAAAAATACTAGGTAAAACAATTAGTTTTAAGGATCCTTGTACTCAATAAGCTGCAGACTTGGTTAGCCAAAGCTGAACTTTAACAAGTTAAAAGTGCTTTCAGCAAAGACTGATTGAGTTTCCGGGAAAGGCGGATCAAAGCCTGATCAAGAAGTACATTGCAGTAGCAGGAACAGTCAGGGAGATGCTAGAGGATAAAAGCTGATGAAGCTGAGGATGAGTCAGGCTTCTTTGAAGGCAAGGCCTCCTCAGCAGTCTTGGTGTCCCGTGATAAGCCCTCGGGACACCACCTGAGCAGTGTGGTTGTAAGAGTTAAATGGGTAGCTCCCTTGCTTAAGTGCCCCCAAAGTAAAAGTCATTTGAACTTGCTCCAGGAGCTGGCAGCATTGTATATGAAGTTGCCATCTGCACAGATCTGACATAAAACAAGGTCCCTTCAATTCCCCTTATAAAGTAGTTGCTGCCGAAGCGGAAGCACTTTCCTTACAGGACCATTCCTGCATGTTTCATCATGTAGTAATTCCAACAGATTTTGGCTTTTTCTTTTTTTTTTCTTTTTAACTTAGCACTATGGAGATAAATTGTTTTCTATAGGCAGAGTTAGAACAGGGTAGAAAATAACTTTCCTTTCAGAAAGACCTCATTCTAAACCTGTTAAATTAAAAGGAGGCCAAAATAGAAAAGGAATCAGAAAGGATCGCTTATTTCAGACTCTTAATATGTGTATAACACTCACCTAAGGTGTGTGCTCTGAGTCCTACTGAAAAAGAAAAAAAAGAAAAAAGAAACAAACAAATAAATGGAAGATAGATTTAAGGGGAATTTCAGAATTCAGAGCAGACAGGTTATGGTCACTCATTCCAGACATGATAGATTCAGGGTTATGATCCCATTCTGCCTACAATTTGAACCTGACTCTGAGAGAGCCTGGACTAAAGAACTTACAAATTTATTTGTGCTTGTGCAATAGACTTCTACATTTCTCCACTACAACCCCCTCTTTACCAGGAACTGCTAGGCCTGAAGGGTCTTTCTGTCATGAAAGTGTTTCTAAAACTAGATCTTGTTTTGACCAACTGTTATTTTCCCGTGAAAACAATTAATGGGAAAAAAAAAAAACACTAACCCAAAATATCTAAATAACTCATTTTGGTTTGCTAATTAAGTATATTTAAGCTACTTGCAGAAGAGGACACTGAGTATCATGCTCACCAATCTTTCCAAGACTAGTCTTACCACATGAAGAGCCATTCAATGGATCTTACAGAAGCTCCAGTAAGTGCAAAATATGAGTATTAGTATTTTTAAGCAAGCCATTGAGAGGCTCTTCATACAGGAGATATAAAGCTGATGATGGCTGGCAATGTCACCACAGAATTAGAAAAAAAAAGAAAGTGGCCAATGATTGACCTGACTCAGACTATTGTTTTAACTAGCAGCACATTTGCTGTTTTAGTGTGTGCTATTTCTTGTGCTTCATACAGGAACTCCATCCTTACTTAAACTGGTACACATTTTCCTGACTCTCCATTTAGTATGCATTTCTCAAAAAAGAACTTTTTAATCAAAAAATTTTCTAATAGCAGCAAAGGAGAAAGGAGTTCTTAAACACCGAATGCTGTAAATTTGGCATATCCTCATTGTTCTGAGAAAGCACATTATGGCTTGAACAATTGTCAAAATACAAGTCAGAAGTTAGAAATGGAAACTGCATTATGTCATCAAGTCTGTACCTCCATTTTTTCAGATCTGTTTTCTGAAGAGTCTTTAAAGATTTTGTACAGTTCATTTTCCAAGCAGTTTAGTACATATTGCTTTACCACTTCCCTTGGAAGACTAGTCCACATAAATGTTACTCATAAATTAAAAAGGAATTCATAATTGGATACAGATCTCTTCCCCAAACTGTCACACACCATATATTAATTTTTGTATGTTGATCAGTGCAGTTTGAGTGCTTCTGTAATACCCATTCAACATCCCTTGTTAAACATGCTGGAATGAAACTGCCAACAATCCCTTTTCTTTATGTTTTTGAAATACTTCCAGACACTTATATTCTTTGTAGCCACCATTTTGAACATTAGGCAGATAAACACTGCAACTGGAAAAAGCTATTCTATACTGAAAAAGGAACTCTATAGCACGCTTCATTTTATTGTTTTAATTTAATAGCTTGCAACACAGTTTTAGAGCAACATATATGGTGAAGAGTATCTCTGAAGAAAAAGACATCCTGCCTTTTTGTGGGAAGGGAGAAGAATGTATAACCATATATTTGCAAGATGTCTGAATATGGGTATTTTGCACAGCAGTGAGTATTTACAACACCTGAAAAGTCAGCAAGAGAGTATATTTATGATTGCAATTGTTTGTTTGATTGGAATTATATTAAATTATATTCATAAGTCTTATATTGGGGGAGCAAAGGAGCATGTCTAAGAATATATGACATTGTTATCTTTAAATCTCCTGTTATGTAAGCCTTGCTCTCTTTAAGAGTAAAGTCATAAGCTACTTTGGAGCTAGGCCAGCTATTGAAATTATTGCATCCAAAATGAAGTGTGGACTTCGAAAAAAACAGAAAAACGAACAAAGGAAACAAAAACACCTTTTAGAGAGTCTTAAAAGCCTCTTTCTACTTACAGTTTCACAGAAACTTTAGAGAAGACAACTAAGTCAATGTGATTAATAACAGAGAAGTTGCACATCAAAAGTAAACCAGGTGCATGGCATATAGTAGAAACAGTAGATGAGCAAGAAAATTCTGTTCATCTGAGACGGGGACACATGTTCCCTCTCATTTCACACTACTCTAAATGATAAAAATGACTTCAGAGCCTGTTTTTTTAAGATTTTAGATAATTGTAAATCTAATTCCATACTAGTTCAAAGAACTCAGTACCTTCCATTAGTGTGAACTCCCCACAAAACACCAGAAAGTCCATAGAGACTTTATATAATCTTTCTCTCCGTGGCACAGGTATCACAAGAGAATATTAGGATTTTTATAACCACATTTCAGGTTTCCTGCAATCTCATGTCTACAGAGATTTCTTTCTGGGAGATACTGAACACAGACCAGAATGCTCTTAGCCCAGAAAAGATCTCCAACACACATTTTGCATTTGAAGGGCAGCTATTTCATTACACAGAAGGTAGACCAAAACAAAAGCATCTTTAGTTAGGCTAGAAAGACAAAGTATTTCTGCTTCTGACTAGCTTTTCTGCTTCTGACTAGCTTTAGGCAGTCCATCATCGTCCCTGTTTTAGGTCTTGTTCTGAAGAACTAACTAATTATGAAAAGCATGGAAGTGGAAGCTTAAAACCAGGCTCTCTGCCCCTGGAAGTTAAACACTACAAAACTTAATCCATAACACAAAATCTTTTTGCAGTCCAATCTTTAATGACTTCAGTGAGAAAATTTTTGAGCCTCAAGTCACCTCAAGTTATTCTTTCCTTCTGTTTAGCATACAGGTGACATTATCCAATATCAGCAAAGTAAAAAGGTCCTCAAGACAGAGAAAAAAATGTGTATTGGTACCATATTTATGCATTTGTGGAGAAAGGGTTTATCATTTGTTTCACTAGATTTTTACTTTGACATCTGTCTTCAGTATAAATATACTAAAAGCCACTGATATGGTCTTAATCTAGAAGAATTGTTGAGCCTTGCTTAGAAGAGCATCATCTTTCAAACAAATTTGAGCTTTGGACTTAGGTTGTTGAAACACTTTAAAGAGGTTTTGTCTCCAGGCAGAATGTTAAAAGCTATTTTTGAATAGACATATGGGCATACAGTTGCCTACAATTACCGAATATTTTAGTAGCCTGGTTCAATTTAACTTTTGCAAAATATTTTTAGATGCAGAACTTCTAAACCTCAAAAATAAGACTGATGCTGCCTGTGAATATAAAATATAATACGCTCTAGTTCCACAAAATAGTAACAGAATGTCATAGTTTGGATTGCCATCCAAAACAATTATTTTACAACTGGTTGCCTGAGATGACATTCTGTCCCAGAAAAAGAATTGGATTAAGTCAGAGATCACTGTGAAAGATGGTAAGCTTTCAAGAGCAATGAGAAGAACGTGTTACAGATTCCTCCGGTGAGCTACAGTCCCCCATCATGATCCACATGGCCTTACTCAGTGAAAGTCGTGGCAGCTCTTCCACTGTTTAGGTTAAACACAGCTCTGAAAAGCAGTTCTGAAAAACTCAGCCCTGGCTGCATTGGGAATGAGGGGAGTTTGTTCAGCCTCTGCCTTTCATGCCTCTTCCCCGTGAACTCAAGAAAAACTTTGAACATTAGGGTAGCAAAGCAGTCTGTTTTGCCAGCAAGTATACCTGCAGTCATGCCTTTGCTTCTTCCTTGCCAGAAGAAAGTAAACTACTCATGCAAGAATGAGTAGATGAGCAGTTTTAAGTGGATGCTAAAGATTTCTGCTAACACAATTAAGTCAATCATCATTTAGGAATTCAGTTTACCCACTCTTACAAAATGACTGACCTCAGATATGATGACTCATTAAAATGAAGTTATGGAAGTTTTCTTGCTGAGATACGCTGGGACATGACTGAGCAAAATGCTCTGCCTCTTACTATGCTAGTAAGCTAAATGGTTATTGCACAATGGCATACTGCATTGATCCACTGTAATCCTTGACTCAGCACTCCTGAGTAGCCATGGGAGAGGCACAAATTTGTTGCCATAGAGAATAAATAACACAGTCTACACAGCACACCAAATACTACACCCTGCTCTCCCCAGACAACCTCATCATGTAGCTCTCAGACCTACCTTTCACTTAGGCATGGTACTTGGGAAAGTAATGTCCTCTCCTGCACTGCACATTTAGTTGGGTAGATATTTTCTTACCTGCCTTACATCACCAGAGATTGTATTTTTTTTTTTATTAACACATTAAGAAATTTTCATAATAAGAGTAAAAAGTATGTATTTTGTACAATAAATCACAGTGGTTACATGCATGTAACTATTCTCATTGAATTGTGCAATGATTTTACTAGGTTTTGCATTCTTCATGTATTTGTTGCTACTAAACAATATTAAAATAAGAGTATTGCTAGTCTTGAGACTAATAAATGGGTAGAAGTTAAAAGCAGAGCAACTAGCATTCCAAATTCCTAAGCAATTAATCTATAATGTTCTAACAAACATTATAGCAAAGTGGACTCTGCAGGACTACCTTTGGCTGTTTCATATGTTGTAAGCAATTTCAGTCTGAAGCCAAGCCTGTTCTTTGCCAAGAATAAGGGCCACAGGTGCAGCACAGAGTCCTGCTTCACTAAGTTACTAGCACCCTAACTGGAACAGGAATTGGGGATGCAAGGTTGGAGGCAAAGGGCAGATGTAGTCTCAGGTCAGGCACTGCTGTGGAGTTCGGGCATGGCCATAGGGCACACTGTGGGAATAGGAAATCATTCCCAGATTCAGTGCCAGAAGTCTGAAGGAAGGAATAAGAGAAATGTAGGCCTGGAATAGTCTTTGTGGGGTCATGTATCTAATCCATTTCCCTGTTCCCAGGGAGGATCAAGTATCCTCCAACCATTCACAACAGATTTTGCTTAACCTATTAAAAATCTCCAAAGACAGGGATCTGACAAGCACTTTGAGTAATCCATGCTACGCTTAAATAGCATTGTAGCTATTAAGTTTTTCCTAAAGTCCAAACTGAATCATCATTGCTGCAGATTGCCTTTTGTTCTGCCTTCAGTGAAGATGATGATCAATCAATCACTGTCATGTTTGCAACCGCTTTTCCATATTAGAGCATCATTTATTTTCTTCCCAAGACTGTGCTTTGCCAAAGTCAGTTTGCACAGACAGCACCTTGGTAGTCAGATCAGAGGCTTGCCTGGTTGCAGCACTGGTGCCCAGCATGGCACACCACTGGTTCCCATGCACAGGCTTCCAGTTTCACGTTTTACTCTCATACCCATGTAACCATGGGCAAGAGGCATGTGTAGGTGCAGCAGGGAGATCTCAGCTCTTCCTTGGATCCTCTGGGTCAAGGCACCTGGGCACATTTTTATTTTAGAAGAGTCCTTCTATCGGATGCTCTGGGAACCCGTGTTTTAAATAAAACATGCACAGTTCCTGCAATCTGTGTCATGCTTCCATGTCAGTTTTTTGTTTGCTTTCCATTAGACTCTCTCCAGTTTGCATGCATGTCTTAAAGCACCATATATCAAACTGAATGAAGAATTCAGGCAGGAGGCTTATTATGGTGGAACAGGATAAAACAATTATCTCTCCTTTTCTTGTGTATAATACTTTCGGTGATGAATCCCAGAATGATTTTTTCACACTTCAACATTCTGTCATTTTGGTGACTCACATTCAATTCCTGAATTGCAATAGCCCCAAGATACTCCAGCTAACTGAATTATTTCCCATTTTGTGTCAATAAATTATAATTTCCTTCCTGATTGTAGTGATTTGTGATTCTTTTTATTCGCTTTTATCTTAGTTTCTGACCAGCTTTCCAGTTAGTCAAATGACTTTTGAATTTAGACCTATTCACAAAATAAATCTATCTCTCTTCGCCTGGATGATGTAGTGGAAACATTGCAGATGAAACTACCTCCATTGATTAAATTCTTGATTTTCTGTTTTTTTTAAAAAAATCTTTATTTTTTAATAATTACAGAAATTCTGCAAAGCCCAAAACTTTAAAGTGTCTGTAACAGAGGATTATTCAGCTGATCATTCTACTCAACCATAACTTTCCACTTTCTTTCATTCTCATGCAACATAGACAAAACATTCATATTCAGTTCTTAAGGGAACAGAATATAAGAATTAAAACATTCAACACACATGTAGCATATTAGGTTAACTTCTAATATTAAAACGCAAGCTTATATCCATAGGTCACTTCACTGAAATAATTTTCATTAATTTAAACCAAACAACTCTGCTGTGCCTTCTAGCTGTGTGAAATAGTATGCATTAGAATTGCAATATTAAGTGTCTAAAGTGTTAATCTATTACACAACATTTATGGAGATCAACAGACAAGTTTATTTCATGGTCCAGGTAAGCTTTTCACTTAAGAGAGCACTGTAAGCTATGTACAGCAGTATCAAAATGCATTTGGCTTTTATTATAAGTGTTTGTTCTGTTTCATACTGTGAATATGGTGAGACTCTAGAATGAAGGATTTATAGATTTTGCCATTTTGTTTTCTAATGTCAGATTAATTTCTCTACTCCTACCACTGCTGTCGGATATATGAATGCACACCAGTTTTACTGCATTTTTCCCTTCTGTACTGACAATTACATGACTGCCTCCAAACGGTTAGAAACAAAACACTAAAATATCAAGAAAATACCAGTGACTATGCAGATGCAAAGTTTTCAGCTTTTTGATCTGTATACGTCAAATATGTCATCCTGCAGGATATACATTTTACTGACATATTTTAAGGTTTATTTGGTAAACGAAACCTACATGCCAGTTGAGTCCCATGATTTACCTTATGTAAAAACAGAACATCTTAAGCAACACATGTGCAATAAAAGCAAACAGATGTTTGCAGTCTAAGCCTCGCACTAATGGTGGTGGTATGGCAATGTATCAAAGGCAAAACACACCGTATCCAGAATTGCCCACTAGAGTGTTAAGCACAGCTGCACAGCTCTGAAACAACCACCAATAGGATATCCCAAACCACTTTGTGGCCTATTGCCATGCTTAAGGTAAGAATTCATAATTAACTGCTAATACTTAAACTCCTCCACTAAAATGGTGTGGAATTTCTTGTGAAAGAGACGAAAAAAAAAAAGAGATACGAACACGTAGTAAAAGAGTTGCTCATTTTGCAGACCCAACTTAGCAGGAACACTGTCGTTTCATAAGGAGAGAAATTAAGTATGCTCCAAAAGCCACCTTAGGAGGCCTGATCTGCAGTTTTATATGGAATTTTCCAGACTAGGCAGCTACAAAACAGAAAGGTTAAACTCAGCAGCAGGAGCACATGCATCACTGGAAAAGCACGGTGAACAAGTTATGACACTTATGGACTGATACGGTATATGCTGCATAATCATCTAGCATGTTGCAAAGACTGGTGTTCTCAGCCCATTGGAATTAGTTGAGCTATGCACTAGGTGTCAAAAATGTCATTTCATTCATAACCCTGAATATAAAGTTCACTAAATGCTAAGTGAAGCTGAAATTACATGATACATCATATCTAACAAACAAGCTATTTTTTTTCCCTGCCATCTCACTAAATCTGACATCTACAGGACCAAGGCTACAACTACTGTTGAGTTTTTTCACTGCAGTGAAAAAACAATGAAGTGCTGAATCTTGCTGAACATATAGGTTTAATGTGAAATTAAATTAACAAAAAAAGGAACCACATAAAACATGTAAAGAAGTGTTTATGGATTCCTTTAATTACTTCTTATAGCACTAAAAATGAGATTTAGTATTAACATTTTTAATGGGGGAAAAAAAGGCACAAACACACATACAATATGGAAATACTTTCTAAGCAGCTAGTAAACTCTGATTTTAAAACAATTTCAAACTTTCCCAGATGGGTCTCAAAGTTGTTGTGTATTCCAAAATTCTTTCTGATAAGCAGTTCTGAAATATAACTTGGAAGGGGGAGGCTGGACTAGATGATCCCTTCCAACCTTAACCATTCTGTGATTCTGTGAATTGACATGAAAACAAATTAATCCAAATGATAAGCCTACATTAAGCAGACTGCTTGAGAGCTATCACAGGACTAGAGAATTTCTTGGTCTTAATCTTCAACCCAGTACTTTTCTGAACTTTTCAGACTGGATGAACTAACCGGAATGCGTGATAAAACTGCAGTTTCACATCTTTTTCACATAAAAGACTCGTGCTTCATTTCTTAACCCTTTTTAATTAAGGGGCTTGCATATCTTCCTCCTCCAAGCAATTATACGTTGGCAAAAGAATATACAACTTTTGCAGAATTCATTTTTTAATCCAGAGAACATCTTAGTGTTCTTCGATCTGGGGCAGTGCCTTTTTCTTCCCCCCATTCCTCAGCTTTACACTCACTATCTTTTTGCCTCCTTCTGTTGCATGATTCCTAAGCACACATGCTCTCAGGAGCTGGCAATACAACACTAGGATAGAAGCTGCTAACAAGGGATATGATGCCTCATTTTTAGACTACGGGTGCACATTGACCATGACAACTCTATCCTCGAGCACTGTGGTGATGGAGCATCCAGTGAGACACTGTGGAACGACAACAAAAGCTGGACTAGAAAACACAGATTGGATTTGGAATGGTATTTTTTAACTTGAAACTCCACTATACTTGCCCAAGCATGGAAAAAGAGTAATGCAGAAGTAAAAATAAATTAATAATATTAAAAAACAAAAACAAACAAACACCAAAGAAAAACCCATACATTTTGTGGATCACAATTTCTGGACAGCACCACCATGTATCAGGCTTAAGATGCCCTTCTCGTACTTCCTTATTAGACTTATTCAATAACCAAGATTTAACCTCATGCAATGCAATGCTAACTGCCAAAGAGCAGCTCTCGCCAGGCTTTGGGCACCCATCTCCCTCTTGCCATATTCAAAGATTCCTTGCTTACAGCTTGCAACTGCTCATGACAATTTTCAATTAGGCATGTGCTTCAGGGGAAAAAAAGGAATTTACTGAGGTCACTTAAGGGCAATGAAATCACACATGCCATATAAAATGCTTACGCTAGAAAATGATAGCATAATGGCATGGCAAAGCCTTTAATAAAACTGTAAAGGCAGAGTGTAACCAGTACAGCGCGCTCATTTGTTATTTTAAGGTCTCTAGTTACTCTTTTGAAAGACTTAAAAAAAATTACTATTAAACAAGTGTTAAGAGATATTGGCAAGGGTGGGGTGGGGGAAGGAGAAATGCCCAACTGCCTCTTGCCAATGTGCAGGAGTACTCAGCCTCAAATTACAAGAGAAAACAGGAAGTGAAAATGAATGTATAAAATGATAGCTCTGCTTAACTCAAGCAAGCAAGCAAAGTTTTCTGTTTGCAGGCAAGTACATGTGAAATTTTTTAAAGATCTTCAGAAATATTAAGATTGAGAGAAGGAAACCATGGCATGTTCCTTCACTTCTAAATGAAAGTTTTATAACAGATACATAGAGCACTCCACTTTAAAAATGAATACATTCAACCTGCAAAGGCACAAACGAGTGATAGTTTATTCCATTGGTAATGGGGTAATGGAAAGACAAAAAGTAATTTTGTCACAAGTAATCAAAGCCTTATCGTACCTATAAATAATGTGGAGTTCTGCAGCCCTGGTATGCAAGCAAAAATTCCTATTTAGTCATGCTTTAAAATTCAAACTGTCAAATCCAAGTAGTTCTGTTTCACTTCAGTACTGTCTCAGTTAGTTACACAAATAGACAGGACCATAAGTGCAAGTACAGGTTTGCTGGGCTCACCCCCATTGCATAGGTTCAGCATGCTCATCTGCAAAACACTCCAGCAGGGCATCATCACTGCATCCCAAGTACCACCCCACTGCTAAAATCCATACCAAAGAATCCTTGAATGAATAAATGAAAACAAGCCTTTGAACAGGGTTATGGTAAACGTTAGTACTTTTGCTGATGGGCGAGTGAAGCACATTACCTATTAACATGGATTGGAGATCAGTGGCAATGACCTTAGGCTGGCTTGCAAGAGCTTGGCAAAGACAGGAGAGAAGTCATTGTCTGACACAGTTACGGCTACTACTCCATACTTTAAATAGTTGTGTCTACTCTGTGATTCTTTTCTCACAGTAAACAAGATGAAATTTGCCCAGGATGCGTCTTCTAGTCTTATGTCTTGGAAAGGGAAGCTTTTGCTTTTTGTTCATCCAAGCCAACTGAACCTTGCACGCAATCATCACTGTAAAATCATGCCGAGGGAGATGCAGTCCCACCAGGGCACTGCGGGTTCGGCACATGGCAGAGCAGGGCTTAAGACTCACATGGCGGCAGAAAGGGAAAAGGGCCCCCAAGCACTTGGTGCCCCTGGATGGGATAAAAGTTTGCCTGGGGGAGGCAGGACTAGCAACATCCTGATGTGGCCACACAGATTTTGACAAGGGGCTACTTAGTGCTCAGAACAGAGAAAATTAGTATCAGCTCGACATATACTGCGAAGACCGTAAACTGGGTTTCCACCACGCTTTTTACATAAAAGCCAGAAGAACAATTACGTTTACAATGGGCCAGTCACTAAACATAGGGGTAGTATAATTCAAAGGACAGGCTAGAGATAAGTAGATATAAAATCATGTTTCTCTGGTGTCTTCTTCTACCCTTTAAATCCATGATTTAAATGTGAACGCTCCCACCTTAAAAAACACAGAAATACTTTCCTCTGTATAAGGGTTACATGAGAAATATAGACCCACCAGGATTAGATGCAAGACAACTGAAATTTATACTTGCTGATTCTGGTCTGCCGGTCCTAATTCTTTGCTGTAGTGATTCCCAGCAAGACCAAAGACATTTGAAGACCATTGGCTTCAGCAGTAATGCACTTTCTTGGCAGTGTTCATGCTACTATAAAATACTCTACTGAAACTAGTGTGGATCTTCCATGTAATTCCCACTAGAGCCTCTCTAGGCATTAAAAGTCAGGAGTTTAGAAATGTCTTACACATAAATGAATGATAATCTGTACTAACACAAACGTTGTGTTAGTAAGAAATTAACAAAATTCCTTATTCCGAATGAATTTTAACCATTTGAAATACATATATATGGAAAAGGATTTACAATAATAAGCTTCTTTTTAAACTTCTAAACTCTCAGGAGTATGAATGTATGTTACTTTCCCCCTTTGGCCACCAGGAAAGACATAGCTACAACTCCTGTGATCAGGGCATACCCATGCACACATAAATATGGTTAACAATAGCAATTCCTGAAAAATGGTCATGTCTTTCAGTTGCTGTGACTGGAGAAACAGAACCATTCTGAAAACAAACTCCACCTGTTTCTGAGCAGTTCCCGGTGCTTCATTTATTTTTTCCTAGAAGGTACTTTCCAGAGAAATCAGCTAAAAGTATCTTTTCATTCCTACCTTTTATATTGTCATTGCATAAAACTTGAATGAGCTTCCACAGTTAACAAGCTGATGCTTGCCAATTGTGCACAGCAGTGTTCTTCAAACCAGATAGCTGTTTGAAATATATTATTAAATTAGTTTGCATTATATCCTGACCAAAATCATTCTCAGAATTTCATTTTATGTGTCTCTCTCGCTTTCTCTCTAAGGATTTAGCCAGAGCCTCTAGTAAAGATCATCAGAATATGCAAATAGTTCCAAAGAAACCCACATCCTCGTTTTGAACTTGGGTAAACCCCATGGCAGAACAAGTTTTGCTCACACTTCCTAGAACAATACCTGCACTTTATTTAACTCACTGTAATATCGCTATTACTGCAGGAACTGCTGTATTCCAACGATCTCCTTCCATGCTGGCTGAACTGCACTCATACACACCAGAGTTTAAAAAAAAAAAAAAAAAAAAGTAGTATGAAGTAGTATGTTTTGTGCTACAAAAAATCACAGACTTCTCCGGACACAACACATTCAGACCGTAACATTCTGTGTTTGCAGAGATCCAGACTAATCAACACATCTAGCCTTATTTCCAGCCTCAGCTCACATCTGTGTTCGATCAGAGATAAGAAAGTTTGATAATCTCTCTAGTAAAAGAAGGTGTACCCAAATTAGAAGCACATGGATCACCAGATAAGCTAAAGTAATTGTCCACGCAGATGTTGCCCTGCATAAGAGGCTCACTTTTGCTTTGCAGCCTTTATAAAACACACAAGCCATTTACGGAGGGCACAGCAGTTGCAAGAGCAAGTCTTACGAGCAGCACTCTGAGCCTCTCCGCTGCCGAGCGCCGCTGCCCTCCGCTGCAAGGATCTCCGTGACATACCTGCGTCTCCATTTTTCCCCCACTGACAGTTTTCCTTCTTTTCCTGAAGTTGAGCAAGGGGGAGCTGGCGGAGGAATAGCCCTTCGCAAGGGGCCCGACGCTGCCTGGTGCGCGCTGCTGCTCCGGGGCTGCGGCGAGTTGGAGTGAGCAGCGAGCTCTGTCCAGCCTCCGCGCGCTCCCGCTCGCCGGGGTGTGGGCTCGCTCCTCTCGCGCCCGCAGGCGAAAACCCAGACGCCCTCATTTAGGTCTAACAGGTTTCCTTATATAGGTAAACAAAAACGAACTGTACTGCTGCTTACAGCTAGCATAATACCTAGGACTACATTAGTATTATATCAAATAGTTGATGATTTTTACAATAAGGTTAGAATACCTTCCTTATCTGATACTTGACTTCAAGATCAATGACACATGATGACAAAGTTATGGATATGCACATATTCTGGTAGTGTTAAAATTATCATTCAAATGTGAAGATCACTGTGTGCTAAATGAAAGATTATGAAACTAAGATTGCAATATTGATATCGCGAGAAGACAGTAATATAAGGAAAGCTTGTTTTTCTCCAGTTCCTTCTTTATACTTTGTAATAGTTAAGCTTTTGGTGATAGACCTGTCATTGTCAGGGAAGTGTGATTATGATATATTAACAGACACACCCTTATTTAAATAACAACATATGGAGTGTCTACGTAGAACATACACCTATGGGAGCTGCTGCATATGTATCATACCCCGGAGAGCAATGTTGCATATATTTAACTTGCCTTTGACTCCTCTTGTTTGCTCCTATTGATTAAATCACTTCCTTGAGTACAACATACATATCCGGAAAATGGGCGACTAATTTTAAGCAGATTTGTATGTTCTCCTTTATTCAATCAAAACTAACCTATTCATTGTAGCACCCCTTCTACAAGCTACCACACTACCAATATGCAGGGGAGATTGATAGCAAAAGGTGTGAAGAAGAGAGAGAAAAAAAAAAAGAAAAAGGGAAATGAGAAAGGTTAAAATATTCGATCAAATGATTAGAGGATGATGTTTAAAAACAAACAAAACCAAAACAACCCACATACACCAAAGTCTGAGACACAGGAACATTTCCATTTACTCCTTCCTCCCCCTTTCTGACCTTCCTTTTTTCCTCCCATATGTATTGCCTCTAACCAAAGACAGGAGAGAGATAAATTCTTCTCGAACACCTATGAAAGGTTAGAAAGAGTAACACCCAAACGCAGAGAACTATCACTCTCCAGTGGAGTTCAGCTTTTTTTATCCCCATGGAATATGTGACTGAAAGATCATCAAATAATATACTGTGCAGAAAAGCTGTTCCTAATGGCCATTCCTAATGGCTGCAATACTTCTTAAGTTATAATTTTCCTCTTCCCCTGAGGCATAAACATTCAACCTCATGATACTGCAGGAGCTTGGCTTATAAGTGGAAAAAAATGAAAAACACCACCAATAAAAGTTGTAAGACACTCAATAAATATATCTAAAATAGTCTCTCTGTACAATGTATAGGGAATCAGGAATCTGTGACCAGTGGCATGGCATAATAGTATTCTTGGGACTCTTTCAGGGCACATAATTCACTTGTGGCTTCACTGCTTAAGAGTGTCTCAGACTTGCCAAGTTCTTGCTCTCATGACAAAATCCTTGCTCTAGACTACACTGCCATGTATTCCCGTATCACCAGTAAACAGGTGACCACTTCTTGAATGAGCATGTTTTTCACATGAAGCATGCCAATTAAAATCCGTCAGATCCTAAAACCTGCAAAAGTAATGAAGCTTAAGAAGGCCGTTATACTAAAGCAGAAGTTACTTCAGGTATGTCTGACTTTCCATCCTTATACCAGCACTTCTTATGTTAGTCAGTCCATATCCCACAATTAACGTTATGTTCGATCACCCAGAACAGCTCCATCAGTTCAGGATTTTCTTTCTACTTCTGCAGTGCCTGAGTATGTACTTTATTTCCTCTAGTTTCATGGCAAAAACTCAACTAGCTGTCATATTCTACACCTGACATCCCCTACCTCTGGCCCAAATATCATATTGCTAATCACTCCTGGGATTTAGGTGTTATAACCAAACTCAAAATCTCTTGCTTCTAATCCTGACCCCCAAAATATGGTTTCATCAGATCACTGGCACAAATATAAAAAGTTTGCTGAAATTCTAAATATGCTACCTATCTAAGAGAGAATTGCTTTGCTAAAAACAGAGACTTGTAGTAAAATAAACATTTTTTCCCTCAAACATAAACCAGAAAGAATTTCATCTTAATATATAAAGAATTACACAAGTCATTTAAGGTAATAGACATCACAGTTGGATTTTTTTTTTAATTTCTGTAAAGTTCTTTAAAAAAAAAGTATAATCCTAAAGGTAATCCAGTTAATTCTTGAAGCTGAGAGTAGTCTATGTTTATTACTTACATTCACTTTGCCATCACACATGCCTTATCTGCAAGTAATGCAAAGATAACATTGATTACCTGCAGCTAGGTTCTCATATTCTTTAGGAACAGGTCTGTCATTATTGAGTCCTCATTCAGAGTCTGGGTATATAGAAAAAGCTCTGAGCAGACCTCTGAAGTATGTTATCTTCGATGGTAGGAATCAAAAGAGTAATAAGAACTCAAATCATTAAAATGCAAGTTATTACAGCTTTTTTTCTCATTGTTGCAGTGCTCTAAATTGTTTTCTACAAAAGCTCCATATTCAAACAGGCACTCTCATCGGATGGGTCATTAACTTGTTTCCTCTGCACAATTCATACAAACAGTCCTCTAAGGTTGGTTTAGTTGCAGATTTTTAGATAGTAACCATTTGCAAGCCCAGTGACCTTTGTTCAGCACAGCAAAGAACCGCACTCCTGGAGAGAACCTCGTTGATTAATCAGTGCGCTGCTCTGCTTCTCTTTACTTCCAGCTATGTGCCTGCCTAAATTTTCTTTATCTCAGAAGATGGTTTATAAGAAATATTTTCTCTTATTAGAAGACTGATCTCTCTTCTCCCACTTCTCTCTCTCTCCTTTTTTAATGTGTGTAGTCCTTACATCGTTATACCAGAAAAAGAAATCCAGTATAAATTTATTCATAAATCGAGTATAAATAAAGAAAGGTCAATTATAATTGAATGGAATAGATGAGTGCAGTACACCAAGAAATATATTTCCTATTAAAAAAAAAAAGTTGCTAATCTTACCATATATTCCTGAATATCCACATTGTTTTTTTTCCCCTGTTAAAACCTAAAGGTGAAACAGAGCAGATTCATTGTCTTATTGCTGAATTCCTACTTGATGACAAATTTCTGCTTATAAAGTCTTCTAGGCTGAAAAACATCATGCTTGAGCATCTCAAACTAGCTAAATTTAGCCAAATAACTTTAAAGCAGTAGAAATATAGAAATATCTAAAGTTTAATTGCACAATGTACCCCAGAGTTCCAGGAGCTATTAAGCTATTAATGCATTCTGCAAGTTCTAACTCTTTCATATCACTGACAGCACTTTCACTTTTATAGGAATTTTGACAAAATTTCACATCTCAACTTGGTTTTTGCCTCTTCATATCCTTAATTTCCCTTAGAGATGTGCCACAAGCGCAAGGAGCGTTCCAAAATCCATGGCCCCAGTGGTTGCAACAGGACCATTTATTCAATAGCCCACTGCCTGTTCTCAGCTACGTTACCCAGTCCACTTATCAAGTAATATATTGTGCTAGGACCACAATAAGCACCTTACTAATAAAACTTACTTAGTAATAACAGCCTTTGTTTGACAGGTAAGTGACTGGGAAGATTCACAGTGGCACTTGCATCTCTCTTGCCAAACCAAAAGATCTGCTTAAAATCCCTAAGACCCTGAATATGAAATGACTGTTTCCATGTCCGTAAGTGTTATTTTTGCACTGCCATTAAGGTCATTTATATACCCAGAAGGCTACCTTTACACTGTAAGGTATCACTGTCACCTGCACAGGTGTATTTATGGTGACTATGCTCAATCTTTTGGCTTAACTCCTGAAAAAAAAGCCACAAGCGGAGTGTCCTAGAGTACAGCCTCTAAAAACAGAGCAGAAAACAGAAAATAGAAAACAGAGCAGGCCTGAAAGCCCAGGCTGACTGCCATTCCTGTCTTGTAAGCACACACTGAGCAACCTAAGGACCCAGTGATCCTCACAGCAGAGAGGCAGTTTTGGAGATGTCTCTACAACTTGTTGACTATTACTTTTTACCTTCCGGAAGATATCTCAAAGTGGCCTCTGCAAATGCGTCTAGTTCATTTAATGGAAAAGTTGAGCTATTACGCTAAACTGTGTTCATCATTGGCCTGTTTAACCCATTTGACTTCACCTTGAAACACACTGCAAGTATCTAAATGGCAATTACACATCTGAGAGGCAGCTAAGGTTGTCATCATCTATCAGTCATCAGGTACCTGACTATATGTGTGTATATAAAAACATACAAGGCAAAGACAAAATTTGCATATTAACAGGTATATTATCAACAAACCTGCGATCAAGAACACCAACTCTGTTGCCACAGCATGTAATTTATATGCACAGATAAATGGCAACAATGTATTTCTGCTATTTATGCTTTTCTTCCAAAAAAGGCAAACCAAAATTAATATAAGTAGCAGCCTATATTAATTCAACATGAATGCCTTAAATGAAGACATGCTAGAAAGAAGAAAAGGAACTAAACGGTTAAGATATTCAAAAGCAGTTACTCACAACTGCACATGGTACAGGCAGCTGGGCATGTACCTTATCTGGGGAACACTATCTGTATGGATCAGTTAATTTTACGATACAGGCTTTAGTTGCATTATTTCCTGCTCCGGTGTTCAAATTTACAACCTTAATGCAAGCTGCTTCGTTAATAAAACATTACTTATAAAATTTGACCATACTATTTAATCTCTACATGGGAAAAAAAGATGTTGAAACAAGTTAAAGGCCAGTATCTAAGGATATTATTTTTATGCTTGGGAAAAGAACTCAGCTTTCTTCCTCATCTTCCTCAGCTTTCAAAATGCTTTGTTAAAATCTTTGCAATACAACAAGTTACTATATTTAGACTTGCACCAAGTGTTCTTGAGATTTAGTAACATGTTTACATTAAACAAGTTTAATGTTTTTATTAGATACATTTAAAATCCCAGGTTGTGGCATTAGACAAAGCAATTAGCATAAGATCCAGGAAAAAAAATATTTGTCTTTGATGAGTTTAAATGCATTATCTGGAGAAGTTAATTAAACAATTATAGTATTGTTATTAATGAAGATTCAAGCTGGATTAGAATGGCATTTGAAATATAAATTAGAAAATTAAGTAGGTTTTCAGA
>NW_010586677.1:55711-92060 GCF_000705375.1 Tinamus guttatus | reverse complement strand
AAGAGAGTTTAATTTCTTTTTTGTTTTTGTTTAGGAAATTCAGTGACTTATCACTGCAGAAAGCTTTCAAATGGATCTCTATGAAGAGAGCACAAACAAACCAAAACAAAATGAAACAAAAAAGCAAATAAGAAATTTTCCCTATATGTACAGGTCTTCCTGTGCTCAAGACCATATTTTTAGCTTTCCTGAAAAGGGCCTTGTAAAGGATCAGTCCTTAACACTAAGTTTAAGTCCTCTTAAATTTATTTTAATTCTAACAGTTGTTGGTCCACTTTTGAAGGCTATGTAGTTCATGCATAAGCAATGTCACTGTTTTATTTTTACAGGAATTTCTGTAAAGTGTAACTAGTGGAATAAGATCATTAAAAATGTGCAACGAGCATAAATACCACAGTCTCAGTTTCCTCACTGGACCCTTTTTTGAAGACTTCCTCTCCCTCTTCATTTCTGGAAAAGAAAGAGTCACTTACTGCAACAGATTTGTCGAGTACATCAGGTTCAGTAGTTGGAGCAATGGCAAGAATCTCACCAAAATCTGCATGCCAGCCTACGTTGTGAAGCTGTTTCTACACATCTGCTTTATGAACCTTGTTTTTCGATGCAATTGCTTAGTTGTATTTCAAACTGGTGAGCAGTCAGATGAGCTCTCTGTAAAACTGGACAGTGCTTCCACTGGTTTTCTCCAGATATTCACCATACCTTTCTCTCCTGCCTAGCTGTATGGCAGGAGCTAGAGGAGGAGGTAATGGCTGGGCCCACACAGCAGGACTAGCCAGTCGTCAATGGGAAAATGAAGGGTTAAATAGGTAACAGGGGCAGTCATTTCTAGAGATAAGAGAAAGTATGCAGAAAGGGCGTAAAACAGGGATTTACAGCAGGGAAAGGCTGACGAAATCAGAGCCACTATTTCCCGCTACCATGTTTGCGCACAGCAAACTAACTGTGCAACGATTAGCTGAAATGGGTACATATTCCAAGGCAGAGCGGAATTTTCTGAGTCAAGCTACAGACATCCTCCAGGGAAATGAATACAGAGAACCACAGAATAAATGCTACAGAGGTACAGGCAGGAAGGCAAACTCATTTATATATTTCAGAGTAGAGCTCTCCTCCATGTAGATACCAATGGTGCATTTCTACTGTATACTGTACCAATCAGCCCTTATGTTTTGAAAGATGATTTGGAAATTAGGAGATGACCTGACCATGTCACTCCTCTACCACATGCTTTTGGCAACTTACTTGCAAAATCACTTCCCTGCTGAAATCCCTTAAGACACCAGAAAAATTTCCACAGCTTCAGTGAAGTTAGAACATTATTCTAGTCATACAGCTGTCATTTGTCTCTGGCACAACTCTCTATTTTCTTGGTGCTTTAGTTGCCCAAACTTAAAATGGGATTTGAGACTTGCATGTTTTGCAAAGGTCCCTAGTTACCTGAGCATGACTTTAGTGACCAAAAAAAAGGAGTTTTTTTATGGCTGGAAGAGCTTTTCAGTTCAGTCTGTTGCTCAGCACTCAAACAGCTGCACCAGCACCATGGAGATTAAAGTAAAGACCTAAAGCTCCTGAAAAAAAAAAAAAAAAAAGCATGTTAAACAGTGCAGCAAAGTGGATAGCCACATTTCCAAAGCCTGTCACAATCACGGTCCTAACTTAGTCAAAGCATTTTTATCCAAAGCGGGAATTTTAGGTTTCTGGAGTTATAATACTTCAGAGACTATTTCTAAATCTCCAATAATTACAGGTTTCCTACAGCTTATCTACCATAATTGGTGTTTTTTTATAGAATATCTTGAACTTAATTGTGGTTTTGGAACTGCAGAATATAATTTCCAGATATTCAGCATAAAATATGGAGCAAAATTAGATTAGCATCTTTCTGCATGTTGAAAATCCAGCTGAGTGGCTGCCAGCTGTGTGTCAATTTATGGCAGTTCTGGGGTACAGGATGTGACTCATCTTAGAAGTCATAAGGAAAGTAGGCACCACAAAATGGGAAGATTTTGGCATATTCTATGCCAACTTCATCAAATTTATCTTGTCTCTATTTTAGCAATGCCATCACTTGAGCTCAATAGACGGATGGTTTGAAAGCAGCCTCTCATATCTTAGAACCAGAGGTGTCAATGAACCAAAGTCTGGCTACATTACATTTCTTTACAAATACCTGTTGTGACTAGAATCTGCAAAGACATTATAAAGAGCTGAACTGGCCAGGCAAACTCACTCAGTTGTTCCCATGCTTGTGATAAGTGTAAAAAAAAAAAAAAAAAAAAACAGATCAAAGAAGATCACTATCAGTGAAAAGAAGAAACATCCTGAAGGACTGAGAAATGTAAGGAAAATGGAAATTTAAGGGAACCAAGTGCAACTCTTCTGCTAAAAGCAACTGGCCATGCAACTTCTTATTCCCAAATGAGAATCTGCCAGGACAAAAGAAAGAATACCATGATTAATGGTTGATTGGATAACATCCTATGAGGGATGTAGTCTCTCAGACTACAAGACAAGACCACCATACACTAGTGGTTACTAGGTGTCCATACAGCTTGTGGACAACCAGAGAAAAAATGTAGTTTCTAACAAATATGGTTTAACAAAAGGGAAGAGGTACACAGTTTCATTTGAGGACAAATAGGTATAATTAGCACATAAGATATTACAAAAACCCACACACACCTCACTGTGGAATTGACCTTAGTGACACGGTAGATATCTAAAACTATTAAACCTTTTCTGTGGCAATATAGCTATGCATAATATTATCATTATCCTGATCTCAAAATTAAATGTGTATTGAGGATTCCATTCCTTGCATTCTCAATAAAGCTAGGCAGGTACTATCAATTACATTAAACGTTTTGCAGAAGCGCAGTACTAATTAAGCCTTACCAAGAAAGAAAAGTAAGATGTGCTCTTGAACATGTCAACAGTAATTATTCCAAGTTTGTGGTTCACCAGTTTCTGCAAACTTTGTGGCGTAAGTATTCCATTAAGTGTTTTAGTGGGGAGAGCTCTGCACTCAGCATGAAAGCAGAGTAGGATTCCTAGACAGTTTATTTTTCTTTCCTTCCTTCCTTCCTTCCTTCCTTCCTTCCTTCCTTCCTTCCTTCCTTCCTGCCTGCCTGCCTGCCTTCCTGCCTTCCTGCCTTCCTTCCTCCCTCCCTCCCTTCCTCTCTGGAGGTATTTAAATGCAATATTTGAACAAGTTTTTGATGATGTAAATGAAGAATTTTGAGGGATAAATCTATGACTTTTTGCTTACACCATGCACACCATTTGTGTGATTTCTGCAGTTATAACTATCATCTTCATCACAACATACTTTTAAAAGCTTCCTATTTATTGCATGGGTTCTACCTATGTTATTTTTCTGTTTTATTTATGATAATTACAGCATCAAAATTACACTATTTCAATATGTCAGCCATAAATTGCTTCAAAAGAACTGAAAAGCTACACATCTCCCTTTGTAAAATGCTTGACAATTCTGCTTACTAGTTGAAAGTTACTAGAGCACAATTTATTTTTAGGACAGCTTCAGTCTTCCATATTGGACTTCTATTTATTACAATCAAAAGAATACAATTCTGATTGCTGCAACTAATTAGCAGCTTAAAGTAAACAGAAAAAGAAAGACTGAAAGACAACACTTATTAACTTTATTTGCGTGGCTAAAGGAGGAAAGAATTAGCTAATGCTTCATCCATTTTTCCATTAAGGACTAATTTAAGACATTGACTCATGAACACATTTGGAAGAACAGTTTACAAGTAGAAATATATCTTCAAAATATTCAAAAATAAGCCAGTTGCAACAACTAATTGCCTACCTGAAAGATATGTAATTCCCTTGTTGCCACCAATTTACACATGTGACAGAGGATGATGTAGATATTTTGCATATAATACAGCATATATGCTTTTTTTTTGTTTGGTTTACAAAGTTGTTCTCCTTCAGATAAACCAAATAGAAACAAAGGACAATCTCACAGAGGGATCAAGGAGACAAGAGGGCATTTTGGTGCAAAGGGGACACCTATACTCTCCTAAAATGTAATCACTGTACCCTAGCCCTAACTGTATAGATGCAGATAAGACAATTCTCAACCCCTCAGCTTCCTTGGATGCCTCAGGTTTCTTCATTTAACATATTAAAGAGTGCTGAAAACATTTTTTTAAAAAAATCCTGAACAGAAAAAGGAAAAAAATGTAAAGATATTTTGAACGCAGAAAACCTTAAAACATCTTGTAGAACATATGAATGTTGGCAAATTGTGGGTTAAATATTCTCACCTCAGTTTTAATTCCTGGCTTGAGTATCCAATCAGAACTCAGCAGGCATCTGTGCAAGCATACCAAGGAAAATTTACTTCTTGTTTTCTATACTAGAATGCCAAGCATGAGTACATACTGTTTCAGTGTTTGCCAGCAGAAGGGTCCACTTTCATTGTTTTACTTGGAAAAGGATGATCCATAAACTGGCATGTGCTCAGCAACTTGGGCAAACTGAAATTAGAATGGATGATTCTGACTCCAGAGAAGTTCCCATTCCATTGTGCTTTCCGAGAAGAATAATAAAGTGCTATCTCCAGAGCAGATGGCAGAACAATCATCTTCAGTCAGAAAACGTAATACGATATGTCAGGTTTTGAAATTTTAATATCCGAACAAGTCTGTGTTTTTTTTTTTCTTTCCTTTTTTTTTTTTTTTCCCTGTAGCTACAGGGAAAACTATATGTAAGTAAGTGATCCAGGGAAAGTTTAACACTTGCTCAGGTACCTATTATATTTTTTGGATAGTAGAAGGGCTAAGAAATTTGTTCTCATGATTTAAATTGCAGCTACATAAAACATCTTAATTTTAACAAATTAAGGAGATCTTCTACCTCCTTCTCAGGTTATGAGATACTAAAGAAGTAAGAATAAAACTGATAGGAACCCACCCCACCCCTCTTTACTGAAGTCATAATTTTAAATTCCTTCAATTTAAAACTTTATAGATAGATTATTTAAATGTCTGAAAACTTTAAAAATACATAACCAAAAGGAATGATGTTAATCATCTTATATTTGATGTTGCACCTCTTTACTGGAATGCTTCCATCTTGCTTTACAAACTATATTGAAAATGTATCTGGTAACACTCCAGAGACTCAGCAAAAACTGGTTGCATAATGCATTTCCGTTCTCATAAAGGTGAAGAGGACCTGAAGTCTCTCTTTTGCTTGGGGCCTTTTAAGAATGTCCTCCTTAAAACAGGAGGAAGTCTAATAAGGCTATGTTTAAAATACAGATAAACACAAAGTATGCATATATATATATATGTACACATATATATACACACACACACTGCATATATCATACAATATATACCTTGTACATCTATATACATTTCATACATATTCTCCAAACACTTTGCATCTTAAAATACCATGCATCATGCCTGAACATGGTTCATAGACTTTCTTAATCAATTCATTTATTCTTTTATGAGGAAAAAAAAACAATGATCTGATACAATAGTAATCTTTCCCTGAAAAATTAGAGTGTAGAAGATTGTCCTTAAAACAGTCCTAGAAAATAATGTTGTATATCAGCATGTGTACAGCATATACACACAGCAAATATGCAGCATATACACACACTTTATGTTTCTTGACCATGAACAGCACGTTCAACAACATACAGCATAATGTTTCTTGAAGTTCTTTCTTCTCTAAAGAATACCTATTCCCACAGTTTTTCAGCTTCTCTTTACCTTGGGTTTCTTACCAGTTTTGCTGAGATTCTCAAAAGTCAGACTTTTCACCACTCAGCTACCATTGCCAGCCTTCTGCTTACAGTCTCCTTGTCCCAGTGTTACTTCCTTTCACTGACTTTATTTGCTGTGATCAATACAGTCAATACTACCTATGCTTCTTCATCACCACCCTCACCTCTGAAAGCTTTTTGTTATATCTTTTCTTGTGCCAACACTTTTTGCATCCAGCTACTATTCCAGCTACTACTATTTTGGGGGGGCTTTTTTTTGCAAGATTTACGCTTATCACCTGAAAAATTTACATACCGCTTTCAGTGCTACTTCCCATCCCCTAATATTCATGCTCAGACTAGTCACCCATCAGGAGACATCTCTTCGTTATCCAACCCTTACCTAGGCAATTTTCCTTCATGCCACTTCAAGCCTGTCCATCTGTCCATACTCATCTTTCTCCATCTGCATCCCATGCGGTGTCACAGTGCCACACAAGGCACGAGCACATGCTCATCCCTCTGGTACATGGTTCCACAGCTCTTAATAAATCTATGCAATGTCAAGGGAACATCTCATGACAGAGACAGACAGCGGTCATGCTAAGCAGGGTGCAGCTGGCACAAGCTGGTAGAAACAGACTGATGTGACTGTACACAGCATGTAGGCATTTAACTTTGAACTCTTTCCACCTGAAATTCACAGCTCTGAACCCTCACCCAAAGTCTGTAGCTGCAAGTGAGCTTTGCTTCTTTCTTAACGGTTAAGGTGATCACACTGGTAATGCATGTGAAACAGTGCCATCTCTACAACAATTAAATTGTCTAAATAGGAACACAGAATATATATAATCTCAAAACACAGCGAAAGGATGGACTTGTGTTTGTCCTGCATATATGTTAGCCATAGGCCACAGATGCCCAGTTCCAAGCCTTATTATATGCTGTTAAAATTATTAAGTATATTTTCAATAAAGTGCTGAGTACCTCTCTTCTCACTACCTTTTGTACTAATATAGTTTTACAAAGCAGTTCTGACAAATACACTCACCTCTCCCATGCTGCCACTTCTGCATGTCCATGTTGACAAAGCATAGGAGTGCATGAGAGGGGCAGGCAGAAGGAGGCAGGTCTGATGCAAAATTCATTGATGGCCACTCTTTTTTGTTTTAACGGACTTATGTTCACGATTATTTGGCTCATTATAACCAGTGAGAATCTGCCAAAGTATCCCTAATCTTTTCTAGCAGATGTCTGCCTTTGGACCATATGCTGGGTATAATCACTTTCAGTTGCCATTTCTACTGCATGGTGAGCAATTTGGCAACTACCTCCTCTCATCTGAGAAGCATCTGGCACAGACAAAAGCAAGTCTTGCAGATTCTTTCTAGTAGAGAGAGAGATACTGAAAATGAATTATGAATATCAAAGACTACCTGGAATGTGCTGATAGTGCTTCCATTGCTATTTGCATATTTGTCTTCAATCATTTAGTTTCCCATGTGTACCATTGTTATAGGAATTTTATAATATACAAAACACCTGAGATTTTTGGCTGCTTAGAAGGTAAAAGACATCATAATTTTCTTCAAAGCAATGATACTCATGTTTTTATGAGGTTCAAGATTCCTCCACTCATTGCACTATACTCACATACTTCATGTCACAAATTTGCACTTCATTATCACCAGAATTCTTTGGCTTGGGCTATATTTGTCTTTCTGTATCTTTTAGTTACTAGTTTAAAAACGGAAGTAGAAAAAGCACTGAGTGGAAATTTAGTGGAAAATTATGTCAGTTCCATGAAGTGTTAAATGTTCATGATGAAATGTATCAGGATTCTACATGCAATACATCTCAAATAATCTTCTCAGTGTCTTTTACAACATTTCAAATAGTTTTAAGAATTTTTAAGTAAATTTCTTTCAGAGTTAAGTAACTCTTTTTTGTTATAAATGAAGGTAAACTTAAATCAGTTATTCACATTACTTCCTGGCAGTTGCTCTTCAAGTTCTATGTTCACTATTAACATATCTATTGCACAGTACAGGGCATGATAATCCATTTATTTCATCCTACAAGGAAGACATTCAAAAATATGTTGGAACAATAACAGGTGTTTAAATCAAATACTAGTTCAACTTTAGTTGAAATCAACTTAAGAACTCTTAATTCCATTAATTGCTCAGTTCTGTACATACAGCATAGAAAGGAGGAAAGAGACACAGACTGGCAAGGGAAATACTTGCCAAAGTGACCCAGAAGCTTTTTTCCTTAGCAATTTACAAAGCAAATGAAGGTAATGTGAAACTTCAAACTGTACAATATCTGCTTTATTACACTTCAGTTTCTTGTTACTTTTTTCTTATTAGAAAACTCTTTTAAACACTAAAACCTCTATATAGCTCCTTCACCTCTCTCAAATCTCCTTCTCTAAATTCTTAGGCCTATATTAGACATTAAGCTTGGTACATGAATTAGTTCCTTGTGATACTGTCCCACAGTGAGTGTTTTACTGATCTAATAAAACTACAATGAAATTACTGTATACAACTTAATATTGAAGCCCAATTATTGATTTTCAGGGCTTCATTTCCAACCTAAAAGTGGCAACGTGTTCAAAATCCATGCAACTAGATCTCTCTCTGGCAAAGAACCAACCAGGCATAGGGACATACTGTTAGAACATTACTTTTTCCTTCACTGCCAATGGAGCCAGGAAATGATGTGTGTACAGGTACATACAGTATAGATGTCATTCAATCATCCTCCACCTCTCTAATTATTTTCATTGAACTGTTGCTGTTCAAACACAGAGATGCCAAGACTTTTACAAGAATGATGGCATCTCTGACAATAAAGAAACTTAGTATTCTGACTCAATGTCTGTACCAAAATGTCATTTCTTCAGATTGGAGAGCCCATCCTGGGGATCCTAGGAGGAAGCTTAGGTAGCGATACAACTGATACTGCAGCCCAGGTGTTTTTATCAGTGCTATGGTATTAATTTCTACGCTAACCTGGCTTCCATATAAGGGAATATTTGAAAATTATCCTTGGAAAACTTGTTCATCAAGAAGTTCATACTATAGTTGCAGCATTCAGAAATGATCTAAAAAGAAAAAACTCATGAATTTCAGCAAACTTGGAACTACAAAATACTGTAGTTTCAGTATTTTGATATACTCAATGATATACTCAACTGATACACTCAAATTTTTGTAACATACAATCAAAAGAAGATTTCAGTGCTCATGTAAAATGGATACCATACAGAAAACACAAAGTATTAACGTAAATACAGAGAAAAAGAAAAGTCTTAGAACTCAAATACCATTCTGAAGTGTCTTCCCAGAGGAATAGCTTATATGCTATATGAAACTGAAATACTTATTACCCTTTTTCTTTCAACTTTATGAAAGCAACGGGATATAAGAAGAGATAACATAGCAAAGCAGGTAATAGGAAATTAAATAAAAATAAGAAAGTGAAGCTAAGAATAAAAAATGGACAGCTCTTGAACCACTGTGGAACTGTGAGCTCTAATTTAATTTTCCTAATTTAGTTTTCTTTGCTTAAACTCTCTTTTTCCAGGAAACCTTCTCAAATGATCTGACAATTTTCCAGCTAGTCTTTCCCAGTTTTTTCATTACAATGTACAATTGTCTTTAAAGGGGCTTCCTTTTATACAAAAACAATTATTTAACATGAATAGAATAACAGAGAACTTTTCAATTTGTGCAACAACTATGTTCATAGCAAAGAGTGTCTGTACCACCTACTTGTTACCTGGGCAGTCTATTCAAAATTATTTCAAAAGAGACATTGAGATGAAATGTGTCAGCAATTGGCCCTCATGGCCAAGAAGGCCAATGGGATCCTGGCCTGCACCAGAAGGAGCAGCAGGTTGAGAGAGGCGATCCTGCCCCTCTGCTCAGCTCTAGTGAGGCTGCACCTGGAGTACTGGGTGCAGTTCTGGGCTCCCCAGTACAAGAAGGACGTTAAGCTTCTAGAAAGGGTCCAGTGGAGAGCCACAAAAATGACTAAGGGACTGGAGCACCTATCATATAAGGATAGATCAAGTGACCTGGGCCTGTTTAGCCTAGAGAAGAGAAGACTGAGAGGAGGTTTGATCAACATGTTCAAGTACCTGAGGGGTGAATGTAGGGAGGATGGGGCCAGGCTCTTCTCTGTGGTGGCCGGTGACAGGATGAGGGGTAACGGGTGTAAGTTGAAACACAGGAAGTTTAATCTCCATGTGAGGAAGAACTTGACCGTGAGGGTGACAAAGTCCTGGAACAGACTGCCTAGAAAGGTTGTGGAGTCTCCTTCTCTGGAGATCTTCAAAACCCGCATGGACGCGGCCCTGTGCCACATGCTCTAGGTGTCCCTGCTTGAGCAGGAGGGTTGGGCTAGATGATCTCTAGAGGTCCCTTCCAACCTTAACCATTCTGTGATTCTGTGAAATATACCCATACTCAAGATAAAGAAAAATGAAATAGATAAAATTGGAAGAGAGTTTTACAGATTTGCATGAGATTAAAAAGAAAGAAACAAACAAAAAACTAGCAGAGGAGGACAACACATCCTTTGCAAAAGCCTTTAGAAACTATTATGAAAGAACTGTTTAGTAATTACATGGGCAGCCTGGAAAGACATACATTCTGGCATCCATTTAATTATTATAAGGGTTCAGAAGAAACGTGAAGTTGGGAATATCACATCCTATTTATAGCAGAATTAAGCACAAAAATAATTACCACACAAAGATATATTTTGTTCTGAAAGTTACTAGCTGTGATGATTCAATACAGGAGGAAAGCAATACAATCTAACAAATATGTTTTGTCAAATTATTCTTATGATCTGCTTAATGCATCTATTTGGTCTTTATTTTGACCTTTACTTTGATCACTACTTTTTGTATTCTAAATACAAGATCTGTCTGCAAACCTTTGGAAAAAATAATCATAATGGACCCATCAGCTATGGTGTATGATAGTAAGTATTTTCCCTTTCAATCATTCTAGAGAGCATGATGTGGTTTTAGTCATATGTTTATATTTCCGTACATGAGGAAAATATTAAAGAAAACTGAAGTCTTATATCTCAAAAGCCTATTGTCTCTTATTCATAGTACAAATTTACAAATCATAGCAAAGAGGATTCTAAATCTGGACACTCCCATATAATTCTTTTATTAAGACTGAGAGTGAGACATTTTGAAATTGACTCCAGCTCAAAGATCCTTCTATTTTATAATGTTTGCAACATTCCTTCATTTCTTATAAGGAAATCATTTGAAGAACAGATATCTAAAATTGGTAACTGTAATCTGCTTCTGATGGAAAAAACAGAGACCATGTCTTCCATATGCAACAGTAATGCCAGTCCATGTATTCTGAAGATTTACAACAGCAAGAGTGAATTAACAGTATTCTAACTGTAGAAATTGCTTCCCAAGTTCACGTAATCGAAGTCTGAATTCAATATAAAGTTACGTGTTGAGTAAGCAAAAACAAGCTAAGAAATATGCAGCCTGTCAGTTCCAATGAATCCAGTCTGCAGAGAGTTGACAGCATATAGTCTCTCATACAGCTAAGAAAATTGCAGATTGTAGCATGAAAGATTACACATTGTTAAGCAGTGTCAAACCACATTGGCAGTTTTCACATGTCGAATGTGTAATTACATAAGGATTATTGCTAGAAAAACACAAGATCTAGATGATGTGAGGTGAGTGCCAACTCAGCCATTCATCTGAAAACATTCAGTAAATGTATGCACTTCTTCGGATGAGAAAGAGATGGTGTTGCATTAATTTTTGTTGTTGGTGTTTTTTTTTTTTTTTCTGGTGATCTAGCACTATCACTCAAGTTATATTACATGAATCTCTGAAGGATACTCTTCCAAATCTGAAAACATCATCTTGTGAACATCCACAGACAAAGCATACACACACAGAAGTTGAACGATTCTGGCATGCAAAATCAACATCTGTACACTTGCAAGAAACAAGACGTTGTTGGTGTCAACTTTCCTTGACTTCTTTCCTTGACTTTGTTAGTATAAATCAGAGCTGCAATTCTATGTTAAATTGTCTGCTTGCTTTTTTTTTTTTTTAATGATTGGGTTTTGGTGTCAATGAATGGATTCTATCAGCGTTCGGCTACCACACATAGGTGAAAAATAACAAAAGATGGAGAAATGGGAAAGAAAAAGACAGTAGGAAGATGCAACTGGACCACCTGGGGAATCAAGAAGATAAATGAAGTCTGTCATAAGGTCAAATTTCTTAAATGTCACTGAGTAAGCTGACAGACCTCACCACCATCCGCACAGATTTCAAACAACTGGTATAGTTCTGGTGCTGTGCCTAGTTGTGACTTTTCAAGGACTTGTGAACAAGTAGGTGACCCCAGGCTGAATTTCGATAGTCATCTGCTACAAGCAGTTGATGTTAACTTTCCATTCAATTAAAAACATTGTGAAAACGAATTCAAACAATTTGTTTTAAGTATGTAAGATGCTGTTGCGAGGGCAACAATAGGGTTATTTCTCCACAAAGAAAAGTACTATGTCAAACAAAAAGTGCCAAAAGAAACTTGAATCCTCATAGGTGCTATCAAAGGAGAAAGAAATACAGATTCAGAGTTCTACACAATGTTATGAGTCTCTTCTATGAGACAGCAAAAAATAGATTGTGTCTAGAAACTTCTAATTACAAGACAAATCTGGCGGCATCCAGGATTTAATGAAGGAAAAACATTTCTAGACATTTTTCTGCTTGTTCTAGTGTTAGCCTGTGTTAATCCTAATTCAGAGCTGGCTACCAAAACAGTAAATATACTTGTGCATCCCAGCATGAAACAAAGCACAGCCCATGCCATATAGCAGCTACAGGAAAAGTAATAAAAATGAAATCCATGCTGTTGAGTTTTTCTCAAACCTGTTAGTTAAATACTGCACACGGTGAATTTTCTGGCCTACCTGGTATTAGCTATGTACAATGGAAGTGCTGGGATATTTCAGGTAGCATTTTTCAGATAGCTAAAAACAAGAATAGACAGATGAAGTTGCTCCAAGACTATTTTGAAAGCGAAGTGCTCCTATTACTTCACTACAGCTTATAGCAGTAGGAAACCCTTCTAGAATCTCTTTGGCTTTCATAGGGATTCCAAGACCTACAGTGTCTTTAATTCTAGTCTAACTAGTGGTTAATTCAACAATACATTCTCTTTCTTGTGGTTCCCGTGTTTCTGGACCATCACTGATTATGGTATCAAAATAAACACTGTAAAACTCATTGATAATAATAATAAAAAAAGCAGTCTCTTCAATAGAGATTCTCTATTAGATACTCTTACTCTTCAATAGAGAATCAAATCTGATTTTTGCATTGCTCAGTAAAATTCAGTTTCTGGAGCTGTGTGTTACAATTCTGCAACAACTGAAAATCCAACATGTAGCTCAAATAATATTTAGAGCGTCTTGGAAAAATATATGCTTAATATATAATGGTTCTTTTTATTTTTATAGATTAATATATGATTTTTGATATAGTTTTTTAAAGACTATTTCACATATACAGATATGACACTGATGATCTGTTCACTTTTGTATTTACAAAGTTTAACCTAATTCACTTTTATAGCAGACTCAGTCATCCACACTTATTCTAAAAAAGTATCCAGATTCAATAAATTCTTCATTAAGGACAATTTGGACAATATTTAAATGACATTGACAGATAACCTGTTGTGGCTTGATGGCAGCTCTTGTTAAAAATAACTGAAATAAAGAGGAAGGGCAACAACCGGGAGTTATCTGAATGCTGGAAAAAGGCAAAGCTGGCTGTGGAGCTGGGATCTTCCTGGACAAACAGGTCTCTCAAGAAGACTTCACCTGCAGGCTGCAAGTTTTTCTTTTCTGGAGGCTTCCTTGTGGATAAATAATTTAAGCAGTTTAACGCAGTTGTAGAAATGATGCTTTGAAAACGCGCAACTATTATCTGGACTCTTAAAGGCAATGCTGCACTTTCGGGGAAAGGGCTTTTGCCTGCTCCAAACGGCTCACACAGAGCCCAGAAAGAGCCAAGACAGAAACCAAATCTGAGGGCAGGGCTGGCAAGCGGGTTTCTGGTGGCAGCATCCGACAGCTTGTTTCCCATGCTCAGGCATGTAAAACAGGTCTTTAACAATATAAAAACATTTACTTAACAGTCACTTACTATTTTTAATTTAGAGTTGAATTAGCTTTCAATAATTTTCACCCTTTCAGCATCCTCACGCTGTTTCGGCAAACAGTAGCAGTCTATCTGCTGCTACCACAAAGTTTTTCTTCCTTCCCACAGGTTCCCACCTTCTCGCATTGCCTCTTTAGAATATTACTGGCACTGCACCCAAAACTCTTCTAACATCTAGCTGCTTCTAAAATCTTATATCATACAGCATTTGCACCAGGCCTGGGGCTGATGAAAACTTGATTCGCTTGCTAGAAGTCATACTTAGTGACAAAGTTTTGTTTCCATTACCTGTTCTGAGGGACCACTTGTCAGACAAGAAACCAGATCCATTTGCTGTACCACAGGAGTCTGAACTGAGAAAAACAATCAGAACTAGATGTTTTGATATCTGAAGAAAGCGCTCCATTGGTAAAACAGGAACAAAACACTGCAGGCAATTTAAAGCAGTGATTCTTCTGAAAGGAGAGACTCTAGGAGACTTAAGCAATTCGTTACACTTCCTTCATACGTACGCATTTAGCCTCTTCCCCTCCAACAAAATTAGATCTTTGTAGTCTGGAAAAGTAATTTGTATGGTTGTAGGACCCACCCAAAAGAAATGGGAGAGAGCATTGCTCCTGAGTTGCAGCTTACTTACAGGCAGAGAGGATCAGCAAAGCCATTTGAATAAACTCCAAAAGAAAACAAAAGAAAAAATATCAAGTTTACTGTGAATCACAAATGTAGGCATTTTTTTCTTACCTCAGAAACACTGTAACTTGACATTTCAGAACCAATCTAGACTTTCAAGTTCTGCAGCAGCTCTGTGAAACAGAAACTGCCCAATTTTCCAAGATTCCATAAGCAGCCTCTGAGGGTGCCAGAATTTGTAGCTTCCTGGCAATAAGACTGCACTATTTCATCTTCTTAAAGACCAGTTTTGGCCTACCCAGCTTCTGAAGCTCACATCTATGATGAGGGGTTCAAAAACTCTGATCTGGCTGTACGCACGGTTTTCAGAGCTTTTAGACAGACTGAAAGCTGAATTCAGATTAACAGAAGGTCTTTCAAACTTCTTCTTTTGGAGACAATATCTTGGAATCCATGCATTTTCCTTCCATGGAAACAAACCACTGGCTGCCAGTGCCCTTTACTACCACAGTGCCTCAGACATTGCGCATGTACCAGGAGGGCTCTCCCAAAATCAGTGACCATAGGGATTCTTCTGCATCTCCTGCACAGGTCCACTGTGTGGGCTTGCCAAGCCTGAGGACAAATGCTTTCGACATCTTTGACTTTAAAAAACAACAACAAAAAACAAGCAACCAACCAAATAAGCAAGCCAAAAATAGATCTATCTGGCAATGGGTCTCACTGGTAGATACTGCAAAAGCAGCATTCCTCCACACAAAGCTGGGAAGCCAGGTCACAGTCCTGGAAACTCTGAAACTTTCCTAAAAACCAGCAAAGATTGTAACAAGTGATATTTTCAATTAATTATTTTGCTTTGTATTAATCAGCATTTCACAGAAAACGCACTTTCTGTCCAGCATTACCTGGCAATTGTCAAAGTCAAGATCACAGAGGGCTTGATCCAGTTACCCTCATAAAAGCATCGAGTGCCATCTGAGATGGAAATATACCCTAGGGCATACCAGCTTTCAGCTGCTATCTCAAAGGGCAAGAATCTCCCATATCCTGTATCATATCTGTCAACTGCACAGTGATGTGGATACGTGAGTGTGTCCCAAAGGACACTAAATGTCCATGTGCAGGCAAATTAATTACGCCCAAATTAATCACTTGGATCCACCATTGCCATGTTATCTCAGCAAATCATCTTGTTTTCCTTTGTCAAAAGGAAAAAGACAAGATTTTTGTAAAAAGACCTCAATATTTAATGATTTGTCCTCATTAGGAAAGCTCATATAGTGATGAATATAATTCATCTCATTATTTTAATTTTGTTGTCATTAAAATCCATTAAGTTCTTGTCTATATTGACAGGGCAGTCACAACCAGCATCTTCTCTGATAACTGTGCTCACAATAAGAATTCCCTAGTAGCCGTCATTGGTTTTCAATCCTTTCTGTTCAGACAGTGTTTGCCTACCTCATTTAATAACTTTCACTTGTCTATTTTATAAAAAAGAAAATAAGATGCTCCTTTTATTCTGTGCATTTCACTCCTGTGGGACCCCCTTATTCTCCTAGAATCGTAGAATAATTCAGTTTGAAAGGGACTTCTGTAGGCCATTCAATCCAACATCCTGCTCAAAATAGGTCAAGCTTAATCAGGTTGCTCAAGGCTTTTGTTCAGTCAAGTTTTGAATATCTCCAAGGATGGAGATTCCACAAACATTCTGAACAGCTTGTTGTAGGGTCTAACCACTTTCAGGATGAAAAGATATATACTCATAATCAGATTTCCCACATTCAAGCTTGTATCCACTACCTCTCCTGTGACAGAAATTTTAAGTAACTATTAGCAGAATTAAATTGTTATCCTAAAGCAAGCAACATTTGTAGCTAAAAGCTTTTAGGAAAAAGCAGTAATTTTAGGAAGTTTAATTATCGGGTGAGACATATAAATTGCTATTACATTCTTATTTTCTTATATGATTAATCCCAACTGTTCTGCAGGTGTTTGATATTTCGTATCAGTTAACTCAGTGCAACTTTATTTTTGGTGTGTGCAAGAGATGCGTATAAATTTACATTAAGGAGATTTTTATGATTATATAATTATTTAATAATATGAAGTACATTTTTTCTACATATTGCATTCAGTCTTCTTGTGGTAAAAAAAACCTTCAATTTTTCAGTTTCACTCTGAATTCACTAAAGGACATCATGAGCTGCTTCTGGTAGAATTTGGCTTTATCGAACAACTAGTATGTAACTACAATATTATATTGTATTATTGTATTGTAATAAGGTAGGTAGTTGTAAGTAGCAAGAAAAAAAATGAAATATTTTTCATTAAGACTTCTTTGTAATTAACACACCAGCTAGCACTTCTCTGCCTAAAAGTGGCAATCAATATGAAGATAGATGTTAATTTATGTGTGGCTCTTTTCAGATTCAATGTGTCATATCCTGGTTCAACATAAAAGGTGACTATCATCTTTTGGGATATTTTTGAATATTCTCTTTTGGGAATATCACTTCTAGCAAATTTCCAAATTTGTGAATCAGCAGCTTAACAACCCTCTCAATTTCTGACATCTTATCACACACCTTTACTGTGACACCTTGGTAAGGGCAGTATAAATTAAATGATTCTGTAAACCGGCTGTGTGCTATTTCCAACAGCCCTGAAGACTGTGAATGGTCTGAGGACTGTAGTTTGGGAATCACTTTTTGAATATTAAAATCTTCACGTAGTGAAAGTAGTTAATAAAACAAAGGCTGTGACAGAATTACCATGGCGTTTGTCCTATGTTCTCGTTTAAGTTTGTCCTAAGTTCTGTTCAGTCTGCTTGTATGCCATGCACCTCTCTTTCTCCATCCTGTCTATTCGGAGTATGCGCCATTCTTAACAGTGGGATCCTTATTCTGCCTTATAGAATGCATAAAAGGACTATATTCTTTACACATGATGAAAAAAAAATTAAAACTGGCAATTGCATGCCATTTAATGGGTATCCATCAACAGTCCTTGTGATTTGATAGAGGAAATAATTGTCCCTTATTTCTAGTCCGTGCCTGCCTGACTCTTGCACAGATCAACAGTTCTCATTAGTTCATGATTCAACAAGCTTATATAAGCTCTTGATGAGAGCCTTTTCTTTTTAATAAAGAGCCTTTCCAAACTTAACACTCTTTTTAAAAGCTTTGAAGCTGACTTACTGCAAAAAGTCAAGAATGAACATAACAAACATAAAAAAAAAAAAAAATGAGCCACAGGCTGTAAGAAAGAATTGTGAAATTACAACAGCTACTGACTCACATAAGACTATTTAGTTTCTTTATATATGCCTTTCTCAGTTTTGCTAGAAATACACGAGCCACACATGAAAAATTGTTTCTATAGCTAAATTTGTTTTCCAAATTAATTTTTTAGTTCAGTGTTCTGCCAACAAGGTGGATTAACACTTAGTTAAAAACACTGCATGATTTAAAAGGTAATTGCTTGCTTTGCTGCTCTCAGACTTGCCAGACTATCTAGGGATGACTTTTCAGCCTGAGCTTCCCAGTGTATAAGGTCAGGATTTTTTGGTAAGTGTCCAGTTGTCTCTTGGCATCTGATTTAGAACAAATTAAGGGAAAACAATATGTATAGAGCTGCTTGGCCTGTTTGGGAAAAAAAAAAAAAAAACCTCTAATGGGCATACTATACCTATATGTAACAACCAGCTACTGTTCATATTTGCAAATATGGACCGTTGTAAGGTCATTCAGTATGAATTTCATTTTCTTAATTGCTTATCACTTTAGTCATCACTTTCACATTATTCTTTCCTGCTATCTCGTGTTTACTTTGTACAGTAACATAACCAATTACTTAGTGCTAGTGAATAATATCTGTGTGCATGGCGGGGACTTGCAGCTCTTGTGGAAGGAATAGCTCTTCTGTTCAACAGAGAGACAGGAGAGCTTGCAGATGGCAATCTGTCTCACTAATATTAGACTCCTATGTTCAGGAAGGGATAGATAGCCTTTTGGAGGCACCTATTTCCCCCTCTAACCTACAAAGAGTAAATAAAAGATTAGTTCCGACTAGTCTAATTGTCCAAAAGTGTAAATGACAGGGTTCTCCACCTAGTCATTTGTTCACATCCCTTTCTCCCTGCCGCCTACCCAGAAGATTTGGTGCTTGTTTCCACAGATTTGTTAGCAATTACTCCACAGTCAATATATCTTTGTTAGATAAAGACTTTCCCTGTCTTATTGTAGTGTAGTGCTATTTAGAATTACATCTCTATGAAATTATTCACATTACTTTGATAAAAGAAGCATTTTCTCATTAACAAGAAGTACTCATGCATATGATAAAATCTCCAACAGGGTTAGCAGCTGCTTATTAATGGCTGCTTTCTTGTTGATACAGTCATGTATGTTTAAACATGAGCCAATACATTACTGAGATTGCATATCTGCTCCTGTGTTTTCCATTTCATCTAGGCATCAGAGCATAATCCTGACTCTTTTAACATTTGTGCCATTGCAAACTGGGAGATACTCATGTTAAACCTGAGCAACCACACCAGTGTAACACTAAATAAAAATGAGAAGAGACAAAGTCCATACTTTTCATTCACACACATTTGCAATATATTATGGGTGTTTTATGCTTTTTCCGTTCATTTTCTAGGTATATTTTCTGAGATCTGGAGTACTAAAGAGTGCGATGATATCAATGAATTATTCAACGAGTCTCTAAATTGTGATTTATCTGGAAGCAGAAAGTATTCATTACCAACAGAGCTAAAATAAACACACTCTTATGACTTTGAGATTTAATTACTGATTTTAGCACATTCTGAAATTCCTTCATATAGGTCTCTACATGAATATGAGCAGAGGAAGAGGTGGAATACTTTCTTGTAGGGGTTATAAGGGTGCAGACGTAGTATTTCAGCTAAGGTCATATCTCTTACCTTCACAAATATACTAGAAGAATAACTATGTATTGAAATTTTTCCTTTGGTTTCATTGCTGACAATAAACAGTGGTATAAATTGGAATTTACAGGTATTGCTAAATGTCTTGCATAGAGCAGGTAATAAAAGGGGCAGTTTACCAAGGTTCTCTTGGTGCCAGTTTCCAGGAATAAGTAAAACCCAAAGCATGCAGGAGTCACATATATATATATTATTTAACTTTACCTGGTATGCTCTTAATTGGCCTCTGAGGAACAAGTTACCAAGCAGTGGATCCAGTCATCCCGCAGGCCCTGTAACCAGGGGTACACAGTTCAGCTTCAGTTCTATGCTTCACAATTAAGCATCCACACCGAACACACACACACAAGATCAAAACACAAGATCTTACTGTGCTTTCGCTTATTTGCAAACAGGAAAAGTTTATTTTTAAGCTCAGTATTGCATAGAGGTTCTTTTCTTTCCCTCCCATTCTATGAAATACCAAAAAGGGATGGTTATTCTGGGAGGCTTTTTTTGTTGTTTGCCTTTTTTTTTTTTTTTTTAATGGACAACATGGTATTTAGGTCCCAGAATTTGCAATAATAAAAGGAAAAAAGGGGGAAAAAATCAAATCATTTTACTGCGGTAGGAATCTGCAATGAAATTCATTTACTTCTGTTGAGTTGTCCCAGACTTACCATAGCATAAGAAAGTGTGACACCAATGGATTTATTGTGCCTATCTACCCAGTGCACTTCTCTATAGCTTCACAGTTTTAACGGCTATTAATTTAAATCTGGATCTGGCTTTGAGGTCTTGAAGCTGCCTGGATGCAAAGCCTGAACTAAGTCAAATGTTTATTGATAGGACAGTGAGAATTTATCAGCATATACTATGAAGTTGCTTACTTTTTTCAAAATTGATGTTTTTCTATTATCTTTTTCAAAATTATCACAATCTTTTTCACAGTTTGGTTTATGAAAACCCAGATATTGGTAGAAAAATATTTTTAAATTTTAATTTGATGTAATTATTTTAAATAATTGTATTGAATTTTAAAGCAACAACTTAGCATTTTTACTAATGGGTATCACTTTTAGAGTCCATTTTTCTGTTTTAAAAGTCTCCATTCAAACTTTTCTTTCTCTGCTGCATTTCTCAGCTACTTGCCAGAATAGTTTTACACACATGACTTCACTTCTCTTTCAGTCTTGCCTCAATCTTTCCCTCAAATTTCCTCACCCTATAAATTTGCATGAGCTAGTATAATGGTACTTTGATCTAGGATATTATTTTAGATATAACTGAGGTATTCATCCTAGTAGCAGTAAATACTATGAGTCTTTTAAAACCTTTTGCAAAATCCTATTCTTTCAGTTTCAAAGGCATCAAGATATTACTCCATCACTTCTTTCATAACCTTCATCTGCAGCCTTTTGCCTTGGGACACGTAAAAAATACCTACTCACTTTAAGTGTTAGATTGGCACATATCCTAGAACAGAATATAAGCTACTTCAATTTCTGAAATGAGCAAAAACCAGCAAGCAGCCTAGGCATATCATACATTGAAAAGCATGTGTTTAATGTTATATTTCTCCTGTGCAGAAGTAGATACTAGTACCTACCTTCTCCTTCGTGCTGTACCAAAAGAGGCTTCAGAATTAAGCAAGTGTGAAAAGCAATTTCTCATGTAGCTGCTTAACTCGCAGTGCTTTCCATGTAAGCATTTTCATTTAAAGTTGTGATTCCTGCAAATTATTAAATGGATGTTTAAAATTACATTCATGAGTAGTCCTATTGTCTTCCTGCACATAGTTGTTGTAGGATTACAGCCTGCATCTTTTTTCTATGGTTTTTCATAGCTGAATGCTTCTCCTCAGTAATACATCCATATAAGGAGACATTCAGGGAAAAAAAAAATCAAGTTTCTTTCTAAATGGATGTGTTAAAATGCAATAGCTGGATTAGCAGAATTTCCTGTGCTTTAGAATTAAAAAAAGAAGGGCATGGAGAAAAAGTATTTATAGGAAGATAATTTCAGTAAAACATATTCCCACAGTCACAATATTGAGGACTATAAGCCCATGGCAAGATTTTTTTTTTTGCTAGAAAGTTGAGAGACTATTTCAGTTTGTTGCTTTTAAATTATTTTTAAAGGGATGATTTAAATCATTTAAATGATTTTGAATGTCTGCTTATGCTCAATAATATTCTACCTTTCAAGAAGTTCTGTCTGATATCAGTGAGTCCCTCCTCTGAGAGGAACCCTCTTCAGTCAACAAAAAACAGCCTATATTTTGCATATTAATATTTCAAAGTATCTTTTTGTAGATACATAAATAATATTAATCCTTACTATCCATCAAAAAAAATCCATATGGGAGAAAGCCTTTCGAAACTGAATAGAAAACTTTTAAATCTATGGCTGTTGGTTTGACATTTTTAGCAGTTTCTAAAGAAAATAATGCCTAGATAAAAATCAATTTTCTTATTTTACAAGGCCATAGTAAGAAAGAGACAAAATACATTTTTTATTTTTATTTTTAAAATAACCTGTCCAGAAAGAATTTTTGCCTTACCTAAATAAAGTTTTTGAAAACTTCAGAGGTCTGATCCATGCTATTCGTATGCTTTTGATTTGGGCTTGTTTCAGAGCTTTACTAAAGGAGTTTATTGTTTCTCCAATAAAAAAAATAAAAAAGGAAGGAAGGAAGGGAAAGACACTATACATATATATATATGTGTGTGTATATACATATATACACACACAATATGTGAGGAAGAATTTTCGGAAGAGACCTTGAAGGACAACATTTATTTTATTATCTAGTGGCAAGAAGAAAAAACATTGTGCAGTACAAAGTAAACAGCAGTCATCATGTCATGCACATTTCGCTGAAAAAAAAATCCTGACAGCTCCTTCTAAGTTTATGAGTTTTATTTATCTTAGAGTCAAATAGCCTAGTGGCCTTCACTTTCCCTCTTTTCCCCCACCTTTTCAGCAGCAGTATTGTACATTAGCACAGTCACAGTCATTCTAGGGATGTTGTCTTCCCAAATCCCTCTACATGCACATTTATAGGTTGTCAGTGTATCTAGAATTTAGAACACAGCAGTCCTGTATTTCATAATGAAAAACTTGAAAATATTTCTATTCTAGGAACCTCAGAACAAGGATACAATTTGAAAATGAAGCTGTCATGGGTTTTTCTCATCTATGCTGAAACTATATTCTGTAAAACCACTGTTCAATAGCTGAGATGGGGATTTGCCACGGCAAAACCATTATTTAAGGGACAGATAAATTCATTGCGTGTCATACATTAGAATGAAAAGCATGAAATATCAATTTTGAAAAGCTCAGTTTTTACAATAACACAAATAAAACTCCAGAGCATATGGAGCAGCTGTGATGCATCTCATACACTGTTCTATCACGTTTAAGCTTGTTTTGAAATAATGTGTAAATTCAGATAATTACTGTTATTGGTTATTTGCCTTAAGATTGTGTAAAAGTGGGTTTTGACTGATAAATGTTTCCTTTACAGAAGAATATCAAACAAAACACTAGCAGAAATACTTCCCTGTGTTAAACAAAGTAAACCATGCCACTTTGAAGATTTTTTTTCGGTCTTCTCTGGAACTTACTCCTAACAAAATTTAGTGAAAGAAAACTACATTTTCGACATTAGTACAATTTCAAAAGTTTGATGGTCTTAATTAACATGAGTTAAATGAAAGCACTTCATTGAGGAATGTAGAGGGGTGGTATTTTAAAGCCATCTCAGTTTAAGTCACTGCTGATTTAAAAGAGCAGTTTCTTTTTCTTTCTTTCTTTCTTTCTTGCATTCTTTAGCTAGGATTTGTGAAAGCAAATATGAATAACAGAGGAGCACCATTACGGCAGGTTTAGAGCTGAAAGAAGCCAAAAGCACTACAAAAGGAAGTGGGGCAGATCAAATTTCTGAAGGAATTATTTTTCTAGTCACAGTTGGAGAGCTAACATTAAAAGCAAATGTAAAAAGCTTTGGACACTTGAATATCTTTACCCGGATTAGATTATACCATTGTAACAGGAAAATTAGTCAAACAGATTAATCCGGTGTACCAAACCAATGCTTAAAACAGAAATGAAAGGAACTGTGATGCACTTATTTTTAAATGAAATGTTTACATTTAAGATTTTGTCTGCAGAACTTTGAACATAGTTCTACTGGGATTTTGTTAAGACGGGTTTTGAGAGGTGATCCTGTTACCTATCCCATCACTTGAAAAAAAAATGCAATACTACATTATCTGGGTCTTTCCTCCACTCTGGGCTGCAAGAGGGTAGGATTCAATTTGACAGAGGGAGCCCAGCAGTTGCAGGGTAGAGAGGAGAGACCTGGCAAGCCCATGTGAAGCAACCAGACTGGCTCAGCTGCAAGCAGCAGCTCTCAATACGCTGCGGAATGGTTGTAAGAAAGAATGTTAACCAATAAACTGGCTGCCACACATACCTGCTTTATGTAGTAGACTCCTAACCTTTAGCCACTTTGTGTCCCATGAGGAATCTAACCCCAGTGTTGGCACTGAGGCTCGCCAGTTGCCTGAATGGCTTCCTTGCACACAAGGATGCCTTGAAGCTAGATGCCTCAGAGGCTGAGCCAAAAATCAGCAATTCTGAGTAAGGAGCGACCCAAAGCTAACCAAGCAAAAGTGATTAATATAGTAGAGTATTTCCAAGAGCTAAGAGCCTTCTGAGTAATTAAGGTTGAGACAGCCACCTGTCTATTATAACATTATAACAGCATTTAGCAACTCATTTTCTTGTTTAATGTAAAATATGTAATCCTGGATTAAAAAAAAAAAAAAAAAAGAATGAGGAAAAAAAAAAAGAGAGAGACATTCTTCCTCCTCCTTTCTCCCCAAGGAAATAGTCCTGGATGAGGTCTTGAGGACTCTCCAAATTACTTTCTGCATATAGCCATAGTTTTTAGGTTGTTTCACGCAACAGCAGATCTATGGGCTGGGTAGTCTTCTGGTGGGTCTCTGGAGCACACTATCTGAAATAGCTATTCCCTGCCCTGCCAACAAAATGCTCAAAAAACAGCAACAGACACATTTTTTGTGAGGACCTCCATCCACATGGCAGTGGTAAGGGATTCTCCCAGTATGTCTGTAGGCTGTCAAATGCCACACTGTTTGGTTTCTGTGTTTTAAGAGGGATTAGGCACGAGAGATCTAATCAATTGCTCAAGGGTGAGACAGTAAGAGAAAAGACAGGTCACATCCTTGGGTATAAGACAGGCTAAGTAGGGAATCCTTGCAGAGTATCAGTTCCCAACTTGACCACCAAGTTCAACCTCTGACTGGGAAGTGACAACCTGAATTGTTAGTCTCATTGAAGCAGAACTGTATAGCTAAGACATTCCATTGGAAATAGAGGCTTGCCATGCAGGAGATGTGTATATTTTGGCTGGAATATACCTACTCCAGAGCAAGAAAAGTAGGAACCTCAAGTGTTGTACCTAAATGATGTTGAGGGCTGAAGACTAGAGAGCTGAAATTTATAGCTATGACATTGTCATAAGAATGCATGGAGCCTATGCTGGGATAACACCTTTGTCACAACTTTTCAATCACTTATGCAGATACAGATGAACTAGTGTGGTATCTTTTTTGACTACCTGGGAATGTTCCCTAATAGAACTAGGTTTTGCCTACTCACATTCTATGTCCTGTATGAATTAACAGTACACACCTCAATTATGCTTTAATTTGAGGTGATTGGTAAAATTGACAAAACTGTTCTATTAGGAACAGTTCTATCATACCATGCATGAATTTCAGAGCTTAATAGATAACTTCCAATATCTTCAGAACAGTGACAATTTCACCCTGACTTGGGCTTTACTGAGAAGCCCAAAAGCACAGCCCTTCAATTTGACTGAATTTCCTGTGTAATCCCATTTCTAAGATTCAGCACTATATTATACATAGAAATTTGCAAAATTACTACTTGTAAAGGATGGTCTCAATGTTTAGACTATGCTAGAACCTGAAAGTCTTCAGTCTAAATATAATAGGAAACGTCATATCACTGACTCTGCTTCTCTTTAATTAGATGTTAGAATTATTTTTCCATTGTCTTTTCCTTGGAAGTATCAAAATATATATTTTTTCTTATATCATATAGGTTCTTATAAGAAGAGTGATAGAGATTATATATCTCACAGCAGAGTAAGAACAATGTAATGTTCATTCTAGATTTCCACTTAGAGACCTCTGTAGACACTCCAGCTTTACAAAGGAGTTTATATATCTAAGCAGTCAGAAGGGTCACATGTGTTCTTTGGCAGAACATTCATTTGCAAACCGTACGTACTGTCTTGTAAACAATAATGTTTTGTAGACCACAAAAACCAGCAGGGCTTTATCAACCTAATCAAAGAGACTCAGAAAGAGCAGGTGAACTTTTGGTCTCCAAAAGGAAAAGACAGCAGAGCTGCTGGTGCTATCAAAAACTATTTTCTTTTACAATGCTTGTAATTAATAATAATATCTGTAATAACAGCAAGAATACTATCTTCAACACCAGCAGGGGATTCTGGCCTCTTGGAGGAGCTTGCAAGAAAATTCAGTCTACTGCCTGTCTCGCTTTGGCTATTTACACATAATTTTTAATACAACAATGAATATTTTTTAAAGAAAGAACACATGACTTAGATACTGTTTGCAATTAAATTAAAGTTGCATTCCTAGCTGCTAAAACATGCCAAATGTCTAAGAAGCTATAATCACCCATTTTAGTTACTTAAATATGAAAAACATTAGAGGATTTCAGGTAATATAAAGAGACAACCAAGGCAACCACCTTGGGATCTTTGAATAATGCAAACACAAGTGGAAATGGCAGATAGCATAATCCCTTGCTGCTCATTCATGATCTCATGCCAAAGAGATGTATATATATGGAATGGATCTTGGTCTCATATATGAGGTCTAAGACTATATCTGATCAGGGAACTTGAGACTGTTTCCCCCTTTTGCACTTGGCTCCATGCCCCAGTCAATTTCACATCAGCACAAAACCTGGACATACAACATTATTCCCTGATTTCTACAGAAATGAAACCCAAACACACAAATCAGACAGGGACTGTAGCACTGTAAGGACCAGAAGCCAAGGGCATGTGTTTCATGTTGTAGCACAAAAGTCTAGATGCAGCTTTAAAAGATTAATAGGAGATGGATTAAAGAATAACCACTCAGTTGGTAATGACTGAAATACCTGTCAGAAACAAAATTTCCCAATATCAATTTATCACAAAAATATTTTTTTCAGAACATGGTTCCACAGTAAGAAGTCCCATATGAGTAAATCTTTGACCACCAAAATTTGTACTATTCTTCAAGCTCAACATTATAGTCAATTAAAAAGAAACCTAAAAATTTGGGGCACTAGTATTATGATAGGTACATCCCTAATTCAATGAGTTAAGCTGATTCAGTTTTGCCCCTTCTTTAATGTAGCCAGTAAAGGAATCTCTTCATCAGTGAAATATAATATTAAAAAAATAGAAGCACTCATAATAACTCAGTATAACATAAGACAACTTAACAAAACACAAGTTTGAGTCCCCAGGATTCCTGAATTCAAAACCACAGGAGTTTCAACTTTCAAATCATAATATTATTTCATTATGCTGAAGTATTTAGAGTGTTGTTACACCTTTTTTTTTAAATTATTTCTGAAACAGAAAAGAAATGCATAAGCACTATTGCTCTGCATGACAAACTATAACATCTCTATTTAAAACTGACTATTTAGGACTCATGATATATGTAAAGGAGATGTCTGTAAATTTGAAAGGTAGAGTTTCTGTCTGCAGTCCTGTTGCATTTTTATTCATTTTTTTCTCCAGTCATATCCTGTATCAATGTAACTCTATTAGCTCTCAAGTTATAGTGTTACCATCAACAACTGTTTCTTAATTTTTTTGAACTTTTTTTTTAGAGGTCTTGGAAAGTGTTTTCAATTCCTCCCCTTTCTACACATAGGCATTATTCATTTATATGCATTATTCAGTATCTAATCTAGACCAAAAGAATTTTCATGGGTCAAATTTGTAGCTGCTCAGAGAAAATTACTTTCTCAGTGACACTACTGACATCACTGAATAAGCTATTTTCACTGAGCAGTGTTCAAAGATCTCAAAGACAGCTGCTCAAGTGAAGAAAACTGTAACTGTGTATTCCATGCACCAGGGTAAAGCTAGAAGAAATCTAGGAGGAACAGCCTTAGAAATCTAAGGCAAATTTACATCAGTTGTCAGTATTATTTCTAAAACAAATATTTTGCATACATTGATTTATCATTTTGTATCATTGCAAAAGTCTGTTGAAAGATTGCTAGCAACAAGCAACTTCACTGATTTGCCAAGTTACCATTTTTTTCCCCTGCTAAACCAAAAGCTAAACAAGAAGGCCAGAAAGTTCTTTCTGTTTAGATGAACATTCATCATATACTCCTGAAACGCAGTTACCTTAAAATTTGATTTTCTTTTTGCTTAATTCAGTAAAAGTGATATGAAATTCGAACAAAGACATGAAAGTCTATCAGGAAAATCTCTTATGCTTCAGTAGTTCACCCTTCCAAGTCTGTAAAAGGCAGTTTTTCCTCTTCTTTTTCTTTTTCCCTTAACATATTACTGTTAAAAACACAGGGGAATAATTCTGTTTCCTAAGCCCTTAAGGAATCTGCACTGTTTGCTCAGCATACAGAGTTATGTATATATCTTGTTATGCATGGTTACCTCCCTTTACTTCTAAACACAGAAATATACTTTAGGTGTGCATATATCTACACCCCACTAAACAGGTGTTTGGTAGCATCACCAAAGTGTACCAGATGTGATGAGACAGATATCCAATATATTATATAACTCAATGACCTTTTGTAACAGGCATGCTTTGCTTTACTTTCTTTTTCCATTAGGCAACTCTTACAGAAGTCTATCTGAGTAGCAGCTAAATTAGTTCAGTCTTGATGCTTTAGTTCAGCTCTGCCCTGACACTTTCAGTAAATTTTAGCTTGAACACATCCAGCTCTGACTTTAACCTTAGCTCTGTTACTCTATTTCCAGTAATGGATTCAGTGGAGTGACTAAGCACGATGCTTTGGTAGTTGTCCTAAAAAGATCCTTACCTAAAAGATGCGTTTGCACTATGCATTGAACAACTACTTTTTAGCATCACCCAAGCCTACTCCAAAACAGGAAATACATCTTGGTTGGCATTGTGTCAGGACATGCAACCACATGAGCTGTTTTTGTATGGCAGCATCTCCACATTCTGTGGGTCTTTTTGGATCATAGAAGTCTCAGAGTATACTGACTGCTATACTGACTCAGAGTATACTGATCCTTTCAAACTAGATGAAACTGGAAGTGCCCTAGCATGCTCTGCTAAAGGATGTCCAGTCCAAAGGCCTAGACTAGAGTTAGTCCAAAGTAAAACTTCCAAATTGTGTAGAGTAGGTATCACATCAGTACCAACTGCATCTGTCTACACATCAGCTCCTATTAGGCCACCCTTCTTGATAGTGTGGATACAACACTGTTTATATTCCCAGTTCTGGCTCTCTTTGATTTCTTTCCCAAGATTCAGTTTAGCTCTTCCAGACTCCAAAATCTGACTATTCATTTAAAATCATTTACAAACTGTGTTCTCAGTCCCTTTAGTCTTTCCTTAAAAGGTCTTCATTTGTGCTTAATTTGTTGTGGCATTACGCATATCATAATGTTGTTTCTTCTGCCTGAATTTTCTGTAAATTTGTCAAACCCTTTACCAGCAATTTCATCAATAACACCCATTGACAGGATTTGTCTTCTTAGTTTAAAAAGGATTTCTCTATGTTTGGGTATCAACAGTCTCCATTTTTTCTTCAAGTTTCAGCTCTGTCAGCTTTCAGAAGCATTCCCCTTGCTGCAATTCACCCCACAAGACATTCAGAAATTATTTAGAGGCAACAAGTCTGGCACCCACATGGTGATGGAAAGTAGTGGGCCAGATTATGCCAGAGTCTCCATGAAGCCCAACTGCCCCATCTGGCAGTCAGCCCTCCAACATACACATCAAGCCAGAGGTTTAAGATCCCAGAACATGGTAGCACTGCTGCCTTCATGGTAAAATTTTGCTTTCTGATGAAAATAGGGTATCAAGTTATGATTAAATATGTACAACATACAGGATACAAAGCAAACAAAAACACCATATTTTAGGAGTGTTGGAAGGTGATTGGAACCATCCTTCACCCCAAAGAAAGGATGTGAGCATTAACCTTTACCAAAGTAAAGAAAGGTGCTAAATTTTCTTCAGTAAGAATGCTTCGATTTACTGGGACAGCTCAGAGGAGCTAAGGACATCTGTCATAGGAGCCACCAGACACCAGTGTGTACTCAAGAAGAAAGGCTGGAGGCTACAGCACTCGCCATCACACTACTGCCTTAACAGTACATTGCAAGAAATGGGTCTCGCTTAGGTAGAGATGATGAATAGTGCTGCAGGCAAAACTCAAGCTCCCTCGATGAATGGCACAATCTATGAAGCCCCAGACTGGGGAATAAATCATCTATATTTGCACAGAGCAAAATAACTGATTAGCAGCTTCGTGTTTTTAATGTCTGGATTTCGTTCAGACTTGTGAATGGTGTTGTGAGAACATAGGGGATTATAAAGATAGCCTTCTTATACCATTCCTCTTAAGGCAAAATAATAAAAACTAAGTTATCTTCATTGCATCTGAGACAGGAAATTAAAACATGAAGTTGGAATCTAGTCACCTCAGCAGTTGGAGGACAGGGCTTGACTTTTTTATCACTTGCCCTTTGATCAAAACAAAGATGAATTACGTAACTATCTGTCAAGAAAAATTGACTCAGTCAGTATAGGGAAAGGAGAAGAAAAACAGATCTGTTTTTTAAGCTAAATTTTTCTTTATTTTCATCGACATTGTTTACAGTAATAAAGCAAGAACAGACATGTTTAGTAGCTTGATGACAAAGTTTCATTAATTCATGTATCAACTATTCTACAGGAGCGTGATTTATAGGAGAAAAGACTCCTGTAAGTCAGTTAATATGGCTGACTGAAATGCAACCCCAGACAGCCACACACTAAAAAACTAAAGAGATGAAAGCTCCGTGCCTATTCCTATTAGTTAGGATATCAAAAGCAAACCACGGGTTGCTAGCAAGCATCCTTTTAGCATTTTACTCTGTCAGTCCCCAGCAGCACCACTCAAGAAGGGACCCAGCGTAACTTCATTTTGGCTGTTTTCCTGGATCAATCCCTGTGCCCCAGCTTTAGCAATTCCACAAGCAGCAGCACGTGTTGTGATGAAGCACCATAATGTTATTGCTGTTTCTGTTCCACTTCAGAGAGTTTTAGGACCAACTGCTAAAACTGTGGAAACAAACAGGATCTTTCAGAAATCGTGAAAGACTATGACTTATTATATTGCTATTAAGTGTGGACTGGCACTGATTAATCTACAGAAAATTGGTACAAATCTCTTGCAATAAGAGAATAGGTGCGGGGGGAAAAGCAGCTTTACAAAAACTGAAACCTGTGTTTAATCTTCTAACATGGAGAGTTTATGAATCTGATTCCTGCAATTAATGTCTGTTCACAGATTTCCCTGTTCTGGGTCCCATCCAATACAAACAGTGATTTTTAGTGGGAGAAAGGCCCATGTTATCTACTAGAGCAAGAAAGGCTAGCAGAGAAGAAAGCATGCTGCTTTCTGTTTGACAGCCTTGCTTCCTATATATTGTGACCATAAAAAGATTACACAGCCCTCAGTGAAGGAAAAAAAAAATAGTACAAGTGGGTTTCTCTCATCTTTTTTGTGTTACTGTCATGTCTTCAACTTCTTCCTGTACTTTCATTATTCTTGTTTTCATAGTATTTTTCCTCTCTATACTTTGATTCTAAGCTGAACACAAATCTAAAAGCATTTGTTTTCAATGCGCAATTTCCACATTTAACCATTTTATGCAAAATAAATTGTCTCCGTATGAAATCAGGCTTATTTATAACCTTAAACTCTGAATATAATGGTCTATCTTTGAAGATTTTCTAAAACCAGTGCTTTTTGTTTACAACATTTCACATTGACATTGTGCCTGTTACAGAAAGCAAAGTAACTAAAAATAAACCAATCAATAATATGAAAGCCAGCACTACTGGAGTTAGCTAGAGGGTTCCTGATTTTTCTTTCCTAAGGTTATACAACAGTAAGCCTCTTATTAAAATTGGTGTGCTGGGAAATTTAAATGAATTGCGTTCAGTTAAACTTGAAAGATGTGGCCTTCATTTTTAAGACTATCTGCTAGACTATGTGTGTGGCTTAAGAGGGTCCCTTTCAGCTAATGCAGTGTGGCTGTCAGTGAGGAAGCATATCATAAAGAAGTTCCACAGGCTTCATAGCATCAGCCAACATCATCTAGGTGCAAGGGGCCAGATTCTAATGCTACAGGTCTGAATTCTGCCGGTAGCTTGTTATTTTTTGACTCCAAGCAAGTAATTTCCCTATTCTTTTTGTACATCTGTACAGTAAATGCTTGCTACCACAATTTAACTAGTTCTGTATTGAATATTTAAATATTGTTTAGTATAAGACAGTCCATTCTAATACGAGGTTCCAGTCTAATGTTTCAGATGCTATAGAAATGAAGATTAGAAATCAAACTGAAAGTAGACATTTTCTCTTAAATTGTGGAAAAAACATATATCTGTACTGTGTCCTGAATGATACTCCATCACTTTGTATAGTAAAAGACTGGTTACTTAACACTATTTAGTTAGGAAGCAAGCGTTCAAGCGTTCATAAATATTAACAATATTAACTATCAGGCAAGATAAATTCATAAAGCTGTAAGTGAACCTTACTTTAAGGTCAAAGTCATCCCTCTGGCTATTGCTTGCAAAATGTACAAGACAGTTGATGCATCTTTTTTCTACCCTATTTCTCTTTCTGCCTTTTTAAATAATTTAAGTCTTACCCTAGGCTTAAAACATGCACTTTCAGATGAGTTTACTTTCCAGGTGGCTTGTCACAGTCTTTCTAATTCTCTCTTTGAAGGATATACAAGCCATCATTTAAGTCAAAAGAAAAACATAGGCTAAGTGATGTCAGTTTTATGATACTGTTTATTACTGGCTGTATTATCACAGTTTGAGACAAGGATTACTCTGCACTTACAGGTAATCCATTCAGATCACTGCCATGCCAGATGATGATAGCTCAAGGTTGTACTAATTTAACCTTTTTAGTTCCTGTGTGCATTTTATAGAAAAAAAGTCTAGAAAGAGACTAACACATGCCTCTATTGAACAAATTGAGTTTCTTTTACCTCCTAAATTAGTATTAAATCTAAAGATGGGGATCTGAAGTACCAAGTTGTCACACGTACATATTAATTTGGAGCACTAAATACCAATGAGCTTGTCAGAACTTTGCAGAATTGGAGTCCTTTCATACATCTGCCCTCAGTAATTCACTTCGGTGAGGCTAAAACTGATTATTAATGAAAACATAGAAAGAATGTCTTAGGCTGAGATCTGTGAAGCTACATAAAGCATATTTCCAGAACCCTCTTCCTCAAACTGGCAACTTCATTTCTTTGATGTGTTAAGAGCACTATCTGAGGAGCCACATAACATAGGAAGTAATGGACCCAAGATGTTGGGACACAAATATACTGAATGACTTTTGCCAGATCCCAGGCACATATTTTTCTAAAGAGGTCACATGGCCCCTGTGACTCCCTGGGTAGTGTCACTGAGCACATCGTGGGATGCATGTCATGAACATCTGCCTAGTTCATGCCATTGATCACAGCAAAGAGCTAAAGACAGAGAGACTTAGTTTTACAATTGATATTGCAAGAGATGCAATACACAAATCACCAGAAGACTAAACTCTTAAGTGTCAATGAATCAGCAGTTCAGTATTTATATTCTGAAAAATGAAAAGCAACCTCCAAGTGGGAGGGGCAGACAAACACGGACTAAAAATAAAATCCCTCTTCTCCCCTTCTACATGGAAAAAAGGCAACACTTAGTGAGTTATCCCTATTCTATAGTATTTCTCAAAAAAATAAAAAGTCTTTCCTATCTGGAATGGATACATTATTCATGGGGTCATTGGAATGCTCTCCTAGCACTAACTAACTCAGCAGTGCAATCAGACATGTTGCACCAAATAGTTGAGAGAGTTTTTTTGGAAGGGGGCGCGGAAAGAGAGAGGATAAAAGAAACTAATAACTCCAGCAGTCCCCTTCAATCATCTCCTAAAAAGGGTCAAAGTGCAACTGCTTTGAAAAATCCAGGCCAAGTCTAGCTCGAATTCTTCACATTTGCAGAATTCCAGGCACAATTAAGAGACCAGTAATGACAAGGAAAAGTGCTGACCATGTGTAATATAAACAGCAATTATCAAAACCATTGCCAAGTTTATATCCCAGGGATGCACATTTTCCTAAGCAACACAATAACGATAAGTGAAGCTGTGCCAGCTAAGGAAAGCAACATGAGGCAAACAAGCTCTTTAGAGAGCAGCATTATCTCCCTCAGACTGCTAAGAGGTGCAGGAGATTCCAAAGGGCTGAAGTCATCTGAGCTAAGAGAAGGCAGTCAGCTTGGGAATGACACCTTTATTATCACCAGTTTCCAGCCTGAGATGAAATAATCATGCCAGTTGGAAAAAAAAAGGAAAAAATATATATGTGTATATATATATACACGCACACACACATTCTGAAAGGGCTTTCTTCTTTCACTCCTTCTCTAAAATCACAATCAAAGAAAACACAAACAAAAAACAATTTAGACTAGAAAGAAGCTTCTTAAATAAAAAAGTAAAATTTCAAACACATATTGTTTGCTAGCGTGAACATGAAGAGAATGTTTCACAGTACGTGGTAAATGGAAATTTTTAATTTAAAACATGTAGTGCTTTTCTAGAAAACTATTTCTAGTGCAGTTTAAGACAATTATGGGACACTGAAAAAACAGTGTCAGTCTCATATATACTGATATGCAAGTCACTAGCTGGAAGGTTCATTTGAAACTGTATGGACTTATATTAAGGTATATAGAGGTTACCCACTCAACACATCTAATTTCTTTATGTGGTCATAAGAACTGACCACATAAAGCCAAAGAACTCATTTTCTTAATTGATATAACTACTAGGAGATACAAATATATTCATACATATGTAGATAGATTCACAGATAGAAATAGTATAGAAAATCCACAATGTGCATCTCTGAAAGAATCGTGGATGGTACCAAAAGGAAAATTAAAAAGTTATTTAAAGTGTAGAACCTTTCCAATAAGCAGATATAAAGATTTTGCTTACTAAGGAGAAAACTGACAAGTGACATGGTTCTATCATGGTATTACATGGGGAAAAATAGTGGGCTCTAATCTAATAGTACAATTCTCAGTGGTCAGAAGCTGATGCCAGATAAAATCAAGTTAAAAGTAATGGTTTGTTTGGACTTTGTCAGTCATTGAAAAAAGCTATTGAAGCAAACTTTGCTTAATTTCAGACCAGGACTGAATGTCTTTTTGGAAGGCATGTTTAATTTAAACAGGAAGCAGCAAGTTCAACATGGATAACTGGATGAAGTGTAGCAGCTTGTGACATACAGAGAGCAGAAAGCTCTTGGCTTCTAGCTTTAAACTTTATGGATCCCAGAACTTTATACTGGACTCTTTAGTCATATGCTGCCATCAACAGTTCTTAAACATTTCACTAGCTTGTCTGAATCTCTACTTACAGGCAGGCTGTACTACACTTTTTTTTTTTTTGCATAAGCTTTTCTTCAGTCCATGTCAAAGGTAACTTGTTAGTTCACTGAAAATCTATTTGAACAAGTTTAGCAAAACATAACGACAAATAAATTGGCTGTGAACCCTGTGGCTCAGAACCTAATTTTCAAAATATGCATAAGTTGGTGACATGAAAATCAATTTCCTCTGGAATGTGCTTCTCCTCAGCAAGGGCTATTTCAATGCCAATGTGTTCTCTCATATCATTGGTTTTGGCTGTGATACTATTAAAAAGAAGTGGCAAGATTTTTTTTTCTCCCCCACAATGGGTTAAAAAAAAATTATGAAGTCATTGAGCAGGGTTCAATATCTTTAAAAAAAAAATAAATAACATTAATATGTGTATTTTGGAAGAAACGAGGCCTGAATTTTTCAATGCAAGAACAGGGAATATTAGATTACAGTGACTGAGGAAAGCAGTTAGGTCAAGACTTAATTAAAGCCTTGGAAATGTAACTGTACTGAAACAAAAGTTGCAGTTCTAAAAAGCAAAGAAGCAAATAAAAAAGGCACCATTCACTGAGTTGCCAGGAATGGGATGGAGCGGGAAGACTCATCCACGCCTTGGGATCCCTGCAAAAGGAGTGAACACATTATGAAATGGTCCTGTCCTGGTAAACACAGGTGAGGCACACGGGCAACGAACCCACAGCACGTGGCCAGCAAAACCCTCTGGACAGGCTGGGTGTGCTCAGGGTAGCTGAGACTCACCATTCTAGCCCACCAGTTCATGTTGAAGGGTCTTTTATGGCCATGGCTGAGGATTGCATCTGTGCCTCTTATGGCTATGGTACACATGCTTAACCAAGAGGTGTTAGATGCCACCCACCTGACCTGGTCACCAGAGGAGAGACCTCCAAAACAGAAACAAAAGAAGAGGAGGAAAATGG
>NW_010586677.1:43288-55664 GCF_000705375.1 Tinamus guttatus | reverse complement strand
GAGCCCACAAATCCTCAGGACCACCCTGAATACAAGCGAGAATATGCCAAGAAGAAGAGGAAATGCTTTTCATAGAGCAGCTACATTTCACCTTTCAAATTTAGAAATGCCAGGTTTATATAAGACCATCACTTTCTACCCTCAAATTCCATTAGTTACAAATCATTTTCTATTAGCAATCCATTTTAAAAAATTGTGACAAAAAATCAGCTCTCAGAAAACAGCATCAGTCATATCCATTCCCAGAGGCAAATTTGTTTCATCCCATTCTAAACCCTGGTTAGTAAACAAATCTATAAATCCATTTTGACAATGTCATCAGATTAAGCATTGGCTTTTTTGTCAGGGCAAGAGCCAACTCTAGAGGAATGACAGAAGTTTAAATTTAAAAAAATCTGAAATGAGAGAAAACACGAACTGCTCAGTGAAAAATAATGATGATTAAAAAAGTCACCAATCTCACTTCTTTATAGCCAACAATATTTGCATTGGATCTGTTTCCGTCAGGAGTAAAGGTTCTTCCTTCTTCCATAGGGCAATAAAAGTCCGTCCTCAATTCTGTATTCTTCATAGATTCTCTTTTTTGTGCCAAAACCTATATAGAAAGGCAGCCATCTTCCCTCATGCATCTGAGAGAAAAAAATCCTACACATAAAAGTTTGATTTGGTTGAGAACAGAAAGGCAGCTTGGGCCACACAGCACTAGGATCACACTATCTGTGAACCGAGAGCATACGCTCTCTGAAGAACTCCAGTACTCCCCATAGGGTTAAAACCTACACACACATCCTACAGCTCATTATATGGTGAGGTAATACATGACATTTTCCATTCTGAAAGATATGCAGAGGCTTTCATAAATGATAGTGTCCTGTTAAAAAAAAAAAAAAAAAAAAAAACTAAGTGTTGGGAGAAAAAAAAAGCTTTAGACTATAGAAATTGCCTTTTTGCCCCATGAAATTCTGCTCAGGCTTTTGTGGACTAGAGGTTTTTGCTAATTTTATTCAACTTTATATCTTTTTCTTGGGCAACTCTAAGTCAAAAACAATAAATGAAATAGGAACATTTTGACTGTGTTTATACCAGTAAGTGACACCAGGGGATGCTCCCAGGCCCTGGAATTTGACTGTTATGTCATTCAGTTGTTGTATTTGACGCAGATTAGTGGTAACACACTCAGACTGTTTCTAGGCACAATATAGGAGCTAGCATGGGACCATCCCTAAAAGGTTAACTGCATGATTCTTGAGTAGGCTACCTTTAACAGTAGGGCCATGGGTTGCTGGCCTCAGAAAAGGGTCCTGGCTCTGCTGAATTCGCTAGTCTTGACATAGCTTCTACCTGCCAGACCAATGCTTCTGCTAAAGCACAGTAACACACAGTCTATAAGCAATGTTGCTAGAGCTGCTCATTATTTTGTCAGACGAAGAGTGTATTCAAGCTGAGTGAAGTTCCTCCCCCAGTCTTTCTCATCCAGTCCCAGTAGCTCTTACATCTCCGAGGAGCGAAAGCACATATAGAAAGAGGAAGAGGGGGAGAAAGATCAATTCCCTTTTCCACCTTCAGGGACCCCACACATAGCCCAAGAAGTGCATTAGTCAGCAGACTTTGCTGCTCCCATTGCTGCAGGTGGTAGAAGTCACAACAGGAGTTACTCATTCAGGGCTTAAAAATTGCTAGTTAGATACGCTGGGGGGGTGATTACAGTTGCACAAAATACATTTTTTATTTTACTTTTCATACTGCTATTGGAAGTTATGCACATTATTAAATTTATGATATTCTGGTTGACGAATCAAATGCCTGTGAAACTTAGGAAATGCCACATTGAGATTTCTATGCAAACATTATATATCTACATCTTTGATGCAAGTTTCCTTCTAAATCAGTTATTCTTTCCATCTCAATTCCTTACTGACAAAAAATATATTTCCAGCTGTATCTGTGGGAAACAAATACTGTCAGGCAATGACCAGTTAGGAAACGCACACCTGTCATAAACTAAACAGCATCTCAAGGGATATATTGTATTCCATTCCCAACTTACCAAGAAAGGATACAATGGAAAAATGGATTGGTGTCAACTACCAGATGTTTTCAAGCCTCTCTAATTAGGTAAAAAAATTAAACAACTGCTATATTCTATATTACAGATATTTTGCAGATGTGTAATTCATATAAACATAGAAAGTCTGATTTTCATTTGCACTGAGGAGGCCTCTTTAAACTGCTCTGGCATTGAAATATCCCTTAAAATTGGCATAAGTTATTTACACACATTCTGAGTTCTCTTTATACTATGAGAGTATAATAATTTCACATAAATATAAGAGGATCAGAATCATAGTCTTTTGGGGCAGACTTTAGGAAGGAATCTTGAGAACAATTAGTTCTTGTTAATAGACAAAAGAAGGAAAAATAAATCTTATTCTCCTTCAAGCAGTATTTACATTTCATGTAGAACAAGTCTGCTGAGCATGAATTCCTCAATTCCTGTGAACTATGCACCTCTGGAAATGTCATTGCATAGTTAATTGTAACTCTAAGTAATTTGCTCATAAGGAACACAAACCATTCAGCTAGATTTTTTTTTTCCTCATTCATGCCTTTTCCTGAGGCTTTACTGGACAAGCCGTAAGCTGCAAAACTTTCTTAGGAAGAAAGAAAATAATAGTCCTGTTTGTACCTGAAGCAATAGCAGTTCCTCATCTTACAAATTAAGATTGAGGGACGGTGTCAAAAGCCTTGAAAGCCTTGGAAGTTGAAATGGTAGAACTTAGCAAAATACCTAATACTGAATTACAACTAACTGAACTACGTCATTCTGCTCTTACCAAAGATTAGGGCAAAAAAAGACTAAGTTTTTGTGTTCTTTTGTAATATGAAAGCTGCTTTAGCTAACACTTTGCGGATATCCTCAAACAATTAATAGATGATATCCATAAGACAAGGATATTTTGAAAAGTATATATAATTCAGTTAACAGAAACTAAATATACATTATTTGTACCTTCCAGTGAAGTAATAATTCCTAGAATTCTCTACACTTAAATGAACTGTTCTAACACAAATTATTAAGTATTTTTGAAGACAAAGAATATCCATTATATGAAGAAATAAAAACAGGAATCATGCATGTCTACAGAAGCAAATACTCATTGTGTCTATGTTTAATGTTTTCAAACAAGCTTTCCTAGCACTTATCAATTTTACATTACTGTGTTTGCATTGTGACAGCAACCCATTCCTCAGCAATAGACTATGATATTGGATAGGAAAGACTGATATTCCATATGCTCAAAAGAAAGAATATCTGGATCAAAAATTGTTATTACAACACCAGAGATTAGACAAGCATACATTCACAATGTACCTTGTGCGCTCAGAGGAAACTGAAATATCTTTATGAATGAATTTGATTTCTCCTTATTGTTCCTGAATCGTTATTTATCCTTGTGATAAATTATGATTTTCATTATTTGGCTACCTGGTCTAATTGATAATTCTTCTTAGAGATAGGCAAGTGCATAGCATGTTTCTAGTAACCATCACATTCCTTAAGGATTTTTTATTAGTATAGGTAGAATCTATCCAAATGATATAAGACTAGTTGAAAGCATTTGTCTAAAAAACTTAATATGAGAAAAAAAATGATAATCTTAATAAAGCATTGCATTTCCTTTCTTATGTTGCAAGTTACTTTTACAGAAGGAGTAGGAAAGTGGGTGTTAGTCTAAATTGTAGGTTCAGCTACCTTGGAGTTGAATTCCATGAGCTGCAGAGAAGTCTGGCCAGAATTTCTTCTTTTATTTCATGTTCCTTTGGTGAATAGACTCAAAAGTACAAGGGACTTTTAGCTCACATCAGTGTGTGGAGCACTAGAATGAAATAAACCACCTGATCTTGGATAGCTTATGCAGAACTAACAGCAAATATAGGCTGATAGGCCAAAGAGAGCCCAGGTAATAGCAAGAGCTGGGCTGCAGATCCTGCCCCATTAATCCAGGGTGCTGTGTAATGTGCATGTTACCCTGAGTATTGGAGCTGCTAGAAGCTTCACAGAGGCACATGTGTCACCAAAATGGTCCAGAAAATGCCAGCTGGAGTGTACAGGATGGGAAGCAGGGAAGTCTCGGTGGGCTTTCAGCAGCAAGAGAGGAAGCTGCCAGCTGCTGTGAGCAGAGATAGTAGGGACAGGTGGCTCTCTTCCCGCTGTCTCCCAGTCCATCCGTCCACTGAAATACTCACTTTCACTTTCACAGTATAAGAGGGACATGGAATCCCTAGATAGGGTCCAGCATACAGCAACAAAGATGATTAAGGGACCAGAGCATCTAACTTATGAGGAAAGACTAAGTGAGCTGGGCCTGTTTAGCCTGTAGAAGAGAAGGTTTAGAGGGATCTTATCAACACATACAAATATCTGAGGGGAGAATGTAAAGAGCATGGGGCTAAACTCTTCTTGGTGGTAGCCAGTGACAGAACAAGAACTAATGGGTATAAATTGAAACACAGGAAGTTTCATCTCCACTTATCTTCCATGAGGAAGAACTTATTCACTGTGAAGGTAACGGAGCACTGAAAGAGGCTGCCCACAGAGGTTGTGGAGTCTCCCCGTTTGGAGATCTTCAAAACCCGCCTGGACGGAACGCTGTGCCACGTGGTCTAGGTATCCCTGCTTGAGCAGGGCATTGGACTAGATGATCTCTAAAGGTCCCTGCAGGCAAGGGTTAGAAAGGAGCAGTTAATGATTGCCTTCATCCACTGTGGGCACCACAGTACATTCCCAAACCTTCGGTGACTTCATTGCTTCCCTTCCCAAACACATCGCAGGTCTCATAAAGAGCATCATTAGACCCCGGGGCCTCACCTTTAGGAAATTTACTCCTCCTCATCCATAATCTCTTGGATTTTATCTCTGAAAGAAAAGCACATCTAGAGAAAATTCTGTCAAAGCCAGTTTGTACAGCTCTGTTTGCTCACCCCCACCACACACCTCCTGAAGAGTTAAACTGTAAACAAACCAGCTCCCACTTTGAGTAAAATTCAAAGAAAGTCTGTATTAAATTGCACTGGGAATCTAAAGGGTCAACACAAAAGCCATGGGTTCCACTCCTTAGAGACTTAATCCCTTGGACTAAGCAGGTCTTCTTTTAAAGCAGGTCAATTCTGTCTACTGTCTAGTATTATTTTTGTTCTGAATATTAAAATTCCTATCACAAGGGAGGAACAGAGAAAATTTTTGCTCATGACTGAAAAGCAATTCAGCACACTTATACTGGGTCAATATTGAATTCCTGAGCCTGAATGCTATCAGTGAGTTAGGCTCTGTCAGAAAGCTTCTCTTTGAAACTCCAGTGTTTCATAGGAGGTGTAATGCTAAAAGTGTTTGAACTGAAGTGTTCACATGCAAATAAGAGGGTGATTTTGAAATTTGTTTCATGGTTCTGAAAAGCTTCATATTGGATTGGTCGATTATCATACATGACTTTCCAAGGAGAATAGATCAGTAAGCACTTTGCATAAACACTTATCTTCATTCTATCACTATTAAGGTTAATAAGAAAAAAAATAAACTGAAAACCTGTGTTTTTGAATTACACAGAGGAAAACAAATACAGAAATGTAATAAAGACTGTCTTTTTGAAGTTTGCTCAAACTGACAAAACAGAGGGGTGTGTGAGAGTCAGTAATGTAAGCTGTGTATAACATTTTTAATCAAACTACACAGTATAAACATCTTTGTAAAAGGCTATTGAAATCATCTTCAAAGAAATCTGTTTAGCAAAATCATAACATAAAACACAAGGGGGAAATGGATTTTAAACTGAAACAAGTAAAATTCAGGTTAGACAGAGGGGAAAGGTAAGAATTGTGCAGCACTTGAAAAGATTGTATAGGGAAGCTCAGGAATCTCCACCACTATAATTCCTGAGAACAGGCTACACATATTTGGCTAGACTTATCCAGTGCATTCATTCAACCTTCCTTGGCTGAGGAAGGAGTACAGATCATGTTCAGTGCAGATCTCTGTTCTGTGTTATCAAAACCACAGAATTAGTTTTGAGCATACAGCATTTCCTAGCTAGCACTTAGGAAACATAGTGTCTGTTTGCATTTATGCACCTTCCTTTGATAGATGAGAAAACAATGAACAAATAATCACATTATAGCCTTTAACAAATCAATAAAAAAGCCAAAGATTCAAGAGATTCAACTCTTAAAGTCATATTCTTTAATAGGATGCAATATTTCTTCATAATAGGCTAAGCAGAGCTAGGTGGGGTTCTAGAAACACTAACTCAGAATTTATTTGCTATGGTTGGTTTGTTTCAAACAAAATATCATTTAAAGCAAGCTTTATTTGTTTTGCCTACAGCAGCTGACCTTGCATAGACATTCCCTTTGCCATCATCTTGACATCATAAAAGAAATCTCTGGGGACTTCCACAGCTAGCTTCACAGAGAATTCAGATTTTACAAGAAAATTTACAGGAAAAAAAAAAAGAGAGAAAAAAAAACCTTTTTAAAGGACCTTTGCAACTTTAGAATCTCAACTATTTCAAAACACATTTTTCAGATTACAAAGGCACTCTGGAAAATGCCTAATGTCAAGCTATTAGCAAGTAAGATATTTTCATTTTTTGATCTTATTCCTCCGCTTATATTTTTAAAATAAACAACACAAGCAGCATTTGGTATGCTTGTGATTTTCACACAGAATTGCACTAAAAGGCAACTTTGCTTCATTTTTCTGTGGGTATTTTTCTTTTTTTGAAAAAAAAAAAAGAAGCCACTTTTACTGCATAATATTCTTCCTAGGAATGGCTTAGTATTTCAAGAATCATATTTGATAGAGAAAACTTGGTAAAGTGCACTAAAAACAAGGCACAAAGTAAAACATGAATGGTGCGATTAACAGTCAAACTCAAAGGATTTTACGTTTGAAAGTAAAAATAAAAATAGTGAGAATTGAATAGCTATTGTTCTTGGGATGTATTGAAAGTTCTGAGGTAAAATAAAATAAACCTGAAATATTTAAAAGGAGAAACAAAATATGCATTAAAGGCCTGGACCTTTCTTCTGCCTCACCAAAAATTTTATTTTACAGTCCTGCCTGATAAGGTATATATGCTGGGTCTCTTTCTGAAAAGCAGTCTCCTAGATTGAACGCTACGAGGAAGATGGTGGGAAACACTCAACATTTATTATTATATTATTAGAAATCTGCATGCTTGGACCTATCTCTTGAGCTACACTTTCCAAGAAGCCTAATGTGCCAGAAAAATGTGGAATTAAGCAACATTTAACTAAGAATGACATAGTTTCCTATTTTGGTTATAAATGCTTTAAGACATTTCTAGGTTTATTGTTAAAGCTTTTTTGAAATTTAGTATAATCGTTATATCCTATCACACAAAACATATTAATATGCACACTATATTTGTCTCTATAAGCTGTTGCAAATATTTCTACACTTTCCTTCAGGCGTTTTCTCCATATACGCTAGGCAATGAGCTAATCATAAAAGTATATGAACTTGTATGTTTGAGCTCTTAACCTGTTTTTCTGAACTTGCCTATGCTTAAAATTCTACTTAGTTAACTTCTTCATTATATTCTCCTCATTTAGTGGGACAATGGAGGATATTCCCAGAAGCATTTGAATTATCTGTAGAAACTAAGGCGCACATCTGCAGTAGGTCATACCAGACCATACTGTATAAGCAGTTTTGTGTCCTGAGAAAGCTGGTTTAGGTGCTTAGAGACTAAAAGAAAATGATGAAGAATTTGATACTTGCAAACAAGACTTGCACAACCAGCATAGTATGGGAGAGCATCTTTCTGAAGTCCTGTGCATATGCAGGAGTGCAGTTTGAAGCTCAAAGGAGAACTGGGACTCCCCACAACATGCCTCTGAGCAAAGGAGTTTTGACTTACCCCCTGAAAATATTTTAATTATTGCAATAACGACAGCAGAAGCAGTGCCTACCCCTTGTTACAGTAGAACATGGTTATGGCATTTCTCCATTTGAGCTGTTTAAAGCCACAACTTGCATTTTGCTAGACACACTCATAACCAGACATTCCTCAGATTGGGGAGAGAGAGACAGAGATGGAAAATGCTTTCCATCCCTCATGTGAAGTCTGTGAATCTGGGATGAAAGACAAATGCAGGACAAGGGGAGACCAAACATTAGAGCCCAGCATGATTCTGCTGCCCAGTAACAGGGGGATTATCCTTCACTGGGGGTAGCTTTGGATTCCAGCCTCACTTCCACAAGCTGTTTACATATTTTATGTAATGACTTATTAATTCAAAACACACAAGCAGTCCCAAGGCTCTGAGAATGCCAATTAAAGAAGATGAATAGCAGGCACCAGAGTCTGTGAACTGTGCTACTCTCTTTTGATTGTTTCTTTGGACAGTTTATTCTGGGGTGTTTGCATATACAGATGAGCTGACAATATATAGTGGCTCGCTTAAATAAGCATGAATGAGATGATCAGTGAGACTTAGCATACCATAAATAAGTGGGGCCACTTTTCAGAAAATGATCCTAAAAAAGGATTCTTATTATGAGTCACTAAGACAATGAACTAGGAATAGCACGACAACAACAAAAAAAGAGAGATGAGGCCATTAGTGCAGGATATTTCCTTTTCACCTTCTTTATTCCTTCCAGCGCCATCATTAACACATAACCATATGAGGTACTCAGCTACCAGTCAGTAAGGGTTATGTATTTTAATAAAAAGAACAATAATAACAAAAACATGTTTAAAATAAAATTCAGGCCTTCTATGGACAAAAAGGAAATAATCTATTTTTAAATACAGCTTGAAAAATAGATATTAATAATAAGAAGGTACATTATATTGATTCTAATTTAGTCATAAGGTTATGGTGGGAATTAGAGACAGATGGAGAGCTGGAAATAAGTTAAAAGTCTACCTTCTTAGTCAGACATAAAGGGGGAAAGAAGGATACATTTCTCTTCAATTGTAATTCCTAAATAAGTATCTGTGGTAGTCTCCTCCACCAGCACCAGTGACAGCCTGAGCCGTACATCATAGCAAGGTTACTCCGGAGTCAGAGCTAAACAGCTCTATCCCAAATAAACTAACAGGGGTTCTTGGAGAAGCATTGAAGACAGAGGAGGACAGGAAGAAGGAAGTGATAATTCTGAAATGCGTTGAAATGAAAATAAGCACATGTGTAATTTAAGGCATTTCCTCAGATTCTGCTCAGGAAGGGAGCTATGAAACTCAACTTGTCATCGGAAGTCTCTAATAAAATTGACTGCATATGATTTAGAAAAAATACTGCAGCATTTTGACCTAGAGCTGTGCTTTCTATCAGAAAGTCTCCAGTTTCAAATTAAAGTATAGAAACTCAGGGGTCTAAGCTGAAATAAGACAAACCTGAAACTGGCAGACTACATTGTATATACTATTTTAAGTTAATATATTGAAGGAATCAATCCATGTATTCTCATCTGGTTTAGCTGAGGTAAAGGCAAAAAGAGAGGATTTATTACTCTCTAATCATGAGACAGTCTCGCCCCTCATGCACTAAAGGATTGTTTGAGCAGCTGGATTAATATCTGGCTTCTTCCTTTTCCCTTCTCACCTATTTTAAGAGACACCATCTTTTATAGATGGCAGCAGAAAAGCCTATCAGCAAAAACACCTGAGTAACAGAAGAGAGAGATTCTAGTGTCGGTAAAAAAAAACAAAAGGTGCTGATTTGCCCTATTTGTGAAAGGAAAACAGAAGTAAGGCAACCTAGAAGCAAAAAGCAGCGGATCAGTTTTTCAGTAGACAGCCTAACTGGAGGGAGAGCTGGTGTTTGGTGCCGTGTGTGATCCCAATCCTTCCTCTCCCTCTTTATTCCAGATCTTGAATCCTTCCCATGCATACTTAATTTCCCCGGCTTCGTTCTTTTTTTTTGGCAGCCAACACCTTTATTTTCCCCTCTTCTTGAATGACCCTGAAGTCCCTCTGAGCCTTCTGCCATCCTAGTCCAAAGATTGGACCAACTCCTTCTCAAAATTGCCACCACCAGCAGGGAGATAGGGCTAAGGCACATGCTGACCTTATTCTGAGCCATGTGCATGTCTCTGCATCACATGCTCCATCCATCTCTGTTTCCTCCACTTTGAGGACCGCTACTCTTTTAACTTGCACACAAGATTGAGCCAACCACACTGCTATGTTCGGCACATGGATAAGCACATTTTTCTATCGCATTGGTGATCCATCTAGTTTTATTTGCCTGGTTAGAAGAGTAAGCAGGCTATGCAACTGTGTCATAGCAAAATCTGCAAGTATACTTCATAGCCAGGCATCAACATTTGTTAATGGGTTTTCCCATGGAGCTGTTCTATAGATTCACTATAGAAATATTTTGTTGTCTCTGCTACCCAGAATAATAGTTGATTATATATATTTTCCTGTCATGTGCCATCCTCTCTTCCTCCCTGCTCCTCACCAGAACGCTTTACTTAATACATCAAATGGCTCATCATGTATAGTTTATCACATTGAAACCCTCTCAAGGGCAAAGCACAAGGTAAGAGAAGGGATAACACTGAATTTAGAAGACCTTCACCCAATAGCTTGCTCTTCTCTTGTACCATGCACAAGTCCCTTACTCAAAGAGCCTCAAAACCCAGAAAGGTTCTTTTAAGGAATTAGAGCTTCTTTTAAGAATTTTATGTCTTGATCTTTCTGACTGTAATGTGGATCCACAAGCACTTCCCCAACCCAGCTGCACAACCCTGCAACCCTACTTTTATTCCACGTAAATCACTAGTACCAGATCCAATTTTGCTCTGGATTATTTCAGCCTTCTACAAAGCAGCCACATGCCATAATGAGAGATTTTATGCAACAAAGATAGGGTATTGGTAAGGTACAATGAAAGTAAGTTCATTGTATGTGCATGTGAGGTTGCCTTACCTAGGCATGAAAAGCAGATTATATCAGATTTCCTAAGCATGTAAAGATTAATTGCACAGAACATATCTCATTGCACACACCACAGAGGTACAAGCATGGGTTGACTGTGGTTTCACAACTGTTAACATCAGTAGTGTTAAGTTTTGCTTCTCACATATGACCCTCCATTTCACTTTTTCCCTTCAGGCTGTCCCTGACTGCAATCCAAATAGTCACGGGAAGTAATAATAAGGAAACTTCCATGGAGGGAATGCGTGTTACATCAGGCTTCCATAGGCCTGACTACTGTTTCCTGAGAAAGGAAACTCCATTCATCAAGTTTGTAATAAATTGACATCTCATCAGCAGGGGAAACAAGAGGAAGGCACTTGTGAAGGCAGAAATCTGTCCCTCTACATGTATGAACTGTTTTCCTTTGCATGCCTAATCTGTGAGGTGACTAAAGCTTCCCCCCCTGTCGTGTTATAATACTCACATGGGAAATATTAAGTTAAATATCACAAAATTAAAGTGTAAGAGTTATTGGAAACTAGAGCTGAGAAAAATATTAGAATTTTCATCCCAAGGGAAATTCTGATATTTCAACTTTTGTTTTCTTCCAAAATTAGAATGGAAACTTTGAAATAGCTTTTTTTTTTCCCCCAAAGAATGGACATGTTCTCAGCCACTTCAACATTAAACTGAATTTGACAAAAGTGTTATGACATCTCCTGGGAATTGTTGTTAACATACCTTGTACTTAGAATTGTGTTAACAAGGGTTATTTTAGTTGGGCTATTGAACCAAAAACCTTTAAAAAATGCTCGAGGTTAAGCAGAACATTAATTTCTTCCTTTCTTCTGATTGTTTAACCCCTTTTACTTCCTTTGTCAAAAAAAATCTATTGTGAAAGGAAAACAATTTTTGAAATAGAAAATTCACACTATTCAATTTTTAAGATGTTCGATAAAGTGTTTGGAATTTGTGCTTTGTCTTCAAACATGGAGCTTTTTTTGCTATACTTCAAAATATATATAAAAAAATGGCTCTCATGATGTCGCCAAAACTAATAATTAATAGTGATCAAGTCAGTAAATAGTTTCGATTGCTTCAGAATAGAATGTATCAGGCTATAAGATTCTTATATTCACTGAAAGATTATTTCTCTTTATTATTCTTCATAGGCTTCCTGGCTTAGAATCATAGAATCATAGAATCATAGAATGCTTAGGGTTGGAAGGGACCTCTAGAGATCATCTAGTCCAACCCCCCTGCATACGCAGGGACACCTAGAGCACGTGGCACAGGACTGCATCCAAGCGGGTTTTGAAGATCTCCAGAGAAGGAGACTCCACAACCTCTCTGGGCAGCCTGTTCCAGGGCTCTGTCACCCTCACTGTCAAGAAATTTTTCCTTAAGTTCATGTGGAACTT